>CM062809.1:542890112-543490112 GCA_031772625.1 Pinus tabuliformis | reverse complement strand
ATGAAGGCTTGAATGTTTGAGTTATCATTTGGCACTTTTGTACGGTGATGACTATTCTGTTTATGCTTAATGTATGAATGACTTATTATGCAATATTCTTCTCACAATTGTTTCGGCTAACTTTTTATACGAAACAATTTATTTTTATCGAATTCTTTTCTCGTAGCAATTGAATGATCTTTATTACCAATTGTTGTTAGAAATTATTTTAGATCGCATAACTGAAAAGTTAAATCCCGGGTTAGTTTTAGAATTAGATATTTCTGTTCATTAGAATACAATTGCATGTTTTAAATTAGACTTAGATTAAAAGCATTTTACTTAGAAATCATTAGAAAAGGAAATATCAATTCTCATCACACACACACAAATTGGGAAACTGGTCCCATTATCCCCAGTCAGACCCACCATCCCAAACGGAAAAGGAGCTGCTTTCAAGGTCTGGACCGGGTGGGTATCCCCCTTGTTGTAGACTCAATTTTCGGGGCTTCAACATATTTGGCGCTAGAAGGAGGGCCTGAACTGTGAATGGCTAGTAAATCCAAATCTAAATACCATTCTGAGAGTAAATCGCCCTCAACATCTCCCCCGACTTCTCCATCACACTTCGAATCTTTAAATCTTGAGCGAGAAGTCGATAAAACAACAACCACTACCACAAACCCAAACATTTCAGAGAAATCCACTGTCGAACCTCCTGAAGTTGAGTCTTTGATTCATAAACTTCAAGGATTTTCCATATCACTGCAAAAGTATGAAATATCTCAAGGTAGTGTGACTTCACAATACAATCCTTCTCATCCTCTTACCAGATTACAGAGTGAAAAGTTTGGTATCGAACCAACTGAATTACCTCTACCTAAAAGGAAAAGAGCAAGGAAGTCACCTAAAGGGTCTGATAGTAAGACTCTTTCATCATCATCATCCATTTCAACTTCTCCACTGCGAAGTCAACCATCCACCCCTCCACTTCAAATTGTTGTCCATCAAAATACTGGAACTTCAACATCTGCTTCTCAATCATCTGGAACTGTAATATCCTCATCCCAACCACAAGGAACTTCGTCTACGCTTTCCTCTGTTAGTAGTTCAGCAATGCCCCAAACCCCATGGAATAATCCAAGGGCAGTCTTAATGCCTGCACCCTTGAGTCAAATACCAGCCCATCCTGAAAAATGGCTACCCAAGTTTAATCCTAAAGCAGGCATGCTAGCAGAAGAACACATAAACAACTTTATGTTATCAGTAAATTTAAATGGTGTTACTAATGAAGACGTTGTTGTTAGACTTTTTCCTTATACTTTACAAGGAGCAACCGGATCCTGGTATTTTTCATTACCATCGGGATCCATCACTAGTTGGGATATTTTCCAAGAGCAATGATAGATCTACAGCCACATTGATCAATGATCTTCGAATCTAAAAACTGAATCGAGAGAACCTATCAAAGATTTTTAACTCGTGTTTCAATAAGCTTTTGAATAAAATTCCGACCGCTTCCAAGCCTAGCGAAGAAGTTTGAAGTGAATGGTATATATCTGCTTTACCCTCAAACATAGCGATCTTCGTTGATAGGGCTGCCAAGACAACATTGGTTGAAAACATGAAGGAAGCGATAGCGGTAGAAAAATGTATCTTAGCTTTAGAAAAGAAAAATGCTATCGATGAATGAAAATCTAAGAATGTTACTTTTAGAGATGATCCTAAGAAAAATCAATCAAAAGACCCCTTTGATTTAGAAGGATTGCAGAAAGTCCTAAAAACCATGTCTAACGAAATGGTTGACATTAAGAGACAAGTAGCAGAGACTTTTTCTAAAAAGCCCTACAAGCCTTATTGAAAAAATCCTTCAACTGATTCAAAGCCTCCCAATGCTATAACAAACGTAGAATCAGAAGGAGAAGAAGAGGAAGTTTCTAACGAGGAACCTACTGATGAAGATGAAGTTGTAGAAGTATAGGGAATGTGGGGCTTCATTGTTCCAGACGAGGAGGATCAAGAGGCATCACCAATCAGTAACAGAAGTAGAAATGAACTCGATCCTCCACAACCTAGTCCTAAACAGAAGAGCGCAAGCTCGGCATCTAAGGATAAAGTCGCACGTAAGAAATCATCACCAAAAGCGACTCAAACAAGCCCAGTCCAATCCGATTCACCAACTCCATCTAAAACATTGATTGTTTCTAATGAAATGGAGTATAATATCGTTGAAGACATGAAGAAGACTAGGGCTAACTTTACTTTTCATGAATTGAGCAATTTGAAACATCAACAAAAGCTACTTTTGAAAGAGTTACATGCAATACCTGTTGCACCTCTGCCTGCTACTGTAATCTCGCAAGCTTCTCATGAGATGGGAAGACCTCCAACCAATATGGCAAATAAAGTTGATCTAAATGATATCGCTTTAATTGGAGGTAGGTCAAAATCTCATACTCCCCCATTCCTTCTTACTTATGAAATTTTCAATAAAAACTTGCATAATTGTTTGGTAGATTCAGGAGATTCATCTAATATTTTGCCTAAAACAATATGTGCAAAGTTAAACGTCCAACCTCAAAAATCTGTAGTATGCATAGTTCAGTTGGACCGATCGCAGGTTGAAGTAATCAGTGAACTAAATCAAGTTACCATAAGGTTGTCATCTAATCCAAAGGTATGTCAAGTCATTGATATTCTAGTTGTAGACATTCCCGAATTTTATGGCTTAATTATTAGTAGGGATTGGTCTGAAAAGCTTCATGGATACTTTGCGACTGACTGGTCACATGTGTGGCTCCCTTACACTGGTAAACTAAATCAGATAAAGGTTGAGCAAGAAAGACACCAAAAATACATAGTAACAGAACTAGAAGGAGAAAATGAACCTGTAGCATACAACAACAATATAATTGGCAACTATTCTGTTGACTCTTTCTTAGGACATTTCAATGCTCATACTTCGCCTTACTTAGAACATTTTGTTCTATCTCAAGTAGAAAACTTTTCTCAAACAGATAGTTCTAAATGTGTTAATATTATAGATAGTCCTGTAAATAAATCTTTATTTTGGAAATTATTTTTTGATGGTTCTAAGTCTAACGATGGAGCAGGAGCAGGATGTGTATTAGTTAGTCCAAAGGGAAACAAAACTATGCTAACATGTATACTTGAGTTTGATTGCACAAAAAACACTGCAAAATACGAAGCTCTAGTCCAAGGATTGTAAAAGGCAAATGGATTAGATATCAAGTATCTACAAGTCTTCGGAGACTCTAAGATAGTTATTAAACAGGTACAAAATACTATACATTGTCTATCAGGTCATTTAAAACATTATCAATCTTTAGTGCAAGATCTGACTAAACATTTTATAGCATTTAATATTTCACCTATTCCCAGACTCCAAAATGCTAGTGCTGACCTCCTAGAAAACGTAGCTTCCAAGCTCATTCCCTTAGAAGACTATAGCCCAGACAGATTCTCAATTGAATTGATCTTTAGGCCCTCCATCCCTGATAATGTTACAAAGTGGAGAATTTTCAACGATGATCTTGATATTGTAAGTTTCTTAACATCGGAAGGATCTTACACTAATCAGATAATTGATGAGGACCAACATGACAAATAGTTACAACAAGAAAGCACTAATAATGCTATACCAAAATCTGTAGTCAAGTTGGAAGACCTATACGATTTGAAAGACCGATTTAAGAGATCTACCAATTCAAAACTTCAGAGTTCAACTCTAAACTATGAATTAGTAAATCTAGGAATGGATACCAAGCCACAGAATATCAACCTAGGTCTTGGCCTAGCCCCTGAAGAAAAATTAGCCTATGTTCATCTCCTGAAACAATACAAAAGTGTCTTTGCCTGGAACTACGATGACCTTAAGACTTACGACACTTCAATCATTCAGCATACTATCCCAATGATAGCTGATGAAAAACCTGTCCAGCAAAAGCTAAGAAAGATCCATCCTAATCTGGAAAGCTAGATTAAATCTGAGCTTAATAAATTATTGAAAGCCAAAATTATTTTTCCTGTTCGACATTCTAGATGGGTTTCCAACTTGGTTCCCATCAGAAAGAAAAACGGGGATATTAGAATTTGCATTGACTTTCGAAATCTTAACAAAGCCTGCCAAAAGGATAATTTTCCCTTGCCTCCTATGGAACAAATATTGCAAGCAGTTGCAGGATCAGAATTAATGTCCTTTTTAGATGGTTTCTCCGGCTACAATAAGGTTTTGGTCCATCCTGACGATCAACTAAAAACCACGTTCAGAACCAAATGGGGTACTTACGCATATCAAAAGATGTCATTTGGTCTTATTAACGCTGGTGCCACATTTCAAAGGGCCATGGACATCGCATTTAAGGGATTAGTAAAAAAATTAGTGGTGATTTACTTGGATGACATAACTGTATATTCTAAAAAACGTGGTAATCACCTTAGAGACTTAAAGCAGATCTTCCAACGTTGCCAAAGGTATGGGATTTCACTTAATCCAAAAAAGTCCTTTTTTGCATTAAGTGAAAGAAAACTTCTTGGATTTATAGTTTCAAAATCTGGAATACATATTGATCTTGATAGAATTAAGGAGATTTCTGAAATACCCTTGCCTCATAATAAGAAAGCCATGCAATCCTTCCTTGGCCAGATTAATTTTGTTAAAAGATTTGTTCCAGACTTCTCAAGGATTGTGTCACCATTACAAGCAATGATCAAGAAGAATTCACTCTTCAAATGGGGCCAAGAGGAATATGAAGCATTCAATTTGATTAAGCAAGCGACTGTTAATGCCCCATCCTTAGCGACTCCAAATTTTTCCGATTCTTTAATTTTGTATACATTTGCTTTTGATAAATCATATGCTGCGATACTCACTCAAGCCAATCAAGATAAGGTGGAAGCCCCAATTGCCTTTTTTAGTTCAAATCTGCAGGGGGCTGAGTTAAATTATTATGACGCTGAGAAACAAGCTTATGCTGTTTTCAAAGCGATCAAGCATTTTAGACCCTTTCTTCTTAAAACCCATACAAAAATCATAGTACCATTTCCAGTGGTAAGAAATCTCTTAGTACAAAAAGACGTGGGTGAAAAGAGAGCAAATTGGGTCACTGCCTTACAAGAATACGACACTGAGATTAAGCCAGCAAATATTGTAAAAGGTCAAGGCTTTTGCAAAATGTTGGCTGGAGCATCGCTTATTTCTGAAATACCATCTCCAAATCAAGAAGTACAAATGTATGAGGTAAGCCTAAACGATATTGAATCAATATATGCTGATATCATATTTTATCTAAAGAATGGATATGCTCCTTCAAATCTAAATTATACAAAGAAAAGAGCTTTAAGATTGAAGGCTAGGCAATATCAACTCATAAACAATGTACTTTCCAGGATGAATTATGATTCTGTTCTCCTTCGATGTCTTGAGAAATCTGAAGCTAAAAAGGTGTTGCAGGAACTCCATGATGGAATAACAGGTGGGCATTATGCGGGAGATGGTACAATACATAAAATTTTGCGCGAATGATACTATTGGCCTACACTATTTAAAGATGCGCATAGCTATGTAAGGAAATGTCAAGTTTGTCAAACTGTTGCTGGAAGACAAAAGAAACCATCATTGCCTTTGCAACCAGTCAATATCGACCAACCCTTTGATCAATGGGGATTGGATATAATAGGTGATATCGTTCCTCACTCTTCTAAACAACATAGGTATATCCTTACAACTACAGATTATTTTACTAAATTGGTAGAAGCAGTTCCTCTCAAGACAACTAATGCTGAACACATCATTGATTTCATAGATCAGTTCATAATTACCAGGTTTGGTTTACCCTCTGCTTTAATGTTTGATATTGCATCATATTTTTCTGGCAATGTTATGACTGAATTTGCACTTAAAAGAGGTTCTAAGCTTAAACATTCTGCCAATTATTACCCACAAGGGAACGGGTTGGCCGAATCAACGAATAAAAACTTAATCAGAATCATTAAGCGAACCATTGATCAGAATCATAAAAATTGGCACAAATCTTTGATGTATGCTCTGTGGGTAGACCGAATAACACAGAAAGCTTCCATTGGCACTTCGCACTTTAATTTAGTTTATTGGAAAGAAGTAGTTCTCCCAACTCATCTAGCAATTCCTTCTTTGGCCTTAGTTCAATTTATTGACGAAACACCAACCTCATCTTTACAACTAAGACAACTGCAGATCCTTAAGCTAGGAGAGCAACGAGAACAAGCTAAAATAACACACGCTCATCATCAAGCATTAGTGAAGGCTTCCTTTGATTCAAGCATGGTATCTAAGAAGGATTTTCAAATTGGAGATTTAGTTTTAAAATAGGATAAGGCTCACGAAGAAAAAGGCAAACGTTCGAAATTCCAACGAATGTGGCTTGGCCCATTCCAAATCGTCAAAATCATAGGTCCATCCACTTTCATGTTGCAAGATTTAGCAAAGAAAAGAGAATCTTTGCCTGTTAATGGACAAATCCTTAAAAAAAAATTTCCATAGAAGATGACCTCTTCTATTTTTTGTAAACTATTGTTTATAGCTTTATTTTGATAATAAAACAAGTTGTAAATGGTTACGTTTGGAATTCACGAAAAAAACTAGTGTTTCTATTTATATTTTGTTTTTCGCTTGTATAAATAGAACTGATTTGGAAAATTGATCATTATTATTGAAAGATACAGTTGAATGCTATAAGCCTAGAAATGTTACTAGTTTCAGCCTTGCGAATTTTGATAAAAGGCAACCTTTAGTCGGAATTTGTTTTATATCAGTCAATGAAAAGCATCAATAACAAAACAAAGATTCTGTGTAGAAAATCTCTTTCTGAAAACTCTATAATTGAATTGAGGCTTCTGTGATCCATAATATTTGAAAGAATAACTTCGGCGTAAATCACATGTAGACATACATTTGTCGACGCGTTTCGAACCAACTAGTGTGGTTCATCGTCAGGACAAGTTGAAGAAACAAATCTAGCTTAGCATGATAAATAGTCTGAGCAGAGTCTCCAACGGCTAAGTCGGCTAATTTTGACCTTAGGACCCATGTCAAATTCTTATTTATTAATTTAATATTATTATTATAATTAATATTATTATTTTTCTTGTGGAAATAAGTTAAATTAGGTAAAATGGTTGGTTTTAAAAGGAATATATTTAATTTATTTAAATTAAAATTAATATATATATATATATATATATATATATATATAATATTAGGTTATTAAGGTAAAAGTTAGGATCAATGGTTAGATTAAAAAGATAATTTAATTTATTTATTTAAATTATTTAATAATTATTATTAAAACTATATATATATATATATATATATATATATAAATCATAGGTATATATAAATTAATCATAGGTTGAGAAAGTAATTAAATAATTTATTTATTAATAATCAAATATATATATAATTTAAAAAATAATCTAATAATATATTTATTAAAAAAATAATAATAATAATACTAATAATAAATAAATAATTAATTAAGTTAAAATAAATAATGTAAGGTTAGTTTAAAAAGGTAATTTATTTAATTATTTATTGCTAATATTATATATATTATAATATTAGGATGTTAAAAAAACATAAAATAATAATAATAATAATAAAATAAAATAAATTGGAGGGGGCAGAAAAAACGACTAAGAAGAGAGTGCTGGAATCCAACACCTACTGATTTTCCAACCATCATCTCTATTGAGATTGCTCGGCCTCTTCTCAATCTCAATAGCTTCCCTCAATTTACGATGGTGAAACTAAGCGACTTTGGCAACAACATTGGCCTCCTCAATACACACCTGATGCTTGGTCTTTTCCACATGCTCTGCTAATGCTGAAGACCTGGATCTCCCATGTCTTAGGTCGGCTGCATGCTCGCAGATCCTTTGATGGATGGAGCGTCCTGTTTCCCCAATATAGGGGGTCCCACAAGAACAAGGGATCAAGTAGACACCCTTCATCTCCTTAGGGTTAACGAGATCTTTCACCTAATATTATATATATATATATATATATATATATATATATATATATTAATTTTAACTTAAATAAATTAAATATATTCCTTTTAGAACCAACCATTTTACCTAATTTAACTTATTTCCACAAGAAAAATAATAATATTAATTATAATAATAATATTAAATTAATAAATAAGAATTTGACCTGGGTCCTAAGGTCAAAATTAGCCGATTTAGCCGTTGGAGACTCTGCTCAGACTATTTATCATGCTAAGCTGGATCTGTTTCTTCAACTTGTCCCGATGATGAACCACACTAGTTGGTTCGAAATGCGTCGACAAATGTATGTCTACATGTGATTTACGCCGAAGTTATTCTTTCAAACTCTATAATTGTCGTCCAGAGCTATTCTTAAGAAACCAATGACTTCCTCCCCACCTAGGGAATTACGAGTTTCAATGAGTAATCCAGTGATACACTATAAACTTAAATAATAAGAGGTATCATCACGAGCCGACTTATCATGATCATAGATATTATAACTTGCTGACATTGCCAAAACTGCATACCAAAATAGGGCAATGACTCAAGATTGTTGCAATCAAAAGACAAGGGGTCTCATCACAAGCCAGCTTGTTCAGCGAAGTTATAAATCAAGTGAATGGCACTGTCATAATTTGGCTACCAAACCAAGACATTGTTCTTTAAGAATTAAAAAGAAAACAAAAGCAATAAGTGTGGATATGGATTTATCTTTGAAAATTGTATATTTCTCCAAGTAGGATACAGGATCATTGCTGGGTAACAGGTAACCCTGTCGAGGCTATGAACGCTTGCTGGCAGCAGAGGCTCTACCTACGACAAATGAGCATACTTAAAATTGATCTACAGAGAAGTCTTTGTTTTTATCTTTATAAACCAAGTAGTGGCTGATGTAAATACAATGAATAGCTTTGGGAAGTAAATAATCAGAGTTAACATAGAAAAACAAACTACCATTAACGGCTAAAAGCATGATGCACTTTATGTTTCTATAATAAAGTTTGATTTTGCAGAAAACTTTTCTGTTTTGGAAGTTTAGAAAATTCAAAAGATAATCAGAGATAACTGGTTCTTCCAAGTGAATTGCCAATTGTTGCGGCCAACAACAACCTCCCTTTTTATTTAGTTTTATTACTAATACTAAATAAATGGGGAACCTTCTAAAAAAATATAAAGTAGCACTTATATTCCCCTTTGAATAAAACATACTATCATAAACTTAGGAAAACACCCGCAAAACCCAAAAGAACTTAAGTTTTATGATAAGTTCCCAATAAAATCGTTCTCTCAACAATAAAACATTGCATCGCAAAGGGTAATGGAGGACATCATATAAGCAAACTTCCGAAATTGCGAAAACACGATGCGAGATCACATGCCTTAAAGACCCATCGCACATAGCAGCTTTCATATGCCGCAAAGTATCACCTAAGGTAAAATATCCCGACCGAGCGATATGCTATAGGGCATCTTGCAAATTGCATCTCGCAGAAAAATGAGGTGATAAATGATTGTTAATGAAACGAATTAGTGATATTGCGAAGCAAATCACAAAATTTCTTTATTACAGATCTCTAGGGCTCATCGTTCGATAAAGTTTTTCTCGTAATCCGATACCAAGTTATGGGCATTAATTTCAATTTAATGGTTAGTTGATGGACATTTATGAGATAAGATTTAGATATGATCGAAAGGTTGTTTCACGTAGGGTGATATATTTGATATGATTTCGGCATTAAGAGCTTTCCCGTCACCTTATCTCTTATCATTATTCTTTCCTTGTAAATTTGCAAGAGTGGAAAGTAGAATAATATACGCAGCAGTGTTCAGAGCGTAATGGGAAAGAAGGGAGATGCTTTGGTTTCTGAGGACAAATAGATGACGCCCTTATACACAAACACCACTTGCAACAGAGATGCCAGCATAACTACTTTGGAAGGCATGTACTGTCTGCTCAAAGAAAAAAGTCCCAGAGTCATGGAGGTTAAAGCAACAACAGACTCACGCGGGTCGTCTGAGGCATCAATCACAGAACTTTCATGTTCGTTCTTACGCTGAATAGCAGTAAAACCCAAGATTCTTCCATACACAGACATGGTTAAGTGGATACTAGACAATGTTGATATAACAGACAGAAAATTCAAGTCTCGAGGCCAAGACCTCATTGGGTCTTTCACTTCGCAAGATTTAAGGCTTATGTATCATCTACTAGAGCCGCAGGCAACCTACAACAAGTAGTTCGTGGAGAAGTTCACCAAAGAAAACGAAGATTTGGCGGAGTGCACCAAGGACTAGTCAGCGAGGGAAGAACCATTGAAAAAATAAACACGGCATGTACAATACTAGTTCCCTCTCTTCCCCATATTGCTTTGCTGCTGCTATGCTCTGTAGACTATTTAGGAGGCCCGACGTCAACAAGTTTTCATCTGAGTGGCTACCCCTATTAAATGCAGCCACTAATGCCACTATTATGGATTGGGCTCAGATATTGTTTGATAATTTAGCTACAACTATTTGGAACTACCGGTCCAAAAGAACTACTACTCAGAGGATTTATCCTCCTTTCTATTTAGTTGCTTATGTTATGGATGCAATCTGTTATGTTTCCAAATTTCCTTTAATGGGTTGGAAGTGGACTACACAGAATCCCTTGCCCATTCACATTTATCATAAGGAATTGTGGGATTCCAAGTTTATTCCGTATTTTTACAGAATTTTCCATGGAGTCATGTTATCTCTGCACAGAATGTTTTATAATAGGGACGCCCCAAGATTTTCCCCCAAAGCAGAAGTTGTAATTCTCCTTGTCGCAAGATGGTTTGGGGAAAAGTTTTTCACCTATGTTATAGTATTTGGAAGCATTGCTTCCCCTCATGTCCTACCCTTATATGTCCTTGATAAGTTATTGGCGCGAGAGATTGCCTACCAGACCTGCGGGGTGGGAGGTATGAGCAAAGAGCTGAAAGACAAGAAGAAGGCCATTTGGCCGCAATTTCCTGTGGCCTGTGGGGCCTTTTCACTGTTTGATTTAGGTCATGCATTCAAAGAAGTAGACAATATGTTGTGTCTATGACTGTTCAAGTTTCCAGGGAGACAATTCGACCCCTATGATGTCATTAAGAATTTCACTACTGCTGTCAAGATAAAAGTATTTTCCAAAGAAGACGACCTTTTTGATGATACCTTTCAACAGAAAAGCACACTGAAAGAAGTTTTGCACACGGCTCAAATTCAATTTCCCCCAGCAAAATTCCAAGAATTCAAATTGTACAGAGAAAGGAGACTAGCTAACATCCCCTTGGATAAGTTACGCTTGGAACCAATAAGGGAGCCAACTCCTAGTATCAGTTTAAGTGGAAGTTCAGGCACAGACAAGTCCAAATCTAAGTCTGGGATGAATCACTAGAACGCTCTAAAAGGTCTGAGAGCAACCATAATAAAAGTGAAGGGTCAGTAAGAGATACTGCCCAGTCAAAAGAGCACCCAGAGCTACAGGTCTTGACTACACCACAGGTAAAGGTTCCCCTTCCATCATCCAACCACCAAAGCTAGTGAGAACTGAGTTGGATAAAGAGTGGGAAACATTCAATGAATTGATTAATACTGAGGAGCAGAACACAAAGACACCTGAGAGTACAGTGCAGACAGTGACAGATATGGTCATTGGAACAATCAGCAATGCTCCAGAAATAGAGCATATTCCCATTACCCCATCTTCTGAAATCATGCTCAAGATAGAGGAGATTCCTCCTCTAGATGTATTTTATAGCCTGCAGCATAAGGCAGTGGTAAGAAGGCAAAGAAAGAAAAGGAAACTGGACAACGTGCTCTCACCTGAGGCAGAGCAGTTAGACGTCCTTTGGCGAGACCCTACCACTGATCCTACTGAAAATCTCACTAAGTTATCTCAGATCACAGGAGTCTATGCTTCTGCTACCATTGACAAAGCATCCGAGGTATAGCAATTACTGAAGGATAGAGAGGAACAAATACAAGTTTTGCAACAACAGCTACAGCAAGCCAGTGCCAACCGCGAAGCAGAGGAAAAGTTAGAAAAGTTACAGCAAGATTTTCAACATATGCAGCTGGGATACTAGAACAGTTTGGCTGAAAAAGAAAATGAGTTGCAGGTTATGCTAGAGATGCATAGAGATGATCCCAAGCTTACATAGTTTGTCTAAGAAGCCCTTGCCTTAAACGACCAACTCTTGCAACAGTAAGAGGCATTATGCCAAAGAATATTGCAATGGAGTTCGCATTGAGAGATGAGTGACAAAATTACCAATCAAGTCGTGGACTTATGACATGATTATGATTTAATTGATAAAAGAATTTTTGATTATTTGACTTGGCAGGAATTGGAATAAGGAAGGAAAACAGGCGTGCTCAGAATCAATGAAGCCAACAAAGAAATGATCTTTCATAAGTGGGATGCACAAATTAGGAAGGCAGAACAAGCAGCAGAAGAAGCAGCTACAACGGCAAACAACGTCATTGACTGTGTCAATGAAAACCTGCACAGAGAAAACCTCATATCAGAGACTGCTCCGAGATTTCTCCCAAAGGCACAGGAACTGCAGAAAAGCTGGAGACAAAAAGTTGAAGAAAGAGTAGAGTCCATCAAGAAGTTAACCAAGTTGAATTGGGATTCTTACTGGTAGTACTTGGTTAAACCACACAGTCAATGCATGACTCTCAAATGCCTTATGAACTCTGCCGAGAAGATAGCGCCAGCACTTGCCGATTCTGTTTTCGTAGGGCAACTAAAATCAGAGGTCGACCAACCGACGCTCCTCAAGCCGATGCTGAATGCTTGCAATCTCAGAGAACAGATACATAGATAATTAATTTCCAGATTCAGTTTTAGTTTTAGTTTTGATTTATTTTTGCCTTAGATGAGGACAGTCATTTAAACCTCCTCCTATATTTTTGTTATAAACTATTTTTAGTATTTAGTTAGTAGTATTTTAACCCCTCTCATGCATTTAGAGAGGGGTCCTGAAACTTGTCAAAAACGTTTCCTCAGAACATGCACTTCTGCACCCTCGGAGGAAGTTTTGATGAATGAATGGAATGAGATTTTTTGATATCCGTGTTTAATGTCTCCTACTAAAATGCACTTTTGTACTCTTAGTAGATGTTGAATTAGGAAGAGATAAATCTATATTGCTGAAGCTCATGAGTAGAACTTGTTACCAATGGTACTTTTATCTCTTAACGATTTCTGCTTATGTGTTAAAGTGATATCTATGTTCAGTTATTTATATATGAAGGCTTGAATGTTTGAGTTATCATTTGGCACTTTTGTACGGTGATGACTATTCTGTTTATGCTTAATGTATGAATGAATTATTTTTTTTTGACAGAAACAGGTATGTTGATGTATTAATTCTTGGCTGGAAAGCCATAATTCAGATTATAAAGAGGTGCACAGAGATCAGATTTCTCTTCTATCAGGATCCAATTGACTTCCCCTCCACTAAGCCTGCGATTTTTACTAGCTATAGTTCTTGTAACTTTATCTATCTTTCCTAAATTGCTGATACAAACAAATTGCTTCATTAAAAGGCAGTAAAACATTTTAAACAGGCTATTTAAGGGATGGGGTCCCAGCTTTCTTCTCCATCTCTTAGGAGCTTTCCAGGGGGGAGAAGCACCGCTTTGTTGTCTTCAGCATCGACTTCTTTATTGTTTTCTCTCTTAACATGAAGGAACTCCAGATTCTGGAAAGTGTTTGTCAGGACTCTAATTTTGCTCAGGAGTCTTGATAATCTTAAATCTGAGGGAGAGGATTTATCCACCATCGCCTTAATTATGGACTGGGAGTCCCCAAAAATAATTGCATCTTTGATGCCCAAAGAGATGAGCATCTTGAGTCCCTGGAGGAGAGCCAAGGCTTCAGCTTGAATGCTGGAGTTGAAGCCCACTCCCCAAGCATATCTAGATTCGATTCTGCCATCTGCATTTTTAATGACACCACCTGCTCCAGAACTGCCGGGATTTCCCTTTGCGGCTCCATCAAAGAAAAGAGTTTTTCTTGCCTTCTTTTTGCATAACTCAACGAGTTCTTCAGTCTTGAGACGGATTTGCCAATGCTTTAGGGGAGGAGGAAGCCTGCCTTTGTCAACGAACTGGAGGCCCAGAGAATCTCCCCAAGCTGCGTCTTGATCGCTAAGATCTTCCCTGTCCAATTGATCTCCCACACAGTCCTTCAGGTGACTTTTAATTTCAACCCAGATTATTTTAGGATCGCTCTTTTTATCATTAAAAATCCTTTTGTTTCGTTCCAAGCAAATGTGCCAGCAGGTAATTTTAGGTAGGGCGAGCAAGGCGGTTTTGATATGAAGGTTCCGAGTGCCACCAGGATACATGCACATCCAATTTGCAAACAGGTCAGAGCAATGATTAGGAGTAGTGAAGTCAGTGTTCAGGGGACTTAACGCCTCCTTCCAAAGAGCAGCTATGAATTTGCAGGAGAGCAACAAATGAGCGACTGTTTCTTCATGGTCTTCGCATAGTGAGCAGCGTGAGGGACCATTAACGCCTCTTTTGCGAAGTCTGTCTTCAGTCAATATCCTGTGATGGCAAAGAAGCCAGCAAAAGATATCTATCTTGGGGATCGTTGAATGGGACCAGATCCCCTGCCAAGGCATCGGATCAAGTGGCACGTTCGGATGTTGAGTGAGCTGTTTGTAGCCCTGCGAGACTGTGTACTTACCCGGGATCGATCCCCATCCTCGTGCGTCTGCTTTGTTGATGTTTAATGGAGCTTTGCCTTTTAAGTGGATGAGGAGGTTGGAGTATTCTTTAGACCGATGCGATTGCACCTCAAGGTTTCCCCAGCTCTGCCAGTTGTTGTTTTCCCATTGAGATAAGTCCCACACCATTTTTACACCAGCTCTATCCATCCAATCTTTTAACAGGATCAGAGAACGATCATCAACGATGGGGTCGCTGCCCATAATGCGGTCCTCCCAAATGTTAATACGCTTCCCATTTCCAGGGATTCAGTGCATGTGCTGTTTGATTAAGGGAGAGGCTTTGTCACACAACTTATGAATCATAGTTCCAGGGGTGGTGATGGGATTGTCAAGGTAGCGGGCTCTCTGCCCACGGAAGTACTTTTTCCATAACACAAGCTGAGCCCAACCCGGATTTGGAGCAATTATCCTCCATAACAGCTTTGCGCCTAAAGCAATATTTTGCTTGTTGATATTCTTGAATTGCAGTCCCCCTTCCATTCTGGGCAAGGAGATTGTGTCCCAGCTTACTAATGGAATTCTCTTCTCATTAGCTTTCCCACCTTTCCAAAAAAAATTTCCTAATATACTCCTCAATTTTCCTTGTGAAGCCAAGAGGAGCCATCATCATTGCAGCCTGATAGATGGGAAGGCTATTTAGAACAGCTTTTATTAGCACAGTCTTACCTGCTAGGTTGAGCCAGTTGTATCCCCAGGAACAGATTTTAGACTTGATTTTTTCCAGCAGAGGCAACCAGTCTTTACTGAGGGCTCTTTTTTGGAAGACAGGGAGACCCAGATATTTGAAGGATGACCAAGCAGAGGAGGCTGCAAAACCAAAGCAGTTAGAAATGGCTTGGATCATTCTGGCCTTTATATTCCAGTAGAAAATGTGACATTTGCCTTTATTGAGGTTACTTCTTGAGTCCTCACAATAGACATCCAGCACTTCCTTGAATTTTTTAGCCGAAGGAAGGGAGGCAGCGCCCAGGAGAAGAGTGTCATCCACGAACAATGCATGGTTTATGCTTTTGATGCCTCTTACGATGCTTATTCCCATTATTTCTTGATCAGCCTGCTTTTTATTCAAAAGGAAACTAAGGACAGAGGCTTGGATGATGAAGAGCAAGGGTGATAGAGGGCACCCTTGCCTCAGCCCTTTAGAGGCTTTGAAAAAGTCTGTGGCCCTCCTGTTCACCAAAGGGGCTATCCAAGGCTCACTGATACATGCCTTGATCCAGGTGGTGAATTCGGGGCCAAACCCAAATTTGTGCAAGACATCCAGCAGAAATCTGTGCCTTACCCTATCAAAGGTGCTTTCAAGGTCCAGTTTGACAACCATACCTTTCTCTTTCCGGGTCAAGCTTGAGTGGATCGCCTCTTGGACCAGGATAAAGTTGTCCACTATCTGTCTTCCCTGAATGAAACCTCCCTGATTCTCTGGAATAATGGAAGGAAGAATAGATTTCAACCTGTTGGCAATCACTTTTGTTATCAGTTTGTAACCTATGTTACAAAGGGAGATAGGGCGAAATCTGTAGAAAGTGTTGGCTCCTTTTTCCTTAGGGATAAGGGCTAAGAAAGCCGAGTTGGTACTTCCTCCTATTTTCTGACAAGCTTGAGATGTTCGAACCATTCTGCCGAAATCTTTTTCCACAATATGCCAACAAGTCTGCAAGAATCTGGCAGTGAAGCCATCAGGGCCCGAAGCCTTTTCAGGCTCCATGGCGAATAGTGCGGATTTAATTTCATCATTAGTGACATATGCTTCCAAGAATTGGTTCTTTCTGGCCGAGATCAAAGTGGGTACCTCATTCACTAAGGATGAGGTCTGCCCGTGGCCCTCTTTTTCACTATACAGACTTTTGAAATGAAGGAAGGCATCATTTTTTATGCTTTGGATATCTTTGTGGGTGTTGTTCTCTTCCTTGATTTTAGAGATGGAGTTGAAATTTTTTCGAGCTTGAGATTGCTTGTGAAAGAAAGCAGAGTTCCTATCTCCTACCTTGAGCCAAAGCCTACGAGATTTGACCCTCCAATACTCTTCCTCGGCCAAGCTTGCTTTTAGAAGCTTTTGCTGGAGCTCAGCCTCCTTATCAAGGACTTCTTTTGTGATCACTTCATTTTCCACATTCAAATGGTGGTTCTCGAGGCATTCTTGAATCTTTTTCCTTTCCACTGCTGGATTGGGAAGGGATTTAGCCCAAGTTTTCAATGCAGCCTTCACTCTCCTAAGCTTTTCTTCCCAAACGAAGAAGGCAGAGCTGTTGACAGGCTGCTTCCATGTGTTTTTTACTAGTTGCATAAAGGTCTGCTCCTTGACCCATAGGGGGTTGAATTTAAAAGGAATAGGGCCTTGATCCATATGGACCATGAGATCAAGTTTGATGGGTTTGTGATCAGATACGCTGCAAGGGAGAATATGCATTCTAGATTCTAAACCAAGAAGAAGAAAAGAACTTTGAACAAGAAATCTGTCTAACCTTGCAGCAATGTGACCCGGGCCGAGCCTTCTGTTGGACCAGGTGTATTTTCCCGATGAGGGTTTGATGTCGATCATATCCCAATCCTGAAGCAAATCCTCCACCCATTCGCGCGCCGGGTCCCTTACTATGCTTCCTCCGCGTTTTTCAGCCAAGGATAAGGTGAGGTTTAGATCCCCGGCAATGATGATGTTTGCCAAGTCTTTAGAATCTACCAATCCTCTAATGGATTCCCAACAGATCTTTTTCTCTCCAGCGCTAACTGGAGCATACACATTAATAAGGCAAAGGGTCTCATCTGAGTCCACATGTTTCAGCTTTGTGAACATCTAGTGAGAGTTGGCGACCTCTAGAACCTTTGAGAATTTGTTTGCGTTCCATAGAGTGCCCAGGCCTCCTGAGGCACCCCAGGCTGAGACTGCTTGTCCTTCACTTCCTCTCCATAAATTTTTGCCTATGTGGAGGAAGGCCTTATCCTCCATTTTAGTCTCCTGGATGAGGAGTATGTTAGGAGAATCGGATCTTATCAGATTTTTGATGGCTTCTTCTTTTATTTTGCTCTGCATACCCCTACAGTTCCAGGAGACGATCTTCATCACTTGCTTTTGGAGTGGGGAGCTCCTTTGGAGCTCTAGATTTGGTTTCTAGTCATCTTCGGTGTTTTAGCCAAGAGTTTCTCGAGGGTAGGCTGGCTTCCTTGCACTTTGTCTTTGTATGTCTCATGCTCTCTCTTTTCTCGGACAGATTTTCGATCTCTCATTGATCGTCTGGTCGAAGATTGTGCACCTGCTATTTCTCCTCCTTCTTCTGAATCCTCCGAAGTTTTCACATCCTCAGCCTCTTCTGAAGTTATCTCTTCCGTTATGACTACATTGTTTTCGACTTGCTTTGGCTCCGGCGGGGGCTCATTGTGAGATGGTCCTTCATTCTGTATCTCTACTCCTTGAGAATCCTCTATTGCTGAACTTAATTGAATAAATTTATTTCTTTGTTCTTCCATGTGAGGGGTTTGGAGCCCAGAGCCAGTCTGTGGGACTTTGGCATTGTTATTGCCAGATCTTGGTGCTTTGTTTTTGTATCTTTTAACCTGAGTCCATCCTTCCTTCTTACCCTTCTCTGCTTCACTGTTTTTCGGATAGCCTCTAGCAAAATGGCCATAGACATGGCATTTCCTGCACTTAAACGCGAGCTGCTCATAATCCAGTTTTTGAACATGTGACCAGCTTCCCACCTTAATGTTTATTGCCTCAGGCAGACCAACCTCCAGGTCAACTTCAACACAGATTCTAGCACAATCGAATTGATCTTTGCTGTTGGCACGATCGATGAATTTACCTAAGGTATTTCCGATGTGCATGAGGGATTCCCAGTTCCAGTAATGCATTGGCAGATTGGGCAAACAAACCCACACAGGGACTGTCACGCCCCCAAGCCTACGGTGATCTTTCAACCATGCCGGCGAGGTGTGGCACCACCGAATGCTTTCTTTTCACCAATACTAACATTCATGGACTACGCCTATTTCCACTTTAACATTACTTAGTTTGTGTTTCGCAACCAAGTAAACATGCAATTATCCTTTATACCAATGAAGCCCATACTCATTCATTATCCATAGCAATTATAACAAGAACATCAACAATTGCAACAAGTATAAAGGGGAGGGGCAACTCCCGAACAAGTCTGCTCGACAATATATTATATCAGTTTTTCAATAATACAATCATCAAGTATACTTGGCAAAACTCCAAGTCTATACTTAGTCAAATTTACAATCGAGGCATAGAACTACCTTTACGACACTTGTGCCAATCTTGCACGGTAGTGCTCACCCGAGACACCTAGAACTCCTCCTCAAGCCCTGCACAAATCTGCATGTTTATCACCCAACATATGGCACACCTTGCCAACCATCAACCAAGAAGCAGCCCTGCGCATTCTCCAACCAAAACTGCGCACTCCCTCTTGCTCTGCGTAGATGTGTTATGTTCGAATGGTTCGAATTGATGTCCAAATGATCCCAAACGCTATCCATATATACACATGGGTGAAGGGTGGTTGCTTGTTAAGCCGACCCCCTAATATGTGGCTTGCACACCCACAAACTTGCCATGGTACCATCGGCCAGCCCCTATGAACGCCCATGCATCATAGGGTATAAGTCACCTTTTGTTCCACGCTCATTTCGCAAGTGTCACAAGTCGCTCTCCTATCGTTGCACTTATCGACGCATTTCTTTCGCACTCCCATCGCACTACAGTTGGTCACACCCGCCCGTCGCATTGTCGCACGCCCATCGTGCACGCGCGCCCGGTCGCCCGGCGCCCGCCCGTCGCACAACCAAGAAGGCGTTACATCCTCCTCCACCTGAAGTCGTTGTCGTCCTCGACAACATACCATCCTCCAAGCATCAATATCCATGATGTCAACTCTCCTCACATATGGAAAACATCTCTGCAACATATGTAGGACTCCATCTCCACCATGTCTCATCTCAGCAACCAACTGCTACCAAGATAGTCCATACCAATGTATGTCATAGATGTCCATGATAATCGATCACCTGCCACAATCTCTCTATGCAGCTCTCCACCACGGAAGGCTGGTCCCCCCCAACTCAAGCTACATGTCTACTGCAACAATGTGTCATCTCCATCATGTGCATCACCTCCACCATGTGCAAAACTGCCCATGATATGTCAACAAGTGTTAACACACCTCAACCATGTGCCAACATCTCATCCATCAATCTGTCAAGTGTTCCATGAGAACACCTCTCTCCATCATGTGTCCTATGTGAACCGCTGCCATGATACTCCAACATAATGTCAACATACCTCTGTACACTTCGCGACCCCATGTTTGAACTAGTCGGGTGATCAGTCCAACTATCACGCTCAAACAGTGAGAGTGAACATCCTCATGCCACCATCAGTTTTTCCTCAAAACATCTGCCACATCCTGAACTCATCAAGAATAAACCATGCTCAGGTCCATGAAGTAGCCCTCATCTCATCTGCAACATGTCATGATGCTTGATGCCAAGTCATCCCTGCACCATCATACCTGCTCAACTGCTTTAAGGACTCACTGCCATGAGCAGCTAACAATGAGCCCCACCTTCTTGTCCATCTAAGAAGATGTAGAGGGAGTAGAGCCTGAAGGCTCTCCCTCACTAATCAACTCAATCCATCTGTCAGGATCCTCAATCTCCACCCTTTGTAGATAAGCAACCTGGTCTTCCCCCTGGACATCCGGCCTCACATATACCTCCCCATCATCATCATCATCCTCAACCAACTCTAGCCTTCTTGACAAATCCAAGATGCTATCTGAAAGTGATCTAATGACCAATGACTGCTCGGTAAGCTTTGTCTCAATAGTAGACAATCGCTTACTCATGTCTCCTATTCTCTTCTCATCCTCCATTTGCATCACTCCCAATTTACAATCAGGCCTTGTCACACCAATGGTTGGCACACCAATGGGTACATCTTCCCTTCCATCATAAATGTTGAGCTTCTTCAAATGTGGAACAATCATAGCATCAAATTGTTTCATGAATTCCATCCCCAATACAGCTTCATAGTCATCAATCCGCACTATAGTGAAGTCCACCTTCCCTGTCCATTCACCAAGTGTAGTGTCCACCCTCTCAGCTATACCAAGAATCTCAATAGGAGGAGAATTCACTGTCTTCATTTGTGCCTTTGCTGGTACAAATTTCAGCCCAATCCTTCTCACAGTATCTTCACCCATGAAGTTGTGAGAAGCCCCACTATCCACCATAGTGAGCACATCAGCACCTCCAACCTTCATTCGAACATACTCCAACCTGTTCCTCTCAGGATCTCTCCTAGAGACCACCTCCATAGTAGCAGAAGCACCAAGTATCTGCATCATCCCCACAGAAGCACCTTCATTCTTCGCATCAGATTGTGCAATAGCAGCCACCTTTGGTTTAGAAGGGCAATTCTTCACCGTGTGTGGTCCAGCACATATCCAACACTTCAAGGCTTTCTTCATCTTCGAACTATCCTCCGATTTCGAATCATCATCCTTCTTCTTATCTTTCGGTTTATCGGACTTCTTCTTCCTATCATCAGAAGTCTCATCATAATGCTCCACCAACCTGTCAACAGCAGCAAAAGCTTCTTCAAGTGTCCTAATCTTTTGCCTCTTCACTTCATTGCGTGCCCAAGGCTTCAATCCAATAATGAAGTCGAACACCTTGTCCCTCTTCGCAATGTCAGGAAGTTCCAGAGCTGCACTTGCAAACTCTCGCTGATATGCTTGTAGGCTCCCGGTCTGCTTTATGTACTTAATCTTCGTCCTTGCTTCCCATGTTTCATCCTGAGGACTGAAATGAGTCTGCAAAGCCTTCTTCATGTCATCCCACGAAGTAATGTCATCAGCACTACCATTAGCAATCTGATCCAACCTCCTTCGCCACCACATCTTAGCATCCTTTATTAAGAACTGAGCAACTACCTTGACCTTCGTCTCATCATCAGATAGACCCAATCGTTCCAAGTATTGCTCCATGCCCCATAGAAAGTTGCCAAGAGTCTTTGCATTCCTTGTGCCATCATAAGATTCTGGTTCCTTGACCTTCACATGAGGCACTCCTCCACCTGAGTTATGCCTCACGGCCTTCTTCAACACCGCTATCTCATCCTTGGCTTCGTCAAGAGATTTCTTCAAGTTCACGATCTCTGCAAGACCTTGATCCCTTGCTTCTTCAACCTCCTTGACCCTTACTTCAAGTTGTGTACACATAAGATCAGTGTACTCATACTATGTCCGGAGTTCATCGAGCTCTTCCTTCGTCTTCAAATTGGCCTCTTGTTCTTTAGTGAACAAGTCCATCTTCTTATCCCAAGAAGTCTCCATATCCTCCATTTTTTCCAACACCTTTTCAATGAACCCAATAGTAGTATCTTTCACAACGTGACTAGACCCAGCCTGAGATTCAGCTCCCATCTCTAACAACTTCTTCCTCCTTTGCAGTCTAGTTTCGACCATCCAACAGCCTCACCAAGTCACCTGCAACCCAAGTCCTTGATGCAACACTTATCAAGAAGTGTTTCACCAACCTATTTCACCTGCAAGTTCCCCTTCCACTGTTACGAGCAACCCCGCTCTGATACCACCTGTCACGCCCCCAAGCCTATGGTGATCTTTCAACCGTGACGGCGAGGTGCGGCACCACCGAACGCTTTCTTTTCACCAATACTAACATTCATGGACTACGCCTATTTCCACTTTAACATTACTTAGTTTGTGTTTCGCAACCAAGTAAACATGCAATTATCCTTTATACCAATGAAGCCCATACTCATTCATTATCCATAGCAATTATAACAAGAACATCAACAATTGCAACAAGTATAAAGGGGAGGGGCAACTCCCGAACAAGTCTGCCCGACAATATATTATATCAGTTTTTCAATAATACAATCATCAAGTATACTTGGAAAAACTCCAAGTCTATACTTAGTCAAATTTACAATCGAGGCATAGAACTGCCTTTACGACACTTGTGCCAATCTTGCACGGTAGGAGGGTGCTCACCCGAGACACCTAGAACTCCTCCTCAAGCCCTGCACAAATCTGCACGTTTATCACCCAACATATGGCACACCTTGCCAACCATCAACCAAGAAGCAACCCTGCGCATTCTCCAACCAAAACTGCGCACTCCCTCTTGCTCTGCGTAGATGTGTTATGTTCGAATTGATGTCCAAATGATCCCAAACGCTATCCATATATACGCATGGGTGAAGGGTGGTTGCTTGTTAAGCCGACCCCCTAATATGTGGCTTGCACACCCACAAACTCGCCATGGTACCGTCGGCCAGCCCCTATGAACGCCCACGCATCATCGGGTATAAGTCACCTTTCGTACCACGCTCATTTCACAAGTGTCGCAAGTCGCTCCCCTATCGTCGCACTTATCGTCGCATTTCTTCCGCACTCCCGTCGCACTTCGGTTGGTCGCACCCGCCTGTCGCATTGTCGCACGCCCATCATGCACGCGCGCCCGGTCGCACCACCAAGAAGGCGTTACAGGGACGGATGAGGGGACGTCAACTGCTGGATCGAAATCAGGCGTCCATTTGTTAAGATACAGCCCTTGAGGGCCCATGAAATAGGGTCCATTGCGGAATATCAGCTCGTTGTCTTCTTTTTCAACAAATTCAAACAGGAAGAAACCCTTCCCCAGAAAATACGAAGTAACTCTACTTTTAATGAGTGGCGCCCAGTTCCTTGTGACCCAGCTCTCTGTAGATTTGGGGGAGGGCCAGAGCCGGTGAACTGCCCAACCAAAGCACGCTCAACAAGAGAGAGGGCGACCTGGATCGGCTTCTCGGGAGGAAGCGAGATCTCAGGGATGTCATCCAAGCGTTTTACAAATTTCGCAGCCTCGGACGTTTTCTTTTTAGGAAGAGATCTCAACAGGTTAACAAAAGCCTCGGCTTCAGAAGGGGCCGAAGGAGGCTCCATTGGAGCAGCTTTAGCTCGATCCAGTCGAGCTCACCCTAGAACAGCGGGCATAGCCCCCAGATCAGCTCAGGGTAGAACGATCAGGGGAGCAGAGTCCGGATCGCCAAGGAGGAAGGAGCAGCATCGCGCGGAGGGCCGAGGCGGCAGCTTCAGGCGCAGGAGCAGTCGCTCTTACCCTAAATCGCAGATTCCAAGAGTGGCTTCTTGAGATGATTTAAGAAAAGGAGATTGAAGAATTTACCAGGATGGCATCAATATCGTCCGCTTGTGAAATCTTATTCTCTTCTCTGCGACTCCTCTTCTCTTCCGATTTGGCCGTCTTTCGTTCGGTGATGTATGAATGAATTATTATGCGATAAGCTTCTCACAATTGTTTCGGATAACTTTTTATACGAAACAATTTATTTTTATCGAATTCTTTTCTCGTAGCAATTGAATGTTCTTTATTACCAATTGCTGTTAGAAATTATTTTAGATCGCATATCTAAAAAGTTAATATCTGGGTTAGTTTTAGAATTAGATATTTATGTTCATTAGAATAAAATTGCATGTTTTAAATTAGACTTAGATTAAAATCATTTTACTTAGAAATCATTAGAAAAAGGAAATATCAATTCTCATCACACACACATAAATTGGGAAACTGGTCCCATTATCCCCAGTCAGACCCATCATCCCAAACAGAAAAGGAGCTACTTTCAAGGTCCGGACCGGGTGGGTATCCCCCTTGTTGTAGACCCAATTTTCGGGGTTTCAACAGAACCGCATCACACCATGGCTATCCAGAAATGGCAAGGCTACGTTGAAAAACATTGTTACTCCTAGCAAAACTCATTCCATAACAGCAAAAGAACTACATGCAATTCCATGCATGCCAAATCTAGATATGGAAATACACATGCAAATCGATACCTGCAAATAATCTTGTTGTAACTGCTTGATCTTGTTCTTCCATGCTTGACCTTTGCTTCCTCTTTCCTTCTTTTCCTTTCTTAATCCCATGCATAACCATGGCAAAAGCTTGAGTCAAGAGCTTACATTGACTAAGAGCTTAACATTGAAAAGAAAAAGCTTGCCAACTGATCCTCATAAGCCTTTTTATTAATGAGGCCTCTATTTTCTTTAATTTCCATTATTTTCCTTCATTTTCCTCCTCGCATGCAACCTGTGACATTTCACCTTCCTTTTCTCCTAATTTCCATTATTTTAATAAATAAATGTGCCAAAAATGTCATTTTCTTTCCATAGCCTTAGCCATTGCCTTTGTTAATTCCCTTAGCCATAATAAACCAAATCAACACCCACGATGGTGTTTCTACCCACCATTCAGCTTGGAATATCTGTCCCATCACCATGGCCTTATATATTTTTACATGATTTTTTAACCGAGTTTGTTACAGAACCCTCCCCCTTGGGGGAACACCATCATTGGTGTTCAATGATACCTATAACCAACAAGACTGATGAAAACAGAACATACTACCTATGGAGATTTATAACACGGCTCGTTGCAGTATTTACAATGACCACTGTTGAAACATGACAATCATACCATTTACTGGAGCTTTATAGCATAGATCATTACAATATTTAAAATAACCACATATACACATATGCATTTTCCTCAACCAACAAATAACCATACTGTTTATGGAGCTTTATAAATCTAGCTCGATACAGTATTTACAATAATACACACATATACACATACACACATTTTCTCAACTAGAAAATAAAAGGATACGATGCCTGCGTCTGCAACAAGGGAATCTAGAGGCTCACACCTCCACACTCAAAGTAATACCAAGATTCACCTCCTTCCCAAGAAGTCCATAATCTACTGCAAAGTCAAAACTGCATCCAATGTCCAGTGCTACAATCTCATGCCACTTGTACAGTTACCGACTCATTGTTTCAGGGTGCGCTCGCAATGTGCATCTAATTCCATTTGGCAATGTTAATGACTAAAACAAATTCATCTTTGACCTCCCCTTCTCTGCTACATATTCCCTCAGGAAATCTGGTCACCCCCTTCCATACAACCACTCACCTTCCAAGTTCCTCGGCATCCCCTATCTCAGGCGGTCCATCCCTTGGTAAGGCTTCCTCGCATCGAAAGATCAAACAACCAAGGCATATGGCTGCCTCAACCATCATACCGGTCATAGCATGCTCATGGCAATCAATGGACACTATTCGGTACCGGTGTCCCACAATGGCCCTGCTCCTGAAGTGCTTTGCTAGCATATTGTTGCATGTTCCAATTTCTTTTGTTGTTGTTGTTAATTATTGCATTCGATTTCAATCACTCAACCAGGCATGTTCATGCATTCCTGTTTCAAGCACATAACTTCCATTAGATTCAAAATAAATTGAAATAACCTCAAATCATACCTCATTGGTAGTTCGTCAATAAGGTACACTTGCAATTCTGTTCGCTTCCTGTCACAACAAGTCAAACTAATTGTTTGATCAAAACATCATGTATAAACATATCACATTTGGTTAGCTCAAGACACAACCATCATAGCTCAACATCATAAATCACATGTAACCATCATAAACCATAATCATAGATCACATATAATCACCATATACCATCATCATAAATCACATGCATGGTAAAACTGAAATAAAATATTGATAATTATCCTCTCATCAATCCTTTGTCTTTATTTCGTACGCTTTCCGGATCGGTTGCCAAACTAGACAAACACCAGTGCCTTCTCCTCAACCATGTGCACATGCACATAGTGTGCATCACACGCATGCATCTACACACATCATACAACACCATGGAATACATGCATCTACACTGGTACCATATGTACCACATGTACACAATACCACTTGTACACTGCAACCACTTGCACAACGTGTGCATAATATCACATGTACACGACACCATTGTACAACATGTACACAACGCCACATGTACACTGCACCAATGTACAATGTGTACACAATACCACATCTACACTACACCATTGTACAACGTGTACACAATACCACATGTACACTACACCATTGTACAATGTGTACACAATACCACATGTACACAGTACCGCATGCACGACATGTACGCGACACCATATGTACACAACGCCTCATGCATGACATGTACATAACACCACCTGCACAACTTGTACAACATGTACACAACACCACATGCACACAACACCATATGTACATAGCGCCACATGTACAACATGCACGCAACACCACCCGTACATAGCACTGCATATCCAACATGTACATAACATTATCTATACACAACACTACATATCCAACATGTACATAGCATCATCTGTACACAACACTGCATATCCAACGTACGCATAACACCATATGCAATGTTCGCACAATACTATTTGTACCATCTTGTACATAACATTGCATAAAAAACATGTACACACACTATATATACACAATACCACATGTGCACACATCATAGATGCAACATGTATAACATATACAACATATGCACAACAGTAGTACCACACATCCAAAACCACATTGTCCCTACCAATAAACCTTGCTTCTAGTGTCTTATCCATGCTTATCCTAGCATGTCGCAGATCACATTGCTTTCACTTTGTTGATGTATCCCTCGGTATAACCTGTCCATAACATAAGCATAATATAATCCCATAATATCAAATGATAACCATATGATATTGACCTTGTATATTTTTCAAGCTACTCTTCCCACTTGATTCCTCATGAACCAGGAATCTCTTCATGACATTCACCTGCGTAAGAAATCATTCCTCCACAAGAATGATCCATGAGAACCCTGTTAGACAGTGACATAGATACATAGATACATACATATATAATCATTAGCATAAAACAATCATGATCATGTCAGATAAAGACATACATATACACATACATATAAATGTTAATGTTAATAATCATGATCCATGACGACCCTGTCAAACATGACATAGATACACACCTACATGTATATATATCTAAACATCAACATAATCATGATCATAACATAATTATCGAATAACATAGGGTATAGGTTAAGATAACCTCCTTTATTCATGCACAACATTGAGAACAATCGTTCCCAACATAGCCAAGGCATCTGACACCTCAGATCCATTTACTTTACCTTTTCTGGTTACCTTTCTAATGTCTTTCTTGCCATCGTCCACTTACCATAATGGACCCAACCAATTCAACTGACTGTCATAGTCTTACCTTCCATTATGCTTACTCATGCACCGAGCTTCATTTGAGTCTTACATCACCTGTCGGGTACCACACAACTTTCTCTGAGCTCCATCAATTCTTCCTCTTTCCCAAACAATTCCCCAAACTCAAAACATAAAAGGCAATAACAACCAAGAAGAAGAAAACCATGAAAACCAAAAACAACACGACACCGCAAAAAAGTGTCATAGCTATGCACTAGACACACTCAAAATCGCACATCAAGCACAACAACCACAAAAGACCAAAAGCACAATACTAAAAATAGACACCATGACTCAATTCCCATTGTTCCCAAGGAAAGCGCAACCTGAGCCTTCTTCAAGATTTCATGGCAACCTCTCTTGCCATGCAACTCCCTGCATCATGTTGTCATTAACACATAATTGTTAGTGCATAAATAAACATAACAATACACCCGTTACCTCATCTTGTTGTGCCAAGCATGTTGCTTGCAACTGAACACATCCATGCCATCTCTTTAGGGACTTCAATCCCATTGACAGATCCACCTGTAACTAGAGACTAACTAATTTACCTATCAAGTACATGCTCATGAATCTAGAACATATCCACATAATGTCAAACAAAATCAAGATTAAGAAGACTCCCTGTATGAAAAGCACACACTTGTTTGGAATCAGGGTTTTCAAAACATAGCCAAAGGAATTCTTGTCCAATTCCTTTCTTTTCCCTTTTACCTTGTTGCAACTGGGTCTTACTATGTATTGTCACATCGCCCAACTATTATTTATATAAACACATCAACAATTACCTTGTCATGCTAATAATAAGCATGTTTCCTACAACTGCTCACACATTTCAACCACATGTTCCAAATATCAAGACAATCATATCTATCAATTTGAAATCAACTTTTACAAACAATCATATCATAACCCATAGTCAAGTCATAGTCATTAGACATAATGCTACAACTGTAAACTACATTCAAGTACATATCAATTGTCTCAACTCATATGTGTTAGTACAATCATCTTAAAACAAGATCATTTGAACACATACTCATATTACACAATTCATCAAACATTCAACCAACTTACTGTGTCCAAGGGGAGCTGTCTTGTCTACACAATCAATCCAGATTAGCATGATATAAATTCACAACATATCAACTCAAATACAAGTAGATCATGTTATCCATAACAATCACTAACTAACATGTTCACATCCTAACTCATAAGCAATTATCATTTATGCATAGCAATCACATATGTATGACCAGTCTAGATTAGTACCACACAATGCAACACAATAAGTCGACTCATACCTGAATGTTGTAACCCTAACCATCTGCATAGGCCAATCCAACTTAGTGTGATACATATAACATCAAGGTATAAATGCTATAACCCTAATCATCAAGCTAACTATCATTTAACAACAACAAGTTAACCTATAAGATACTTCATCAATAACATATAACATAATCATCAGGTTATCTAATATAAAACAACAATAGCAATGCATACACATGTGCATATAACTACACTAATCAACTAACATCCATCATGAATGTAACCATAACATCAAAAAACATGTACATAAACCTAATGCATATAACAATCCTTGACTTACATACGTGCATGCCAAACTTACAATACATGTATGACGATCTGCTCTTACCCCAAAGTCCAACGTTGCAACCTCATTATGATTATCTGCATCTCCTGCTTTATCTCAACCAGCACATTAGCATCATAACAACCAATATCACCCGGATGACCTAAATTGCATATCATGACTTCACAAGGCATGTTTGACCTACTATCCATGCATAACTATAACCAAGACTATACATACATAACAACTACATATAGACATATAACACATGAGTGCAAAACCATATACACACCATTCTAGCTAGAGTCCAGTCATCAATGCATGACCATATCAACTACACAAACCATGACCTCATGCATGACAACAACAACCACCTCACGTGCATTTGATAACATTTAAACATTGACATGCATAATCACCTATACACACATGAAGACATAATCCACAACAACACCTTCAACCTTCACATGGAAACATCACTACAACCATGATCAACACCATGCAAATGCAACAATCACATGGACTACATGCATAAGGAACACATATGCAACCAACATGAAAGCATGATCAACACACAACCCAAGGAGAGTGCAACCACACTTTGATACCACTCTGTAACACCCTCCTCCCACATCCACCCAAGTAACCATGCCAACCGGGGTAAACATGAGAGGAGAGGCTACTATGATCAAATTTAAACTCCTATGTGACCTTAAGGAAGTGGAATCAATAGAAACATCACACACAATAATCCAACATCAGCTTCAGGATCCTCAGGAGACATGTCAGCCACTCAAACAACATGTCCATGGGTCCATTGTTGTTCTGGATCTCTTAAGCCATAATTTCTCTCATGCTATGGGCAAGGGAACGACCAGAGACCCAAATCGTTCTCATAGGCTTGCCTGTCAGTGACCAAAGAACAAAGTTACCAATTTTGTGCCAGCGACCCCAGGATTTAAGCCACTTTTTTAGGCCCAGAGCCCAAGCCACTGCCCATAATGGAGTGATAGCTTAAAATCAGTAAAAGTAAAGGGAAACAATGATGCAAAAGAAATAATTTGAACAAGACCTTAATCAGACCACTACTAGTCATGTTAGGCATTTCGTCAAACATATCATCAACATGTAGCCTACAGGTGTACACAACAAAATTAAGTGTACGGATCTTATACTTATCTAAGAATAGCTATGAACCATTGTTCCCTCATGTCATTTGTTGCATTATAATCTATTAGGCCATAGATACATTACTCATTTATTTACAAGCAAAAACATGATGAGAACCATACCATAGTTGTTGTCATAAAACATATACATAACCAGCATAATAGGGACATAAATATCAATGAAATAACAACCATATACACCACATATAATCCATCATAATACTCATAGAAATACAAGGAGAAATAACAATCCATTAATGATGCAAAATCCAAACCCGGGATGGGACTTCCACGTTCCACCCTACTGTAGAATGGCTGAGCCAAATCTCTCTTCAGCCATTCACCCTCATGTCATATTCCAAGCATGAATGTGGGACTCAAACCAAAAGAACCAACCAGGGCATACCGAGGTTAAACCACCTCACCCTTATCAATAGAAGTTAGGCTTTACCATAATCCATCACGGATCACTGGGCCAACACAATGAACACATCATAACAGGCTTTACCATGATCTCCACCTGATCACTAGGCCAAAAAGCATGGATTCCACTGGATTTCTCCACCTACATTATGAGGAATTTTCTTGTCTCCTAGTCTCTTAGGCTTTACCGCAATCCAAACCTAGATCACTAAGCCCTAAACCGAGACCCCAACCTCTCAGGATTTACCGCAATCCACACTAGATCACTAGGCCCTAAATTAAGACCCACTCTCCAGGCTTTACCACATATCCCAACTTAGGATTACTAGGCCCAACGAAGAGAAAACCACCTCTAGGCTTTACCATATGTCCTGCCATTCACCGACAAGGATTCCTAGGCCATCTGAGGCAACACAAAATTCGGCTTTACCACAACCCATAGTCTGGTTTAGGGTTTACTAGGCCATGCGTTCTATCATTTCGAAGATCCACCTCACTCAACATCGAATCCATTGAGCAATCCTGCTCAACCAAAACATGAGAACCCAACCACACCATGGCTATCAAGAAATGGCAAGGCTAGGCTGAAAAACACTGTTACACCTGGCAAAACCCATGCCATAACAGCAAAAGAACCACATGCAATACCATGCATGCCAAATCTAGCAAGGAAAATACACATGCAAATTGATACCTGCAAAGAATCTTGTTGTAGTTACTTGATCCTGCTCTTCCTTGCTTGATCTTTGCTTCCTCTTGCCTTCTTTACCTTTCTTGATCCGATGCATAACCATAGAAAATTCTTGAGCCAAGAGCTTACACTAACTATGAGCTTAACACTGAAAATAAAAAGCTTTCCAACTGATCCTCAGAAGCCTTTTTATTAACGAGGATTCTATTTTCTTCAATTTCCATTATTTTCCTTCATTTTCCTTCTCACGTGCAACCTGTAGCCTTTCACCTTCCTTTTCTCTTAATTTCCATTATTTTCATAAATAAATGTGCCAAAAATGCCATTTTATCTTTCCAAAGCCTTATCCATTGCCTTTGCCAATTCCTTTAGCCATAATAAATCGAATCAACACCCACTAGGATGTTTCCGCCCACCATTCAGCGTGGAATACGTATCCCATCACCGTGGCCTTATATATTTTTACATGAGTTTTTAACCGTGGTTGTTACAAATAGAATGGCTCCACTATAGTTTTTGACTATAGGGAAACATGACATTATTTGTATATACATTGATGAAGATCAATTCACAATTAGAATCAAGAATATTGGTAACTTGCAAATAGCTTTTTTGTAAGTTTCCTAGTTAAATTGTATTGTAAACAAGTGCATTTTTAGTAGAAGCCAACACCCTCCATTTGCTATTATTAGTGATTGACAGCCAGACTATAAGTTGAGAAGTCCTATCAATCATGCATGTGTAAAGTGAGCCTGAGCAACAACTAGAACTAGGGCTTCAAGCCTAAGCCATAATCATAGTCGTCGTCAAATTCAAAGTCATAAACGTGATTCAGTTTGTTGAAACGACCATTTAGTAGAAAAATTACAGCGTCTTATAGACATTAATTTGTGTTCATCTTCAAAACAACATTTGTGAGCACTTATAGTTAGTAGAAGACATCAACTTCCAATTAAATCAAGAAATGTTCCAAGAATTATTGGGCACTAGAGCTAAGTTCCAACAATTTATGGTCATCTTCAAAGCACCATCAATTTGTGATCATCTTCAAATCACCATTTGTGAGTGCTTCCAATCAATAAGAAACATCAACTTCTAGCCAAATTTGGAAATATTATGGAAATTGTTGAGCATTAGAGCTAAGTTCTATTGTTAGTGGTCAATCCCAAACCACAATTTAATAGAAGACTTACAACTTCTTATAGACATAAGTTTGCATTGATCTTTAAATCGCCATTTGCAAACACTTCCACATAGTAGAACACATCAACTTCCAACTAAATTAGGAAATGTTTTGCAAACTACTGTGTTGGGCTTCAGGGACCTAATATACACTTTACATACAAAAAGTCCAAATACGAAGTCAACTTGACATCTAAACTAGACTAGAAGCTTAGTTAACATAAACCTTTAAAAATCATGAGAGAAAATAAAATCGGAAAATAAAAATGGCACGCCATAAATAATTAAACACACTAATATTTTACCCCGGAAACCCTTACTGAGAAAACCAGCTAACCTTTGAAACCCACTACTCTTATATTCTCAGCCAAATATTACAACTAGTTTACAATAAATTTCAACCTTAGTCCACACATGAGACTAATGCATTCATACATCTCTACTAATCGTGAATCATTATCATCTCATCAACTTTACATCATGTTCTATTTAAAGGCACAAGAAACCTAATTTGAAGCATCTCGAATCAGTATAAGTGGCTAAAGATCATTAGCTAAGATTCCATTCTCCAACTGTAGTTGATTCCATTTCAACAACTAGTCAACCAAAAATATAGTTCGATTTTGTGCTTATGCGCGACTATGATCCCTTCGATTGCTCCAATTGATTCGAATTTACAAATGGAATCAAATGATATACAAATTTATAACCAAAACACATAGATATAGTAAAACTTAACGTCTATTAATGAATAAAAAATGTTGAAATTGTATAAATGTAAAATGAAAACAAACTAGTTGATAGCCCTCAATATTGCAACAACAATGTTGCAACTCTCAAGGGTCTCAAATTTAATTATCAATCTAGGGTTCGTACAAACTTAAGAGAGACTCACATTATATGTCTAGTAGGCACTATCTCTTTCTCTTGTTAAATTTTATGTAGGTGGAAGCATTGAAATGAAAGCTAGATGTACGAAGACCAAGTTAACTAATCTATCCTACAGGAAAAATCCAGTTGAAGGAAATGACTTGCTGAAAGGAAAATGGCATGCAAACTTAAGCTACTTGTAGTGGAAGAAAGCACATTGCACACTTATCAATGTTACCAACCTAATGAAAACTCTACCGAGTTCTCGTTTTCTTAGAGGTTGCATCTTATCATGATTCTCATACTAATTTTGAAAAGTGGTGATGTAGCATCATGCTTTTTTCATTTCAGAGTTTAAAATTCCAACATTTTTTAGCCATGAAACTAAAAACTAAATATCATGATTATTAAAAACATGAAAAACCAATTAATTAACATTACAACCTTAAACATTGATATCATGTAAAAAGAAGAACAAGAAAAAGACGACGACGACATAAAATCAACTATGAAACTGAAAGTAACATTACATAATTTTTGTATAATTATTATCTTTTTCGTAATTTACAATAAAAAATTTGGGTCAATTTTTCAAGGGGAAAAACAATTATTTAAAAAAATCACTTTTTTATTCAAAAAATAAAAATAAAAATGGTAATTAAAAAAAAAATAAGTAAATTAAAAAAACACTATTATTAAAAAAAAAAAAAAAAAAAAAAAAAAACTATCTCTATTCAAGATAAAAAACAATTAAAAAAAACACTCAAAAAAATTATAAAAATAAATAAATAAATAAGACATGAGGGGCGATGTTCGGCATCATCCTTGCCCACACATCCACCACAACATGCGTCACAGCACGCGGTTTTTTTCCTAATATTTTTTTTAGAGTATTATTTTCTTGTGTTTTCTTTTTAATTTTTTTAAATACATTTGTTTGATTGTGTATATATATATATATATATATTCAAAATTACCTTCTTTTTTTTTGTTTTTTGTTTTTTTTAATATATCTATATATATATATATGTGTGTGTGTGTGTGGTTTTATTACTTTTTTACATAATTTTTTTAATTATTGTTTATTATTTATTTTTTAAATATTTTTTAATTATTTGCATTTTATTTTAAATTTTTTAATTATCTTAAACTATTTGATCTAACAAAAAATTTCTTCCTTCCTCGGATCCGGGTGTCATTGTCAATCACACCACTTGCTCCATGACTGAATGATGGCGGCCCTCCATCTCGCGTCCCTCAAACCTTGTCATGTCTTATCCTACCATTGATGCTCTTTAATACTGGCCTCCTACAACGTCTCCACACGCTCAACTTCAATGCTCACCCATTCGTCCCTCTAGGTATATTTACTCTCTACACCATGTCCACCATCTGGTATTTCCCTCTGGCTTCCATGCTCAATGCTTGGCCTCTCCCACCTACCTGCTCAGCTCCGACATCCACAGCTACTCCTATGCCACCAACTCTGCCCTCTGAATGCATTTGCTACATCATGAGCCATGAAAGAGGAAGATGCCATTGCACAGGTCGTGGTAGAGGCAGAGGCCACTTTCCCACCACCTCGGCTAAGAACGAAGAATGGACTTTGTTTGACAATGCCATCCCAACCCATGTACGACGCCAAGTATTTGAACTAGAAGCTAAGGAGGTTTTCCATGGGTGGAATTCACTTTAGGTGCTCTACAACCTTCTTGCACGCCAACTCTTGGAACAATAATGGGATAAATCCCGAGCAACTTGTTGGATAACTAAGCTCTCCCCTTCAACAGTTATGCCACCTCATCCCTTTGACACCTCTCCCATGACTTGGCAATAATTTCCCTCCTGACATTCCCTCCTCCCCTGGCCCCTCAACATCTGCCTCTCTTCCCCTTGGATCAACATCTCCTTCCACCATCTTGGCAATTGGTGGCCATCCCTCCCCAACTCAAAGACAACAAGAAGCAGTTGTACCTTCAAAGAACACTCAGCCGATAGTTCCTATGCTCTCTCTTCCTCGTTCCAGTCTGCATGGCTGCTACATCATTGAGGAAACACATGCAAAAGTAGTTATTGCTAGCCCTCTTAGCGATGGACAAGCTCAATTGCGACAGGTCAACGTCTCTCTAGGTATTTGCAATGCTAATTAAGCTCCCTCAGGTTTTCTCTATCACAGTTATTTTGAGCACCATGGCTACTCTTCAAATGTTTGTTAATCAATGACTCTGCTCCACCATAGCCTACAATTCTAGAATTTTGACTTTCTCATGCACTATAATAGTTTTGAACTACAAATTTTGTGCAAGTTCTTTTGGTTTCCCCTTTGAGGGGCAGAAAACCTCAATGGGTGAAGGGAAAAGACCCCCCCAAGACTGATTGTTTGTACTCTATGTACATTTCTATGTTAATATAATGTGAATCTATTTTTCAACAACAACAAAAAAAACTTCCTTTTTTGGGCTGGGGGGGGGATGCAATTTTTTTTAATTATTTAATTTGTTTTAATAAAAAAAAAATCATATTTTTAATTAAAAAATTGTTTCACATCATTTATTTTATTTTTAAAGTGTATTTTTCATTATTTTTTTGTGCACTAGTGATGATTTTATAAGCCATACTAAAAATATTATAACTTTAGTGTTCCATTGAAAATGGATCAAGTTATCTTAGGCTAAGATCTCAAAAAAGTTATAATTTTAACATTTAAAGAAAATTTGTTGTTGATAGAATTACCCTTTGATTTAGGTGTTGATTTATAAGGCTTTTTTAGTTATGATATTTGCTTTATAATGCCTCGGTTGAAAAATGTTGAAGTTCTAAGGTTTTTTGAACTCATTATATTTGGTTTTGATTCTATGGTTGAAAAATGCCATAATCTTAAGTTTTTTCAGAGTCGTGTTATTTTATCCTTAGCACCATGGTTGAAAATTGTTGAAATTTTAAGGTTTTATGTGATCATGATTTTCGTTTTTAATGTCATGGCTAAATATATTTGGAATTTTAACATACCAATTATTTATTTTAGAGTATTTTTTAATGTTTTTTGCTAAAAAATAGGGGTTTCTTAGGCTAGAGTTCCCATTTTGAGGTTATAATTCTCGTTAATTTGGTAACATCGTTACTTCTATACTATCTACAATGAATGTAAAACACACTTACACGCTTCTATGCTATCTACAAGGAAAGGGAAAAGCACACTGTTGAAATAAAAGACCATGAATTGAAAACCCTAATTTGCAGGAAAAAATAATTCTCTAATGGAAATCAAAAAAAGAACCTACAAGGTCTCTATGCCTTCAAGTTCCATTATTAGTGTTCCAAGGGTGTTATAATATGCTAAAGAAGTCATTTCATGAATTTATTACAAAGTTGAGTGAGAATGGACGCTTGTTACATGTTGTTATAAGAGTCCCTGTTCTGCTACAATAGACAGTCCAATGAGCATGTAACCAAACAAAATGTGATTTTGAGAGGTAAGGAAGTTATGGAAATGTTAAAAAATGACACAATCAACTTTATCAAAGCTTCAAGATGACATGTTGCAAATTTACCCTAACAAAACTAATTTGTGTGTGTTTCATATAGCTACAAAACTAGTGACACAACAAAAGAAAACAATGAATAGTAAATGTGTAACATCAAAAGAAATGAAGTAAATGAATATTAGAAATGACATTAACTAATGCTACTACTACAACCAAATTCTTAGATAACTTGTAAGAAAGAGATGTTCATGAAAACCTTCTAATTAACCATACATGAGTGTTATAAAAAGGTAACTTTAGAAATGCTACAAAAATAAATAAAAGCATAAGACTAACACAAATTACAAGAGGGCTCTGGTGCTCCTAGGGTGAGCTCATCCTAGGGATGCTTAGAGTCCCTTAGAGGAAAGACAAATTATAAGTTGAAATATAAAACCACTTTCATTAACTGAGAAATTGTTTTCACATTAGTGAATTATAAAACTTGCTTGGAAATACAAACATAGTATTTCCCTGTATTCTTCAAACTCATTTCTACTTGTCTACTAGTCTAGTCGATCCTCTTATTTGTATAATGAGTGGGGAGCAACCTACTTGAGAGGATGACTCCATTTCCCTCCAAAAATCCATAGAAAAGGAGATCTTGCTCCTAGCCTGCCCCCCAACAATAAGAAGGTGCATTAAATTCCCTTAGCCAACCGAGTTGAGGTTCTCTTGCTACAAGGAACAAGTCCCAAGAATATCTCTAGTGCTAGATCTTCTTCAAATCTGTGAAATATTTCTTCAAATCCTGCTCAATAAACATGTTAGGGCACATGAAATATGAAAATCCTCATTGACTCTCCTACAAAACCATTAAGTTAGGAAAATTTATCACTCGGTGCAAAAGGTGGGTTTAATATAGTTTTTACGTGCCTAGGAGTGGATTGATGTGCCTTGTGATTTTCTTATTTTGGAGGCCCATAACTGGCTCAAATGGTGGTAGCTTATCTTTGAGAAGAGATGTGATGGCAAAACACCTTCGCTAAATTGTCTTGCAATGAGGCTCTGAGGCCTTTTTATCATAAAGAAGAAATGAGAAACCCTAAACATAAAAAAAACATAACCCTAATAGATGAAGCACCAAAAGGCTTGTGGGTCCCAATGGGTAAGCCGGAACATCAACCTCTTGGGATCATAACTTTGGTATACGATCTCCATTTGGCACGCACGACAGCCTATTAGAAAGGTCTAATTACGAAGCACAAGTTTTTACTGCACTTAGGAATTTACAAAAGTCGAGGGGCCATTTCTAAAGAAAAACATTTTTTAGGGCCTCAAAACGGCTTTAGAAGTTCACGACCTAAAAAACCGCAACAAAAACTTAAAAAATAGAAAATTTTGTTGTGAGCCAATGGAATGAGTGGCCACCGATATCAACTGGGATCAATCTCCCCCCCCCCCCCCCCCCCCCCCACAATAAGGAAGAAATGGTCTCCATTGCATTGAGCGACTCCATATAATGGGAAAACTAAACTTCTGCTAAACGTGGCCCTTGATGAGCCACTTCCCTTGGTGCATGAGTTGGCATGCTTTGACAACCCAATATAGTTCGATCCTCTATTGGCAAGTGCTCTTAATTGTGTGTGTCCACGATCCAATAAATTGTGGCTTATTCAATACAATATGGGTTGAGCTATGTCAATCTTAGTTGCTCTACGATTTCTGAGGTGTATAATTGATCCGAAGCGGATCCATGAAAGACTGTCAAAGAACCATGACTATATCAGGTCGAACAAATCTCTAAAGAATTTCAGAACAACGATCAAAAACACCCTGAACCAGTGGTGATGGAATCCAACGTGGAACGACGAGGACCTCGGTCAAAGCGCACTGACCGAGGCCCATGGAGACCACGCAGGAGGCCAAAGTAGCCCCTGGGAGCCCTGAAATGGGAAAAGGAAGAGGTTTTTGATGCGGGATTAGCGCTAGGCGAACAGGGTCGCAAAGGAAAAGGGAAAGCACTTGGTCGTGTGGGGAAACTGGAGGACCGCGAGTGGAAAAGGAAAAAGTGCTAAAACACAATGGCAGGACCCGCGCTCTGGAAAACCGGCGGTTTTGATGGGGGCGCCCTTGAACAGTAAGAGGTTTTGGACAGGAGCAGAGCGATTCCATACACCGATCGACACGTGGCAGGTGGAGGTGAGAGAAAACCGTCGTTGATCGCGCGCTATCGGTCGAGCAAGTCAACTACGCGAAACGTGCATATGGCATCAGATCTGGAGGGCCCAGATCGGACGGCTGAGATTGCACCCGATGGAAAGAAGCGGAATCAACAAGGAATTAAGCCGCGTTTGAAGAGATTTGGAATCCGTTTGATCACCACGGTGGAGGAAGAACGCATCCACGGCGTAACTGAAGAAACGAACCGACGAAGCATGCTGGCACCATTTAGAGGAGGACAAGTGGCCACTCCCTGAGCGTTCATGATGACACCGAACACAGGGAACTCCAAGCGCAGCTGCAGAAGGCGAATCGGCACAAGCGGAAGGGGAACCGAAAAGGCATGGGGATCGAATGGCTAAAGCCGTGAACAAAGAAGAGAGACAGTGAGAGTAGGGAGAGAAGAGTCCAAGCGACCAAGAGAGACAATGAACAGTGAACCTGGAGAGGAGGACTGAACATAGAGAACAGTAAAGCTCAGCAAAAGAGACAGAGAGCCGAGCTGACCAAAGGTAGCGTCGAGCACCAGAGAGCTTGAAGATTCAAGCCTTCCCATAGAGGAATCTGTCCAGACTGAGCATCACATTTGGCTCTTTCCACTGTAGACCAAAGGGTCACAGAGCTGGTAGGAAGAAGAAGAGTCTTTGTACTCCAAATGGCTTGGGGAATCTAAGAACCACCCTGCCAAGCAAAATCTGCTTCAGGAGAACTCACATTGAGTCCCTGTATTGTAATTTCTCTGCTTGAAGACACAATAAAACAAGGCCACCACTGAAAGTTGGATCGGAGAAGTAGCCGTGGAGAATACGGTGAACTCCTTATTAAAATTGTTTGTGTCTTTGTGTTGGTTACTGTATTTCTCTGTTGTCTTTCAATTTTATTGTTTGTGTATTGGCAATCTGATCGATCCGTTGCTTCAATAACACAAAACACACACCATCACATGAGTCTGTAATACCTTAGTTTAATAAATCTTTAACTAATGTCACTCATAGGGTGAATATCAGATCAAGTGGTATCAGAGCTCTAGGCTGTAAGGTTAGACAAGCTTGTGTTGGTTAGCTGTGAATGCTCACAAGATCAAAGCTCAAGTTAGGAGAAGGAGAGTTGGTGGAAATTAATCCTGAAATTGGGAGAGTCTATCCTCGAAATACCATGTCAGAGGAAGATTCTATAGGGCCAGACCCTCAATTCATAGAGAGTTTCCTAGCTATAAAGTCCATGGTTGAATAAATGTATAGAGACTTAAAGGTGGAAGATGCATCAGGCTCTAAGCAAGAGAAAGAAGAAGATGAGTCTCACTTCCATGACAACTCCAAAGGAAATGGGAAAGAGGAAAACTTTCTCACACCTCCTAATAGCCCTGTGCATAATAAGAAAGCATCTTTGATTAAGTTAGATGTTAAATTTGATTTTCCTATATATGATGGAGAGCTGAATGCTGAAAAGTTGGACAATTGGATTAGACAAATTGATGTGTATTGCAGGGTACAGAACATAAACTCAGACAAGAGTAAGATTAGCTGGAAAGCCTACGCCTAGGAGGCATTGCCTTGGTTTGGTGGGAAGGTAGAACCCAAGCTGATATGAAAAGACATGGTAAGACTCTCTATGTTTGGAGTGACTTTGTTTCTGCAATCAAAAAACAGTTCTATCTATTGGCCTACATGTAACAAGCCATGATGAGCTCGCAAACTCTTCGACAGCTGAAAGGGCAAAGTGTGCAAGGGTATACTCAAGAGTTCAGAAAGAGAGCACTGATATTGGGTATCTCACTAGACTCACCAGAGACTCTTTTGAAGTACATTGGTGGTCTACACAGCTACATGAGGCATGCCATCCTCATGTTTAATCCCACTAGTATAGATGACGTATCTGTACAAGCTACTCATCTAGAAGCTAGAGGAAAGAATGGAAATCCAAAAGTTGGGGGACCATCCCAACCCACTGTAAGCAAGAGCAAGGAGAAAAGAAAACCGAAGTGGAAGGCAAGGAAGGCTAACACTGCACAGAAAGCCAAATCTTCATGCACTCATTGTAAAAAGGAGGGGCATGGTGATGAGCATTGTTGGATTCTGCATCCAGAGCTGAGACCTAAGAAGTCTGAGGGCAAGAAGAAGAAGAAGACAACGGCAACTATTCAGAGAGATTTGGGGTCAGACTCGGGAGATGAAACAACTATAGCAGCCACAGGTATAAAAGGTAAGAATTCTGAAGCATCCACTAGTAATTCTGCTCAACCTGTTACTGATGAAGAAAATGAGAGAAAAAGACATGAGCTTTTCCATATTCGAGTTATTTCCAAAAATCAAAAGATTGATACTTTGTTTGATAGTGGCTCACAAGTAAATTTGATTTCTGAAGCAATTGCAAAGAAATTGGGATTAACAACTACACCTCACAAGAAACCATACCCATTAGGATGGTTGAATGATAAAGCACAACTACAAGTGACTAGACAGTGAAAAATCAAGTTTTCTTTTGAGTCAGCATTTGTAGATGAGGTTGAGTTAGACATAATTCCTTTGGATATATGTGGAATTGTTTTAGGAAGTCCTTACTTGTATGATAGAAAGGCTATTTTCTATAGAGCTGAGAACAAGTATCTACTGGTTAAAGACGGAATCAAATACTTTATAAGAGCTCATAAGCTCAAGAATAATTATACTCTCATAAACTCAGGACAGATGAAAAGAATGATTAATTCATGCAAACAATTCTTACTGATGGTTGTAAAGGAAAAGCAACTTGATAAAAGCAATGTATTTGAGGGCTGTAATGCTGAACAACAAGCTGATATAGAAAAGGTTGTTTCAGAGTATGATGTCTTGTTTCAAGAACCTAAAGGTCTGCCACCAAAAAAGGGAGTAGTACATGATATTATTTTGCAGCAAGATGTTCCATTGCCTAACTTTGGGATGTATAGGTTGTCTGCTTTAGAGAATGTTGAAATCAAGAAGTAGGTGTAGGAGTTGCTCGAGAAGGGCTTCATCAAGCCTAGCACATCACCATGTGGGTCACCAATCGTTTTGGTGAGAAAGAAAGAAAACTCGTGGAGAATGTGCATAGACTACCAAGCACTGAATAAGATAACAATAAAAAATCATTATCCCCTTCCTCGCATAGATGATCTTCTAGTTCAATTAAAAGAAGCTGTTTATTTCACCAAGCTGGATTTGCACAGTGGATACCATCAGGTCAAAGTTGCAAAACAAGATGCATGGAAGACTGCTTTCAAAACAAACCAGGGATTGTATGAATGGCTAGTTATGCCTTTTGGATTAACCAATGCTCCTGCTACTTTCATGAGATTAATGAATGATGTACTCAGACCTTTTCTTGAAGATTTTGTTATTGTGTATCTGGATGACATTCTGATTAGCATGTTAAGAAGACATTATATGTTTTGAAAAGAGAAAAACTTTATATTAAACTCTCAAAATGTGAATTTGGCAAAACATCTCTAAACTACTTGGGTCATATAGTAGGGGGAGGTGAATTGAAAATAGATCCATCTAAACTGGCAGTCATTGTGAACTGGCCTAAACCCAGGTCTACTACAGAAGTGAGAAGCTTCTTAGGAGCAGCACAATATTGGAGGAAGTTCATTTCTAACTTCTCCTCGATTGCAGCTCCCTTACATGCTTTAACAGGATTGAATAAGGTGTCTCAGTGGGGAGGCAAACATCAGAAAGCCTTCGACACCTTGAAAGAGAAAATAAGTATAGCACCTGTACTAGCACTGCCAGATCTGCAAAGACCATTTGAGATGCAAACTGATGCCAGTGACTATGCCATGGGAGCAGTGTTGACACAGCACGACAAACCCATATGTTATAATTTTGAGACTTTTAATCCTGCAGTAGTTAACTATCCTACATATGATAAAGAATTGTATGCATTAGTTCAGAGTGTGAAAAATTGGAAACATTACTTAATGGGCAAAAAGATAGTAATACATACTAATCATCGGCCACTTCAATATCTACACTCCTAAACTAAGTTGCAACAATCAAGACATTACAGATGGATGGGGTTTCTACAACAGTTTCACTTAGTCATCAGATATAAAAAGGGCATACATAACAAGGTTGCAGACATGTTATCTAGACCCATTATAAATGCATCTACCATACTTAAGCATAATTCTGTGCTACATGAAAGCTACATAGAAAAATATGCTCAGGATATGGATTTTAAAGATGTATATGCAACTTTGAGTCAAGGAAAAAGAATGGAAGAATTGGACTATCATGTAAAGGACCGACTCTTATATCATTGTGGGAAACTCTGCATTCCACAAACTGAAAGAGTAAAGATAATTAGGGAAGCACACACTTCTCTGATATCAGGTCACTTTGGAGTAAGTAAAACAGTTGCACAGCTGCAAAGATTCTGCTATTGGCCGAAAATGAATGAGACAGTTTCTAGATATGTAAGAGGGTGTGCCATGTGTGCTAAAAGCAAGCCCAGCAATAGAAAAATAGGCTTGTACACTCCATTGCCAGTTCCTTCTCACGCTTGGGAAAGTGTTTCCATGGATTTTGTTGGAGGACTGCCTAAATCTAGGAAAGGTCATGATTATCTATATGTTGTTGTGGATAGGTTTAGCAAAATGTGTATTTGAGTACCTTGTAGTAAATAGATCACAGCTGAACAAACTACAAAATTGTTCTTTGAACATGTATGGGTTCATTTTGGATTACCCACTTCCATTGTATCTGATCGAGACACCTGATTTGTGGGGAAGCTTTGGTCTAGTCTGTGGGAACTGATGGACACTAGACTGAAGAAAAACACAACTTTTCATCCACAAACAGATGGCCAGACAGAAGTAGTAAACAAGACTATGATCCAGTTACTGAGAGGATATTGCAGTAAACATCCTAAGCTTTGGGATGAACACTTGTGTTATGTGCAGCATGCTTACAACAGAGCCAAGCACTATTCTACACAGAGATCTCCTTTTGAGACCTGTTTTGGTTTCACACCAAGGTCCCCTTTGGATTTTGTCTTTGGTAAAGATACCATGGTTGATGGACACAGTGATGTGGACAAGGCAACTAGGTTCATTGAACAGATCTAGGAGATCCACTAGGCAGTACAAGAACATCTGGAAAAGAGCCAAGCCAAGTACAAGGCTAGGCATGATAAGCATCGGATGGAGCATAGTTTTCAAGTTGGAGACCAAGTCTGGCTGTCTATCAGCAAGGACAGGATGCAAGGTGAAGGTAAAAAACTAAAACCTATCAGGTATGGACCTTTTAGGATACTTGAGAAGATTGGTGAAAATGATTTTCGCTTTGATCTACCAGCTTACATGCACATCTACTCAGTCATAAATGCAGACTGCTTGAGATTGTTTGAACCTTCAATGATTGAGGACCCTGAAGAGCAAAGTTAGTTGCCTTCTATTGATGACCTGCTACCTGAATACCTCAATGAGTTGCAGGAAGACATAGTGTTGGACAGGAAGGTGAGGACAACATGCAGGGGAGATGTTGAGTACCTCAAGATTGGGCTCAAAGGTTCAAAGTCGAGCAACGCAAAGTGGATTGAGATTGGGCAAGTGAAGAAACAATATCCTCACTTAGTCGATGCTTGAAAACCAACTTTTGGTGGTCCAAAAGCTTTTTCAGTAGGGAGGTCGTGATCTAAATCGGATCCATGAAATACTGTCAAAGAACCATGACTGTATCAGGTCGAACAAATCTCTAAAGAATTTCAGAACAACGATCAAAAACACCCTGAACCAGTGGCGATGGCATCCAACGTGGAACGACAAGGACCTCGGTCAAAGCGCGCTAACCGAGGCTCATGGAGACAGTGCAGGAGGCCAAAGTAGCCCCTGGGAGCCCCAGAATGGGAAAAGGAAGAGGTTTTTGATGTGCGATTAGCGCTAGGCGAACAGGGCCGCAAAGGAAAAGGGAAAGCACTCGGTCGCATGGGGAAACCGGAGGACTGCGGGCGGAAAAGGAAAAAGTGCTAAAACACAATGGCGGGACCCATGGTCTGGAAAACTAATGGTTTTGATCGGGGTGCCCTTGAACGGTAAGAGGTTTTGGACAGGAGCAGAGCGATTCCATACACCGATTGACGCGTGGCAGGCAGAGGTGAGAGAAAACTGCCATTGATCGCGTGCTATCGGTAGAGCAAGTCAACCGTGTGAAACATGTGTATGGCATTGGATTTGGAGGGCCCATATCGGACGGCTAAGATTGCACCCGATGGAAAGAAGCATAATCGACAGGGAATTAAGCCGCGTTTGAAGAGATTTAGAATCCGTTTGATCGCCACGATGGAGGAAGAACGCATCCACGGCATAACTGAAGAAACAAACCGACGAAGCATGCTGGCGCCATTTAGAGGAGGACAAGTGGCCACATCCTGAGCATTCATGATGATGCCGAACACAGGGAACTCCAAGCGCATCTGCAGAAGGCGAATTGGCACAGGCGGAAGGGGAACCGAACAAGCATGGGGATCGAATGGTTAAAGCCGTGAATAGAGAAGAGAGACAGTGAGAGTAGGGAGAGAAGAGTCCAAGCGACCAAGAGAGACAGTGAACAGTGAACCCGGAGAGGAGGACTGAACACAGAGAACCGTAAAGCTAAGCAGAAGAGACAAAGGGCCGAGCTGACCAAAGGCAGCGTCGAGCACCAAAGAGCTTGAAGATTCAAGCCTTCCCATAGAGGAATCTGTCCAGAGTGAGCATCACATTTGGCTCTTTCCACTATAGACCAAAGGGTCACAGAGCTGGTAGGAAGAAGAAGAGTCTGTCTACTCCAAGTGGCTTAGGGAATCTAAGAACCACCCTGCCAAGCAAAATCTGCTTTAGGAGAACTCACATTGAGTCCCTGTATTGTAATTTCTCTGCTTGAAGACACAATAAAACAAGGCCACCACTGAAAGCTGGACCGGAGACGTAGCCCTGGAGAATAGGGTGAACTCCTTATTAAAATTGTTTGTGTCTTTGTGTTGCTTACTGTATTTCTCTGTTGTCTTTCCATTTTATTGTCTATGTATTGGCAATCTGATCGATCCGTTGCTTCAATAACACAGAACACACACCATCACATGAGTCTGTAATACCTTAGTTTAATAAATCTTTAACTGATGTCACTCATAGGGTGAATATCAGATCAATAATAATGGTGGAAAGTATGGCCGAATGCAGTCCACATTGAGTATTGGTTGTAGGCCAAGGAAGGGGGGGATACTTAGCTCAAAATCATTGTCACCCACAACCTTCGTGATGATGTAATGCATATAGCAGAGTGGTTGATGCTTCTGATGGGTGCATACAAGGCATTCCTTTTACAGATGCAACCAAATGCTGTCTCCCACTTGAAACTTGTGCGGCACTCGGTATTGATCATGGCATTGTTTGTACTTAGAATTGGATTTTTGCAAGATACAATGGACCCGTTGGTGGATGTACTAAATTGACACAATAAACTTGGTAGCTATGTTGGCTCCATCTTGAACATGCACAAATTTTTCCTATGTAGTTGCAAGAGGCAATGCGACATCAATGGAACATGGTGGTTGAAAATCTAGGCCTACCTGAAAGGTGTTATGGCCAATTGAGTTATGGAGAGCTTTGTTGTAGTCGTGTTGAACATATTGGAGACTCTCATCTTATGTTCATGGATACTTGGAGTTGTACATGGAGAAAATGTGCATGATCATCCTATTAATGACCTTTATCTGGCCATTAGTCTGGGGATGGAAGATAGTCGATTTGGTGAGCTTGGTGTCCAACAATGACCAAAGGTTTGACTAAAATGTACTTAGTAACTTGTTATCTCAATATGATATGACGGTCTATGGGATATGAAAATGTAACCACACCCACTTGAAAAGGATCTTGGCAGTGGCTTTTGTTGTGATACTCTTATTGCAGGTAGTCAGAATGGCCATCTTAGAAAATCTATCAACCACAAACACACAATCATTACCATGCTTGGCAGAAGGAATGCGTCCATTGAGATGGATTCACAAGGTCGATTAGGAGTAGCAAGAGGGGTGTATAAGCCTTGCTTCTTAATGGCTGGTTTTGCAATGGCGTGGGCTGTGCAAGACCTGATATACTTACCAACATCTTGTCGAAGTTTTGGCCAATAAAAATATTTTTGCAGTGCCGCCATGGTCTTCTCCACACCACAGTTCCCTACTACCCAACTATAAGGTGCCTCATAGATCAACTTTGCACGCTCGCTTGAAGGAATACAAAGGTGTCCTATATAGCACGACAATGCATCCTGGAGGTGGAATTTTGGAACTTGTTTACCTACCATCAACATCTTGTATGTGGCAGTGAATTTCGAGTCATTATTATATAATTGTGGCCACCTAGAGGTCTCGTTCCCACAAGAGTTGAGAACTGTGGTCAATGCCAAAATTAGGGGCCAACTAAGGAAGTCTGTGACATGATTGGTGCTACCTTTCTTGTATTTGATGTTCAAAGGGATTTGTTGCAGGTATGTGGACCATTTAGGATGATGGTCATTCTGTAACTTCCCTTGTGTCAACATATATTGTAGAGGCTTGTGATAAGTGTGGATGATTGTCTCCTTCCCCGTAATATAATCTTTCCATTATTGATAGGACTGAACCATGGAGTACCTCTCCTTATCATAGGTGGGATAACTCCATATAACATCGTAGAGTGTCTCATTATGATAGGCCACCAGATGTCCTTTTTGAGCGAGGATTGCACCAAAATCATAGTCAAAGTCATCTATCTCAATCTCGAATGGTTGTTGCAGGTTTCACAAGTGAGGATTAGTGCAGAGCAAAGGTATGGTTTTAGTTCATCAAATGCCTTCTATTGTGACTTAGACTAAAAAACTTTGCTTTTGCAATGCCCCTGGTCACTTGAATTAAGGACTAAATGATATAACATCATCCCAACAAGAATCTTCGACAGAAGTTATCGAGGCCCAAGAAGTTGTGAAGCTTTGTTAGAGTCATTGGGGCTGGGAAATGTTGAATGACTTGGATTTTGGTTTGATCAAAATGTGCACCTTGCAGATCAACAACATATCCTAGGTAGTAGACCTTGTCCATGTTGAAGGATCATTTTTCTAACTTAGCACATATCTTTTACCATCACAGAATGTTAAGGATGTGTTGAATATGCTACAAGTGTTATGCCTAACTCTTGATAAATATGAGGATATCATCCAAATATACAACCATAATAGAGTTGGTGAAAGGTCATAAGATATCATCTATCAACCTCATGAAGGTTTTTAGGGTGTTTGTCAAACGAAAGGGCATGACTAACCATTCAAAAATACCCTTCTTGGACTTGAAATCAATCTTCCACACATCAATGGGTTCTATTGGGACTGGTGCTAGTTACACTTCAAAGCAATCTTATTGAAGTACTTGGCCCCCTTGAGCTAGTCAATAAGGTAGTCAATCTGGGGAATCAAGTACCGATTCCTGACTATGATTTTGTTCAAGGTCTGATAATCAACACAAAGTCGCGAGGTACCATATTTATTCTAGAGGAGTACAATCAAGCTTCCACAATGTTAGGAACTTAATCGTATGTGCCATTTTTAGAGTATTTCTTAGATTTGTCACTTGATTTCCTCATTTTCCAAAATAGAGTGATAGTAGATTGGCACAATGGGTATAGGTGCACCATAGGTCAGATATATTAAATGGTTGACGTGACAATTTAGAGGTACTCCAATATGCGAGGAGAAGATGTCTTTGTATTCCTCCATGACCTTATCCACTTGCGTCTGTTGTATGGAGGAGCCTTGTGTGGAGGCCATGGATGTGGCCACAATATTTTCCTTACTTTGAGATTGAATAAGGAAGAAGATAAATTTATTAGTTTGGGAGATGACCTTATTGCATTGCTTAGTAGAGATTAAATAAATGGAAATATGCGGGGCTACATATGATATCCTATATAGTTGTCTTTCCAAAGTCATAATAACACAATAAGGTCTAGACTCATATATGACATGATGCTTCCACAAGTATGGTTGGCCTAAAAGAACATCACAAACTTCAAGGGGAACAACATCACATAATACCTCTTCCTTGAAAGGCTTTATGTTATAGGGCAGGTGGTGTTGATAGCAAACCCAAAGATCTTGCCCTTGGTGGAGCCACATGATGGTGCATAGTTATGAGTGTGGGGTTTTTGGCAAGACCAATTGCTTAACGACCATTGCTAAGATGTTGTTCTTTTGACTCCCGCTATCAACAATGAAACATAGTGGAGCACCCTTCACCCACATTTATGAGTGAAAGAGGCACTTGTCTTCCTCCATATATTTGAGCTCACTTTACTAGACCCTGTTGAGAAATCTAGGGCATCAATTGTATAGATGATTTCTCTACTTATGATAATTTCTTGTTATAGTATTTTTATTACTTGGTTATGATCTTCTCTTCTTGAGTTATTGTGTTCTTTCATAAAGACAATTACCAAATCATGAGCAACAAAGAGACAAGAGACACAGTATATAGTTTTGTCAGCCAGGGCTAAACCTCTCACTCTTTGAGAGGAAAACCCAAATGAAATTCTTCTTATAGATATTCAATTGACGAACACCAAGACCATGACAAAGATCATTGGCATTAGAGTCCTGCCAAGGCTAAGTCACTAGCCTCCTTTCTCATGCAACTCTTCCTCTTCTCCTTCTTGACTCTCCTCAGAATCTCGGTCCCTTCTTGAAGGTCAAAAACCCTACCACAAAAACCCTAGATCATATTTGTTCGTTGAAAGGTCTCTTCAAGAGGCAGACTCCTTCTCTATATTTCTTGGCTTGCTTCAGCTTCGATTTATACCTAACCAAGAATACTTTTGGGTGACTACACTCTTTGTTCCTCCCTTTCCTACTTCAGACCTACAACCTTCGCACTTGTGGGGATATACTATGCCCAAAAACAATCCTTAATGATGGCTCTTCCCTTCGCTAGACTTCCTTTTTTTCTCACTAGCTTGGAGGCTCATTCTCAGATGTATTATGTACTTGTTTATGGAGTCTTGCTTCACCGAATTGCTTGCCTCCAAATGAGGTCGAGTGCTACTATATGTACTTGTTTTCCCATGTCCTTTAGGCCGACGTGATCTCAGGAGTACGATGAATTTACCTTGGAGAAATTTCGACTTCTTCTTCTCAATTCTTCCTTTCATTGTAGGCCGACTTGATGAGGGCTAGTGACAAGGTCTTGGAGGATGAATTCTACATAGACATGTATGACTCTTTACAATGTGTAACATGTATTCATTACATGATAATGACTCTTTTGACTTTTATGACTATATGAAAAAATTCCTAATGGCTCTCAATGGGAGCCTATACTAAAATAAAATCTCTTGCTCATGAGACCCATGATGCAAGCATTACAATAATTTTATTTTTCTTATTTACATCTCTTTCATAAATCACAATTACATGTCATTATGAAGACCGAACCTAGTTACAATTTTCAACATTCCCTCTTAACTAGGGAGATATTCATAAAGGTACTTGGTCATTCTCAATATGAAGAATTTCTCATAAGAAGAATAAGAATGGTAACTTATTTGTATATCATCATATCAACCAACATCGTTACATAGCAAGGCCTTGACTAACAACTTTATCTCTCCACAAGTTCTGAGCTCAATGCTGGTGAGACCAATGATTTATAGACACTCTCATCATTGTCTCTCTCGGAACATACCCCACCTGGGTTCTCAGGATGCGTTCCATGAGGACTATTCTTATCTTGGACTCCCGAGCCCTCAAAGAATATTGTCCTCCATGACTACTCTTACCTTGGATGCCATACCTCATCCTCAAAGAGTATCAGATGCCAAATTATTACTCAATCCTCTCATTTTTTCTTCCCAAGCGAAGACCAGAATGACGTGTCTATCTCGCCCTCTTAATTAGAGAGGACATGTCTATTCCAATAAAGGAATATGCTCATTCCTACAGAAGGAATGTACCTAAGCTTGCTCTTGGCTTAGGAATTTCCAAGTTTCTTACAAGTAAGCAAATTAGTTCTAGGCTCCCTGTTAATTAGGGACCTACAATAGCTCCTCAGGTGGAGATGATGGGACAACCAGCTGCTAGAAGAAATCATTCCTTTGATGTCATGAATTTTCTTTGTCTCAGAGTCTTCATATTTTGGGGACTTCTTCATATGGCACAAACCATCCATCACTTTCATACATGATTTAGTCATGTCATCATTCTTCTCATCATAAAGTGATCTATCAGTCTACACATGGCATTGCTTCAAGTTATGCTAGCATTATCATGCTTTCTTCTTCGGAAAGATCTTGCATTCTTCTACATGGTTCTCTAGGAAGACATCCATAGTTATTTTGTTTGGTAGCCTTGCATAAGCCCATCCAGTTATTAGTTCATAAATAATAAATGAACACTTAAACCATAAATACCGTTGTGATGGTCTTTCATCATGACATATTCCTGCAGGCATCATTATCCAATGTACGTGTTGACATATCTCCAAAATACATGTATTTTAAAGGGTCTTTATCTTTTCCGAACTTCCATCGGAGTCTTCATATATTTTTGGGAGATATCATAGTAAATCTTCTTTGTCTTTCAGATGTTGACTGCCTTAATCATTTTTTCTTATTCCACGATCTCTTCCTTTCTTTCTTCACATATTTAATTGTCGGGAACTTCCAATTAGAGTTCCTCAATTGTAGTCAATTACCTCATATTCCATATGAGGACATATTATGTTAATTTCATCTAGTAAATATGTGATCTATGCATTCCTGCATCTTGGGAGGAGATCCTTTCTCTGATCATGCTTTTCAAGATAGAACATTGATCCATGTTGAATTACATAATATCACTTGTGAGCATACATACCTCATCTTTCCTTTGGGTCATCCAGACTTCCTACAACAACTTCCTCTGAATGAAGGAGCTTCATTCCATTGACTTGCTTCCATGTTATGTCATCATGCCATCATCCCATGAATTCCACAAGTTTGGAATTCTTGATGAAACACTTGTCTCTCCTCATGATTGGTGAACCTTACAATGAAGATTCCATCAGAGAATCTGAAGGATTTTGCATATCCTATCCTACAGATGTTATCTTATTGACTAATGTATGATGAACCTTGTACTAGATGACTTCTTCCTTTTTCCATAAGTATCTTTTGAGATTTTAATAAGGCTTCCAAGAGCTATACCCTACATAGCTATAGATTTTGTCCCATACATCTTTCATGTTACCTATGTCATGAGATCTTATATCTAATGCTTCTACCATTATGCCATTCTCTAATATGATGCATAGCTTCCTATCTATAATTTACACAACAGAGGAATACATTTTTGTGAAGGAGATCATCTTAGTCGTAGCAGAGATCTATCACGTCCTCCTTCTTAGGATTCTTTGTTTTAGGTTCTTCCACTTCTTTAGTAATATGGGATTATTCCTTATTTCTCTTGTTATTGTCCCTTAGAGGAAAAGATCTTCTATGGTGCCCATATTCTTGACATCTATAGCATTGAACCTCAACAATTTTCTTCTTTTTCTTATAAGGACCAAATTTACCAAACTTTCCTTTTCTTTTAGTAACCGTTTGACCCCTTTTTCTAGGTTCGTTATCACATTTTCCCTTCAACTTGTTTTCTTATGTCTTGCATAGAGACCACAAGTTGTTGAATGGGATAACTTCCTCTTCCTCATTAGAAAAGAGGTTACCTTGTTCATCGGTCAGTGCATTTAGAATAATGGATATCATTTCCTTATCAGATAACATCTCTCCTAGATCTTGCAATTGAGTTCTTATTTGAGATGCTTTTGAGAGGCATGAAGATATCCCTTCATCCTTTGATACCTTCAATTTATATAGATCAGATCTAAGTGATATGATCTTTCTTATTGTACTTTCAGAGAATAGTTCTACCATCTCATCGTATATCTCTTTTGATGTCTCAAACTTGGCTAGATGAGGAATGAGGGGATCTTTGATAGATTCCTTGAGAATCTTTTGAGCCTTTAGATCCTTTTCCATGTATTCAGATAATGCTTGATCTTTGGATGGCTTGGAGACCTTTCCATGGACATGATCAATGACTTCATTTAATTCGAGGACTATGTCTATCCTTATTTTCCATGCAAGGAAGTTTGATATCCCAACCAACTTATGGTTTTCCTTGAAGAATGAAGTCATTTTACTAGATTATAAGAAAAGGTGTTTACTTGTGAAGATAAAAAATTCAACGTGATTTATTTGTTGATGATGAACTTGATGCTTCTCAAATGATCCTTTTAAGGATAAGAAGGTCCTTACTTCGACGAGGGGATGATTTCCTTCCTTTCGATCTAGCCTTCTTTAGTTTTTGAAAAGTTTCCACTCCTTAGATGATGGAAAAATGATGATCTCAAAGATGCTTCTAGGGTTTTGGTCTTTCCTTCTACTTCCTTCTCGATGATGATTCCAAGGCTCTTGCTAAAGTAGATCTCTTCGATCTCTTGCTTGGTATTATTTATCTTGATTTGATCCCTTTCTTAAACCTCAATCCTTATGTGTCTTCTTGATTATATGCCCCTCCTTGATTCTAGCACCTTAGCTCTGATACCATGTTGAGAAATCTAGGGCATCAATTGTATATATGATTTATCTACTTATGATAATTTCTTGTGATAGTATTTTTACTACTTGATTATGATATTCTCTTCTTGAGTTATTATTGTGTTATTTTCATCAAGATAATTACCAAATCATGAACAACAAAGAGACAAGAGACACAATATATAGGCTTGTCAACCAAGGCCAAAAACTCTCACTCTTTGAGAGTAAAACCCAGACGAAATTATTCGTATAAATATTCAATTGACGAACATCAAGACCATGAAAAAGACCCTTGACACTATAGTCCTCCCAAGACCAATTCACTGGCCTCCTTTCTCACGCAGCTCTTCCTTTTCTCCTTCTTAGCTTTCCTCCGAATCTCGGTCTCTTATGTCAAAAACCCTACCACAGAAACCCCAGATCAGATTTGTTCCTTGAAAGGTCTCTTCAAGAGGGAGACTCCTTCTCTATCTTTCTCGGATTGCTTCAACGAAGATTTCTACCCAACCAAGAATACTTCTGGGTGCCTACACTCTTCGTTCTCCCTTGCCTACTTCAGACCTACAACCTTCACACTTGTGGGGATATATTATGCCCAAAATCAATCGTTAATGATGCATCTTCCCTTCTTTATACTTCCTTTGTTTCTCGTTGGCTTGGAGGCTCCTTCTAAGATGTATTACAAACTTCTTTATGGATACTTGCTTCATTGAATTGCTTTCCTCCAAATAAGGCTGAGCACTGCTATATATACTTGTTTTCCCATGTCCTTTAGGCCGATATGATCTAAGGAATAGGCCGAATTTACCTTAGAGAAAGGTCGAATTCTTCTTCTCGATTCTTCCTTTTGTTGTAGGCCGACTTGATGAGAGCTAGTGACAAGGTCTTGGAGGATGAATTTTACATAGACAAGTACGACTCTTTACAATGTGTAACATGTCTTCATTACATGACAATAAATCTTTAGAATTTTATGACTAGATGAGAAAATTCCCAATGGCTCTCAATGGGAGCCTATACTAAAATAAAAAAATCTATTTCTCATGAAACCCATGATGCAAGCATTACAATAATTTTATTTTTCTTCTTTACTTCTGTTTCATAAAATCACAATTACATGTCATTATGAAGACTGAACCTAGTTACACTTTTCAACAAACCCTGGTGGTGGAAACAATGGCATTAGATTCTGCATCAATGATCTATTTCCCTTGTCCAGGTATGGCTCAGAGTCATAATCTGCATCAGCCTATAAGGCCTTTAGCTCGGGCACCGATGACTTCCTTGCATGACATTCATTAATGTTATGAGAGGGGTTCTTATGGAACTTGCACCACTTTCTGGTGTCTTTATTCGTCTTCCCATTACCATTCTTTGTTTGCAACTTACAGTCCTAGGTGGCCACCCTAGCTATATCCTTAGTTCTGCGATTTAAGGAAGCCCTTGCCCTACTTTCACTATGAAGGATTCACAGATCCAAAATCTTTCTTCTCCTATTTAAATTTTTGCTCGATTTTGACAGCATATCAGTATGTTATGCCAAGTGAGGAGATGCTTAGGAACTCCATTTATCTTTGGATGTTTATGTGAATACAACCACAATACTTGAGCATTAGATGTCGCTTGGACTCTTTGATACCCAGTTTGGTGCACAATGTATGAAATATATTTGTGAATGCACAATGTATGAAAGATATCTGTGAACTTTGGCACTGCTTGGTACTTTTCTTGTCGTATTGTGGTTAATCTCATGTATTATTCTTCATAGCTTCCAAAAAAGTAATATGGTCACTTAACAACATCCCTAAGATATTTCCAAGTGTGTGCGCTAAAAACAATGTGGATTCCTCCATGGCCCTTTGGTCACATTAAGTTTCACCAATCCTTAACATGGGGACCAACCTTAAGTAGTGCAAAGGTGATATTTTCTCTATCAAAAAAATTATGGACTGAAAAATACCCTTCTAGCAAATTTAACCATTTGTCTAGAGCATTCACATCTATCTAGCCTCCAAATATAGGAATATCAAAATTAATTATAGCTTAAAAGGGGCAGTGCCTCCAAAATGGCCACTTGATGGAAATGTGTGACCTATTGGCATTCGTCAAAGGATCTAGGAAAAATTATCCATCATCTTATTCCTTTGTTACTTGAAGGCTTCTTCGAGAAACAATTTAGTAAGATCTCTTGCTCCCTCATCTTTCTTTTCTTTCGCCATGAGAGGCAAACAAGGTCGATGAGGATGACCTTGAAAGGGATCAAGCAATTCAAGTCTCAACTCCTTATACCCCTACCTCACTGGGGACTTGCACAAAAAAACAGATAAAGAACATACCACTCTAATGCCATCCATATGAATTTAGGAAGGGAACAAAATCATATACAAATTTATAACCAAAACACAAAGATACAATAAAACTTGACTTCTATTAATAAAGAGAAAATGTTGAAACTATATAAATATAGAATGAAAATAAACTCGCTCGAATAATAATATATATCAAGCAATTTAATTTCTTGAATTGATACACATTAAATTATTAGTTGGGCTCATAACTTGACAAGGTGCCCATAAAGTATATGCAAAATTAGAGTTGACTAGTTTTAAATCAATAACAACTACAACATTCTATTGTGAACATACTTCCATTGAACATGGACTCATCACTTGCATAAGACATAAATAAAAATTAAATATTGATCTAAAAATATTGTTCTATTCATGATCATCACAGGTATTTCCAGTAGGTTTAGTAGTTTTTACGAATTAACAAGAAATGCTTCAAACCACATTGCATTGGAAACAAAAAGCAAACCACACTTTTTTAGAGTTAGTGTTCCGAGTCCTGGGGTTTCTTTCAATTCTTGGTGGATCCCTAAGTTGTTAATTGTCCACATAGGGCCCTCACTATGTTATAGACATTTTTGGGCCCTACAACCCCAAGTATGAAATTTCCATAAACCAAGGGCTCCTAAGTCCCTAAAAGTGTTGTTCTAACCCCTAAAGGAACAAGGTCAACAGATTACAGCTTCTCCCAGAAGTTCTCCATGAGAAACTGCTCAGAATTGGTCAAAACAGGATCATTACAACTGCTCCACTGGCTAAGTGCGTTGCATCTCACCCAAATACACTGTGAGCGTGCGTTGCATTTCAAAAGTCCCTTTTGTGGGTTGCGATGGGCAAGAAATGACAAATGGTAGTGTCATTCCATAAGGTGGAGAGGCAATGGAAGCTTCCAGAATCTTCTCCTGTGACACTTGCCTCACTGAATTCGACCAAGGATGAGTAAGAGGTCATCAGTCTCCAAGTGGAAGCAAGAACTATAAGAGAGAAGACACTAATCAAATCACAAGCTGACTCATCCCCCTTACAGATATCTATATATGGATCCCTCATCCCAGAGATCCAGAGGCTGGAATTTTGCATATTGTAAGGAATTGATGTTGGTTTCTTGAGACAAACATCAGATTGTTGGGTGATCTAAGCTTTGTTTGAGGTGAAGAGGGGCTTCTTTGCTGGGAGGTTGATGCTGGGTCAGAACCACTGGTTGTAACTCCTCTTGGCTCTTTTCTTGTTTATCAATAAAAGCTATTCAAGTTTTCCTCCATGCTTTTGTGTAATTGATGCTTGCTACATTTGTATGGTCAATTTACATCTGATCCTATATTGTTTATGATTATAGATCCATGTCTTTGTATAGTGCTATACTTCTATGATATTACAGGTACTCTGTGAAGCTGGGCGTGCAAGGGAGCAGATAGCTGAGGACTATCAAGGAAGAGAGGGATCAAACCAGGAGATTAGCGTAAGACAAAGGTTGGTCTTTCTGTTCCTTTCTATCTATAATTCATAAAGGAAAAACGAAAGTAGCTTTTCTCTGTTTGTTTCTAAGGCAACTGTCACACCTTAGTGGGATAGAGCAGTTCTATATAGACACTTTTCCCTGTAACAAAATGGCGACTCCGCTGGGGACTTAATTAGTTTGTTTGTTTATCATTCTTTGTTGTTTGTTTCATAAACTTACAAGCAACATTCGAACTGCATTTGCCATAACAAATGCAAAGTAGACAACTGCTGCTTCAATCCATCTACTAGATTTGTTTATGATTTAAACAACTGATTCACAAACTATCTCATTGCCCTTGTGATAGCTCTTAGATCCTCCTTAGATCTACCCCTGATTGTTGCATTACTGATTGCTTTTTGCTTGGCCAAAACCCAAGAACTGAACTGCAAACTGTGACCCGGAACCTGAACAGAGTCTCGTTTCTGGCCCAGCGCAGGTACTGTTTAGAGATTCTGAATTTCAGCGCACTTCCCGAGTGGACAACCTGCGCTGCATTTCAGATTCTCTGTGTTACAGGTGTGCTGATCAGACTAGCTCTGTGCAGTTGTGGCTTCTGTGGTTCATTCTTTCCAGTTCTATTCCTGAATTTTGCTGCCTATGATCAGTATATGTCTGTTTGAAACCCCTTTTCCTTGCTGTTATTCCGCCTCCTTTGTACAAAATAACTGTAGATGTTTTTGTGTGTTTGTTGAGTCATTTACAGTTCTCCTTTGCAAAAGTAGCATAATCGTACTGTCGTCCTTTGATTTGAAACTGTCGCAAGTGTCGATTTCAATCGTAGGAAAGAGTTTGATTGCTGTTGATGGTCGATTATCCTGTTACTATTGCTTTTGGTCTGAATTTGTAATTTTCTAGTGTCAAAAACAAGTATTCATTTCAAAATCGTAAAGTGTTGTGATCGTCTCCATTTTTTGATTTCAAAAAGAAACTTGTTGATATTTGTCGCTCGAAAAGAAATTCAGATTTGTGCATCAACTTTCTTTTTAGCATTCATATACTAAGAAAGTCGAAAACAAATACATGCATGTGCATTTGCATATAGACAGTCTGATTGGCTTGATTTAGGAAAGTGCATTTAGAGTGTGCTCTTTGCTCTTTGTGAAAAGATTCTGTCTTTCTTTTCCCTAGTAGCTAGGATTTTCATTGCATAAAGGAGATAAAAAGTTTATTTATCTTAGATTGCATTTTAGGAATTACATCTACATCTCGTGGTGAACCTGAAAGGCAAACTTCATAAACAATATCAACTTAAAATAAATTCAATGAATCTAACAACGCTTTGGAACTTAACGCACAAAATTTAGAAGTCTAGGCTAGAGACGTATTCCGGCGTCGTAAAGCCTGGTAACTGTTGTTCTCACTGATGGTTGGGTGATTCCTCCACTTTGAGACGATAAGTGCCAGTACGGACTTGTGCTCCCACGTACCATCGAGTATATTTTGGGAGACCCCAATAGGCTTAATCCTTTATCCATAGGAAGCCGTGTCTGCCGCCCTATCAATCGCAATGCACTGAACACAACATTCGGGAAGATTGACTGCCGTACTATAAAAAGTATTTTGCAGTTTTGCGATTGGTTTGGTAATCCCTCTACCTAGAATTCCAGAGCAGTCCCTTTCGTTCCTTTTCAGACTCCTTAACAGAAAAGGTCCATCTAAGCACTTGTCACTTCAGGCTCATTAAAAATCGAAGGCGACTAGAGTCATCTTTTGTTTTTTCTCGACTCTTTAAAATTGAAAAAACAAGTTGTGTCAAAGTGTCTAAAATTTATTTTAAACGGAATAATCATCACCTTTCCCTCGTTGGTCTTCGAAGTTAGTCTCCCTTCATCGCAAGTTCTTGTAGAATCGCTAGGAAATCTTTTGGATAGATTAGATATGTCTGAACAACCGTCGACATCTAGGACTGTGTCATCTGACGCAGCAGCGGCAGAGCCTCCTGCTACTACTCCAACGATGTTCGATGGTATACCATCTGTCCCGGCAAGTTATCAACAACAAGCCGGAGTCCAATCAGGGACTGTTTCGGCGACATAGTCAGTTCCTATTTCTTCATCCGAATTATCATCTGGTATTTCTCATGTTGAAACTCAACAAATTAATGCAATGTGTCTTCAAAGGCCAATCTACCCTTTAAGTACTGGATTTCCACCATATGGAGGGAAATATGCCTTTTCATTGTTCCCTCTTGGAGAACAACCATATGGGAGTTTACAACAAAGTTCAGGTCAAACTGGAATTACATCCAGCGGTTGGGTACCATTATTGCCTCAACAACCAAGGGTTGTATATTCAATGCAACCAGTCCACCCTGTGTCGAATATTCACACTATACTTGCTATGGTGACTTTGTCGCAAGTACAAGCGCTACCTGTTGTATGTCAACCCCAAGTTTCTCAGGTTGCGATACAACAACCTCTTGTCTCAACGACTCAATCACAACCTCAGGTTAGTGCCTCCTTATCTGGAGCGACTCAGGCTCAAACAAGTACTATGACTCCTCATATTGGTCAATCATCCAGTATTGGGCAACAGCAAATGGTCCAACAACCATGGCTGATTCAATCTCAACAACCGCCATTCCAGCAATCGTATCAAGGACCTGAGTAACAAGTCTTTGTAAGTAATGGGCAACCGCATTTCCAAAACGGTTATCAACAACCACATTATAATGGTTATGCCCATCAACCTTGTCAAAGTTGCCAGCATCAAATACATTATGCTGGTATGCAAAGACCCACTGCTCAGGCGATTCCATCTTATCCTGGATATGCTTCGCCTAACCTGAATCAACAGTTGCCCTTTGTAGCAACTCTAGAATTACCAGATCTAAACCGGCTGACGAATGATCCAATTGCTTATGCCCCTTGGTGGCCAGCGATTCCGCATAAACTTCCATCAGATATTCCTAAATTTAATGGAAATCCGGGTGAAGACCTGTCGAATCATGTGATGACATTTCATCTGTGGTGTTCATCAAACACCCTAAACGATGATTCGATTAGGCTTCGCCTTTTTCAAAGGACGTTAACTGGTCCGGCAGCAAAATGGTATATCGAATTGCCCAGAGCTTCGTTTGACAACTTCAGTACCCTAGCCACAACCTTTTTAACCCATTTTCAGTTACCAATAAGGTACGAAACAGGAACAGAGCTTCTTACCAATTTCAAACAGACAACGGCCACTCACATATCCGATCATATTCATGAGTGGCGACGTCGTCGTAGAATGGTAAAAACGTATGTTCCTGATCAGGTTTTAGCTGAATGGTTTATTAAGTCATTATTACCTTCCATTACACAAGATGTGGCAAAGGGAGGAGTCGTCACTGAAGAGCAAGTTATTGCTCGTGCGCAATATTTAGACTTGATTTATACTCACTCTGGCACACTCTACGATAAAATCCCTGACGCTCCCAGACCAGAATTTTCCATTCCACCTACTCCTGAATCAAACAATGACTCTCATGCCGGCGATGGCGTGATTGGTGCAACAGACACGAAATTGACAAAGGCTACATCTAAAAAGGCCCGTAAGATTTCTAGTCAAAATGCAAATGAGGAACTTCTTGCCTCGGAAGTAAATGCCATGTCGACCGACAAGGGCAAACAACTGAAGCAACTAGGGGGCAAGAAGAAAAAGAAAGGGAGAAAAAAGAAGCAGGATGAGTCATCTCCTGAAAAACCTTCTGCAAACCCTTCTGGGCAAAGGAAACCCCCTGCGGGGTGTCACATATGCGATGAGGATCATCGGACGAGAGATTGTCCACATAAAGCTGAAGTTAAGAAACTCTTTAAGAGTTCAAAAACCTCAGCGGTATTGACTGATCCGTTTCCAAACCCGGGAACCAAACTGGCTGCTAATAAAAATGCTTCCCGATCCTAAGTGCTTATGTTGTCTATCTCAAAGCAGAAAAATGATGCTTTGATAAGGAATAAAGATTACGGGAATCCACAGCTGTCGAATAACAAGGCTAATGAACAACCTAGTAGTTTGACAACAACTTTGACCGAAGTTGTGCCACCCATCGTTCCTGAACAAATGATAAAGTCGCCAAAGGGAGTAGTACACAAATCGACATTTAATCCTAGTGCAAAAGTAGCACAAAATTATAATATGATAGAGGACCTGGCCCAATCGTCGTCCGCTATGTCGACACTTGAGGTACCACAAAATTGCCCCTCCCAAAAGCAAGCTTTATTATCAGCAATAGGTGGGATTGACCCAATGGATTCCAATCTTGTGGCCTTTGATCATAAGGGATATGACCCTCAGTTACCAGCTCAACTAGCTTTCCTTATTCAAGTGAAAGCCCTCAACAAAATTGTTCATCGAACAATTATTGATGAGGGGGCATCTACATGTATTATGTCGATGAGTTGTTGGGAAAATTTAGGCTCCCCACCCTTGTCGAGATCGTCAACGACGTTAAAAGCATTTGAGGGATGATCATACACTCCATACAGGATTTTAAGTAACTTGCAAGTTGAACTGAGGGGCAAGACAGTAGAAATTGATGTTGAAGTAATCGACGGAAACCTCGATTACAACATCCTACTGGGAAGGCCCTGGATATATGCCATGGCCGCAGTTGTGTCGACCTACTTCTGGAAGATTACATTTCCCTTCCAAGGAGGAATTACAATCGTCGACCAAAAAACATTTCTCCCCAACAGTTCACAAGTTACGGGAAGCATTCCAATGATCCATGGAAGCAATCATTCGCTTCAAAATATTGGAGTAGGCCTCCTAAAAGACCCTGCCTTAATGGGTACTTTTGCCCTACCGCCTCTGAGTAATTTGGCGGAAGTGGCCACAGTGGAAACCTGCAATATGAAATCTTCTATATCTAATGGATTCGGAAGATTCCTAAACATTTTGTCAGCATGGATCATCGCCATTTTAGAAATATTGTAGCAATCAATTTTCTTGGCTTGGGGGGCAAACCCAAATCAATGCTCATTGAGTGTTTGGATAGATAGGTCTAAGGAATATGGCACCTCTTCAGATCCTTGGTCGCATGTACATTATACAGACGAAGGAATCATTCAATCAATGATGATAGGAGAGGCACCATGGGAAGATTACCACCATCGCTCCCATCTTCTAGATTACCATGAAGATTATTCCAGCAACCTTAATCATCCATCAGTTTTTGATTTTCTATCAAATACTGTAAATACGGTGGATTCCGAGGACGGTTCTTATCTCGTGTCGACCTCGTTAAAAAATGAAACAAGGAGTCATGAGGATAGTTCTTTTACAGTGTCAACCTCATTAAAAAATGAAACAACTCCCTTTCCAAATCGAGTCTTTCAAAGATCTCAAAGGTAAACCTTCATTCCAACCACCGAGTTGAATGCAATGAAGCTTGGGGGGCATGCACCTCGATTTGCGTTATTATGCTGGGGGCATGCAAACTTATCACGAGCAATGTTTTTTCAAAGTTCAAGCTCATTAAAAAATAAACCTAGCCACAAGCAATGTTAACACAGGATTCAAGCTCGTTAAAAAATAAACCTGCATCGAGCAGTTTTAGCACATAGTTCAAGCTCGTTAAAAAATAAACATAAGCCATGAGCAAATGTTTCCCCCCACGTTTAAGCTCGTTAAAAAATGAACTATTCCCCGGTAAATAACCATCGTGCTTCAGCCATTAAAGCCTTGGTCGTGTTTGCACCGTCACCTCCACTTTTTCATTGGCCGATCATTCACCCCCATTCGATTGTTTACCCATTTTGAGGAACAGCTACGAAGAGTGATTTCACTAGCCATCCTTGTGACACTATCGTGATTGGAAAATTCCAAACCTTACCTGGAATCAGCTGCTACCAATTTTATCACTCGTTCCTCAAAAGACGAGTCTCCTTTAAGCTCTTTTCAACTGACTCGTAAAATATGAAAAGATTGTCGAGCCATTGGCCTCTCCAGCTTGTTAAAGGGATAGGAAGTGCTATCCCTCCTCTAGATTTTAATCTTTTTGGACCTGAGGGATTATTACACAAAAAGTTCGAGCGCTTGTTTTGTTCGGCTCGTTAAAAGTATCGAAAATTCATCCCTTCTGTATTGTTTTATACTTTTTCGGACTTAAGGGATTAGATGACGAAAAAGGAATTTTGGAGTTACCTTTACGTTCCTTTTCAGACTCTCTAAAATTGAAAAGGACCGAGTTATCTTTGTCGTTAAACTCGTTAAAAAGATTAATAGCGACAAACTTGTCTATAGACGAGAACGAGTTTCACTATAGCTAGGCTCGTTAAAACATAGCGATGGGTTTGCCCGAAGGGCAAATTATAGAACAAGCATATGTTATCCTCCTCAAGCTTGACAAAAATAAAGAGGTACTAGTCAGCAATGACTGGGGAAAATTGGGAAGAAAACTTGAAGAAACTTTGTTGGTAGCAAGTCGCTCTTGAACATGACACTTCCACTCCGTGTCCGAGTCAGGTTGGGTTGTTTCATTCACCGGTCACATCACCATGGTCACGCCATACCATACACATTTGGGGTTAATGCTACCAATCCATCACATCAGTGTCGCCGATATGTTCAAGAGAAGTCATTCAGAGAATTCACCTTTGTCTCACCCACTACCATACATTATACTCCATTCTTTCATGACCGCCACCTTGAACCTTATATCACCAGATCGTTTTCACCTACATTAAAATCATTTGCTCCGTTCCGTGTCATTGATGTGGGATTCATTAAGGCCCTCCTGTGATGGATCACTTCTTTTCGACATCAGCTCATTATCCAAGAAGTTGATCTAGGAACACCCCATTCAGTACTTTGAAGCTTGCATGCCTCAATGGCAAGTTTCTCACTTTCGGCGACAGGTTTACATCAATGGCCTTCGACCGAAAGATTTTGCGTGGTGTTCGACGCCAAGTCCTTTATTCACACCACGTGAATTGTACTGCAGTACCTTGAGGGTCATTATCATTATCGGTGATTCCTCTCGCGCTTGTTAACAGTTTACATCATTGACTGGTAATCAAGCGATGTCTTTCCATGTTCGACTTCAGAACATTTCTCACATGGATCGACTTGTACTTCGAGTAAAGATCAGACGAGATTGAAGACCCTAGATCTAGTTTCATCCATCCGGGCTACGATATATATTCAGGGAAATAAATACATTAAATGTACATCATTGTTGTACAGATAATCATCCACTCAAAAGGATGATGGCTCTATCAGAATCATCAGTCTACACTCAGACGATTGTCTGTCCTATGTACATGAAAATGAATTTATAAAGCTGAGCATGGGAATGCCCGCCTCAGCTAGATCATGAAAATAGTATGAAGATAATGTATTGTATTGTATCTTATTACAGGTCTCCTCCCAGCATTGAAAAGAACTTCGGATCCTCATAATAAAGCATTTCACCCGACACCAAAAGATTAACGACCTCATGCTTTAGGGGGCAACTGTTATAGACATTTTTGGGCCCTACAACCCCAAGCATGAAATGTCCATAAACCAAGGGCTCCTAAGTCCCTAAAAGTGTTGTTCTAACCCCTAAAGGAACAACGTCAACAGATTACAGCTTCTCCCAGAAGTTATCCATGAGAAACTGCTCAAATTGGTCAAAACAGGATCATTGCAGCTGCTCCACTGGCTAAGTGCGTTGCATCTCACCCAAATACACTGTGAGGGTGCGTTGCATTTCAAAAGTCCCTTCTGTGGGGTGCGATGGATGAGAAATGACAAATGGCAGTGTCATTCCGCAAGGTGGAGAGGCAATGGAAGCTTCCAGAATCTTCTCCTGTGACACTTGCCTCACTGAATTCGACCAAGGATGAGTAAGATGCCATCAGTCTCCAAGTGGAAGCAAGAACTATCAAAGAGAAGACACTAATCAAATCACAAGCTGACTCATCCCCCTTACAAATATCTATATATGGATCCCTCATCCCAGAGATCCAGAGGCTGGAATTTTGCATATTGTAAGGAATTGCTGTTGGTTTCTTGAGACAAACATCAGATTGTTGGGTGATCTAAGCTTTGTTTGAGGTGAAGAGGGGCTTCTTTGCTAGGAGGTTGATGCTGGGTCAGAACCACTGGTTGTAACTCCTCTTGGCTCTTTTCTTGTTTATCAATAAAAGCTATTCAAGTTTTCCTCCATGCTTTTGTGTCATTGATGCTTGCTACATTTGTATGGTCAATTTACATCTGATCCTAGATTGTTTATGATTATAGATCCATGTCTTTGTATAGTGCTATACTTCTGTGATCTTACAGGTACTCTGTGAAGCTGGGCGTGCAAGGGAGCAGGTAGCTGAGGACTATCAAAGAAGAGAGGGATCAAACCAGGAGATTAGCGCAAGACAGAGGTTGGTCTTTCTGTTCCTCTCTATCTATAATTCATAAAGGAAAAACGAAAGTAGCTTTTCTCTGTTTGTTTCTAAGGAAATTGTCACACCTTAGTGCGATAGAGCAGTTCTATATAGACACTTTTCCCTGTAACACACTGCACACAAGAAAAATCACTAGACTCCCATAAATATAAATGCAAAACTTCAAGAAATAAGGTAATATAAAGGGATGTAAATGAAATAACATAATACATCTAGCATAAACTTACAAAACTACAAATAAAGTAAAGTAATCCATTTACCACATGTCTACAAAACTTCAAGTATGTCCCAGATTGGGGGGTCCTGCCTCATTTGGAGCACTACGGACGAGGATAAGCTTTACAACAAAATTGAAACCAACAACAACACTTTTATATTAAGTCATCAAATTTTATGGAGTACAAAACGAGTTTACAATAGTGGTTGTGTTGTACCTTCGAAGATAATTCTAGGTTAGGAATTATGCGAGAGCATCTAAAATATTTTGTTGGTTTTTAAAATGTTTGGATGACCAATGTTCTAAACTAATTCAAACATGTGTTGAAACTTAATTAATCATGATATAATAAAAGTGTTGGTTCTCCACCTCTTGACATAAATTTAGTTTAAAATAGATGTGTAAGGTTGAAATAAAAAAATCTATGGTCTATCAAATATTCAGACAAAGTATTTAATTAACCGTATGGAAAAGATCCATGTAACCAATGTATACAACCCAACAAAAATATATTTAAATTGACGAAGAAGTGATAATTTAAAGATGTAGAGGAGTTATCTCAAACAAACAATCCAATAAACTAATCTCTTTAATATATTATAACTTCATAGGGGATTTCAGACAGGTTGACACTCAACCTTATCTTACCTAGATTTCTCCATTCAAAATAAAATATATGCAAAAAGTTTACAATATGAAATGAAATAACAACGAATAACTCACAAGAACATAAGCTACTTTGAGGCAAATTCTGAATCCTTTCATCAATATGAGGAAAACTTCAGATGAATACAATTCTGCTCGATAGCTTATCCTCAAAATATCTTGATTTAAATATCAAGATTTCTTTGAAAAATATCAAAAATATGTTTACAAAAATAGTTCAAGAATATAGGAAAATTAAACTGCCCAAGCTTTTTAGTTTCGAGGATTCTGGTGATGAGTTGCACTCAAAAGGCTGCTACTTTGTTGCTGAAGATTAATACCTATTTAATTAAGAAGCTTATATAATTTCATGCTTGATTATAAATAGATGTTTTATTTCATGCTTGATCAATAAGTCAAAACTTAAGCCTTCCATGAAAGCCTTTCGTGTAATAGTTCCTTTTATGGTGGAAAACTTGGTTTTATCTGTTGCTGTAGAATATATTTTGTGTTGATAGTCTTCTAGCTGAACTAATTTGTCTCATATCCCCTTTAAACCTGGAAGTAATTTTTGATGGAGTATATTAAACTTTATGTGGAATTTTTTGAATGTTGGCCTCCATATTATGACATTTGTTTTCTAACTGTAGCATTAAATTTCTTTTAGTAAGAACTCTTCTTACTTCAAAAATGGTCTCAATTCTATCTTCAATCTCATATTATTCTAGTTCTTCTTTTGTCTTTAAATTTAAAATCCTTATCAAAGCAGTAGCTTCTCTTGGTTTCTGACCCAAATCTTCCTTTATGTCTTTTATGACCTTCTTTGATTTCTGCACTAACTCTTCTTGCTCGAAAATAATTTTAATTGAAGGACAAATTTCATTCATGGCTTCCTTAATCTCTACCCAGATAGTCTCCTTTGCTTGTGCAAATGTCTGTGCCATAGCAAATTCATTCTCTATAAATTCTATCCTTTGAGTTAATCTGTGAGTTTTTTGAAACTCTGACAAATAAACATGATCAATTTTCATTTTTTTTTTTCTTGGATATCATTAAGCTCAGGTTTCAATTTTTTTTTTTTTTTTTTGTAAGCTTAGGTGGGACCTTCTCATTTTCGAGTTTTTACATGTCCATTATTCACCCCATTTCCAGGGAGGGTAGCACAAGAATCGAACCCAAGATCTCCGGTTCGGTGAGACTTCATTTCCACGACCATTACCACTTGAGCTACCCCATACGGACAGCTCAGGTTTCAATTTTTCAATCTCCTCCCCTCTAATAGATAAATCTTCCATAACTCTGATTAATTCAGTCGTTGAATCTATAGGCTGTGTCTCCACTATTGTAGTAGTTGTTGAAGTAGAAGCCATTGTTGTTGATGTACGTGTGATTGGAACTGATGTTAGAGGAATGATTGTTGACTGAGTTGATTGTTTCTCTTTCTCTTTTAGTAGTATTTCTATTTCGGTCTCCATTTTCTAAATTTGTGCATTTTGTTCAATGATGATTTTGAACATATCTTCTTTCTCCTTTTCCAGTTCAGTAACTTCCTTTGTTTGTGGATCTTCAGTAGATGGAAGTTTGAGCTGCTTCCTTAAGGCTGCAATATAACCATTTTTTCTTCTAATTATCTCCTCAACATCTTTTACATTACTGGGATCATATCCCAGTTTAATCATTGAATCTTATAAAAACTTTATTTTGGTATCTTTAACCAAAGAAGATATTTTTTCTAATTTTAACTGAGACTTGAGATTATTCACTTAAGCCTGGAGTCTGAATGCTTCCATTGTTGAATTTGTCATAGTATAATATAGCATTTTCACCTATTTGTTTATGCAAACCCATTTGATTAATAGGATGGATTTGTTCAAAATCAAAAGAAAAAATACATTTTTTTATAGTCATCTGCAGTCTTAGGAAAAGGAACTTCAGGTTCAAGGAAAGCTATTTTCATTTTCCTTTCTCAGTAACAAAAGCAGAGACAAGTTTGTTCTATGATGATGTTGTTGTTTCCAGAATTGAGAATAGGTTGCAGCTTTCAAAATTTCATTCTTTGTTATGATTTCCCTATATCTTACAAATATACTTGGTTGAGCCTGATCACGTGCTAATTCTCTTGTTTGAGATGTTTCCAATGGCTTTTGAGAAGCTGAAGATGTTGCTGACCCTATAAAATTTCTTCATTTTGAGGGAAAGTAGTAACATAAGGGCCTGTTAAGACTATTGTAGTCTGTGTGTTTTCTTCTTGGAAAGACTCTTTTGTTGGATTAAGTTTCTGCTTCTTTTTGTATATTTGGAATTATTTTCCTTGAATTTCTAATACTAGAGGGGAAACACTTTCCCTTGGTAATTTATCATGCTTTTCTTGTGGCACTGGATTCTGTGATGTTGTAGAAGAAAGTACCTATTCCTCTGCTTCCTGCGATGTATTTTCTTGTCATTCATCTTGATTCATATACTGCTCAATTTCAGGTCTAGGAGTGTGAGCATAAGGAGTAGTTTTATCCTCTACCCTCACCTTTGAGACAATTCCTAAAGAATCATATGACCATGAAAAATTGAGTTTGAATTTCATTTGTTTAAGGAGAAGATTTGCCTCCTTTACTACTGTTATGGCATTAGAATTGAGAGGTCCAACCTGAGTTTTGATCTTAAACTAAGATTTCTTTTTGGCTGACACAAAGTGCAGCTCATCCATATTTATCATTTGCCTAATATACCCTAATGCAAAAATCATTACAAGAACAAACTTAGGCAATTTATATGGAGGCAATTCACATCCATATACTCTAATCTCTATGTAGTTTTGATATAGGTACCAATCACATGTCTTTGTTTGTTCACTGAGATGTAGAATTCTCTTAATCTAAGGTCCAATTCTCCATTCAACATCACTGTTGGGCAGGCAAGAAACTGTATAAAGATTGATCTATATAATCACTGAAAGTGAATTCATTGGTATTATTCCTTACCAAGGAAGTCCAATGAATCATAGACTGTGGATTTCCCTGTTCATCTAGATTCTACAGTGGAAATTGAAATCTATCTGATTGATGAAATAAGAAAAAGTAACCAAGACTGAAGCATGCTTGAAAACTCCTTCGGTACAAAATTCGAGAAATTGTTCATGGATAACCTCTGCCAAGAATTCACTATAATGAAAAATAACTGAATGCTTTTCTCCTACAGAGAACACTAATAGGAAACCTATAATTGCTTCATCAAGCCATTGATCGGTTTGATAACGCAACAAATAGGAAACTAAAGAAATGATTTGTTTTGTCATCTTAGGAAACATTGAGGACGAGTAAGGTGGGTTTGTTCTTGGCAATTGAACATTTTTATGCAGAAATGTCTCAAAAATTTTAGATCTCTGGGGAAAAGTTAGGCTTTTGTAGAGTTCCATGAGGAAGTCTACAAAGAAATGGTGTAGAGAGGATGGATTTTGGATTTGGAGCATCTGACATATGGATTCAGGGGTAATTGTGAATAAGATGTCATTGCTTTGGGGAACAATAGCTCTCTGTCTAGGTATGTATCTGAAAGGGCACCATGAGACAAATTCTAGGAAATGGTAAGTTTGTGGAAAAACGAATTGAGGTAGGAATGAGTCCCACAAACTCAATTCATCATTGAGATAAAAAAAAAAATTTGTTTTAACCAATTGTGGAGTTCGTAGAGATCAAACTCACAATTGGATTCATAGAATTTGTAACTAAAGCATTTACCGTTAGAAATATTCATTAAACAGAGCGGGTTCATTTAATTTAGCAACGATTATATCCTTCAACAGATAATTAACGATAAATTGTGGTTGAAGTAGGAATGAGACATGTGGCGAAGGAGGATTGGTTGTTTTATTTTGTTGGGAGAGGGAATGAGAGTTTTTATTTAGGCAAGAATGAGAGAGGGTGGATTTCGAAGGGGGTTGAGCAGTGTGTGGTTTAGGTGGAGTAGGGTCCGGAATCATTGAGGGAGTGACACGTACATAAGGTGGGATGGAGGGAATCCGCTTTTTGGAACCCCCCATTAACTAATTGACAGAGGGGAAAAGGGGGTCTGAAGTCAATGAGAGCCATCGATCTGGGCAGAAAAGGTCGTCGCGCTTTATTGTAGCGCAACTGATACCGTATACGACAAACAAGTCACATCAAATAAAATTTTTATTAGAAACTAACTAATCGCAATATAATTGCAATTTAAACTAAAAAAACTTCATTAATTTAATATCTAATGCGACATTTAACCTCGCTCACATATTTTGATTTTTGTAAGGGTTTTTATCATTTTTATTTTTATTTTTGTCATTTATTCATATCCATTTTTTTAAATACCCTTTTCATTTTTATTTTATTTCTCTCTCTCTCTCTCTCTCTCTCTCTCTCTCTCTCTATATATATATATATATATATATACATACTATTCTTCTTTCTTTCTTTTTCTTATTTTTATTTTTATTTTTTTGACACATAAATGTAAAATGCAAAATAATGGTATAACATCGGCTCCATCTGGGGAATGCATTTCCCTGTGAAATGCAGAGAACATGAAAATCCATGTTCCTTCTCCTCGAGCTATGGAGTATTTGCTATGAAAACCACACTTGCCATGCAAATTTAAATAAAACCATAAATATACAATGAATATGGTTGCAATCAACTTTCATTATTTAATATAGTGCTTGAGATACTCTCCATTGACAGTAAATGTAGAGTATGCTCCTTCTAGGTTCTGTAGAATGGAAGTATTGTTTCCTTTAACCTCTGTAATGTTGAATGGCTCCAGCCAGAGATTATCAAACTTTCCATGTCTCCCCTTTTCTTCTCTTCGGGCATCCCATTTCAAAACCAGATCTCCTTCCCTTAAATCTCTTTCTCTAGCTTTCCTATCAAAAAAAAATTTCATCTTGTTTTGATATTTACGAAGTTTGTATAGAACTTCATCTCTATCTTCATTCAATTCTATAATCTGATTAATTCTACTAGAACAATCATCATGCTCTTCATTGACTCTTGTAAAAACTTCATGACAGGAAAGGCTAGCTGTGTAGGAAAAATGGCCTCAGTGCCATAGATAAGTTGAAAAAGGAGATTTACCTATTGATATTTTGGGTGAAATTTTATTGGCCCAAACTGCATACTTAATATGACTATCCCAAATTCTCTTATGATGTGCAATTACTTTTTTATCACCTTTACCAAACTTTTATTAGATGACTTTGCTAGTCCATTCCCTTGAGGGTAGTATGGAGTAGAATGATGCAATAGGATCTGATATTTCTGGCAAAATTATATCATTTTAACACTACTAAATGCCTGTGCATTATCTGTAACTATCTGCTGAGGACAACCAAATCTAGATAATATATTTTCCTCAATAAATTTAATGACAACAATATTTGTAGCAATTTTGACTGGGATAGCTTCTACCCACTTTGTAAAGTAATCTATGGTAGTTAATATCCATCTATGATGATTGTTGGATGTGTAGAAATTTTGAATAATATGACACATATTCACAGAGATTATCCTGATTATACACTTATAAGCGGAACATGCATAATACATAACCTCCTCTACGTTGATCATCAATTTACAGAAGCAGAAACATTCACAGGCGTACATAGAAGCATCAATCGCACATATCAACACAGTATTTTCCCGGGGAAAGCATCTCGCTAAAAACCCCAACTATCTGTATATTATAGTGATTGAATCATGTAATGATACATAGTACAATACTCATCCCAAGTACTCAGTACTATCTCCACATGCTACACACAATGCAGCTCAGATTTGATCTCCAAATCTCCCCCGCTGCTTGCCTGCCTCCACTGCACAATACCTGCAAGAGAATTGATGAGAATGGTTTACCAAACTCGTATTTCACCTGCAAAGAATCACTCACACTGTGTTGGAAGTGAGCACAGGCTACAATAATTGATATTGGCCAATTCATTGGCATACTCAATCCCTCTGATTGTGCAAATCATCATGCACAGCTATAGTCACAACTGATAGCAATATGATCCTCTAACACCTGTCCCTGCTGAACTGAACATGCACTGACATGCAACTGAGTTAACTGATGTATTCTATAGTTTCATTATGAGTTAATAACTTGTGAATTAATTAATAACTAATTCACCCAACTCATCTCTAGTCTATTGATTAGTTAGACTAAATACAACTAGTTTAACAAGGCTAAACTGAACACAACTCCATCAAATGCACCTCCAGTCCACTAAACTCAACTCACTTGAGTTCTAACTAAAGTCCTGCATGCAAATATTAGTCATCCCATAGGTAACCACGTATTTCCCTCTGGGATCTGCATGTACCACATCCGTAGCTCATCCTGAAGTGCTCCAAGAGAATAAGATCAAGTTTATAGTCCAAATATTATTATGAGACAATAATATTTGACTTTTCTATTTTTGACAACCAGTCTAAAAATAGACTTTGATCACTCACACTGTGATCACTCACACTGTGGTCACCCACACTGTGATCATCCACACTGTGATCATCCACACTGTGATCATCCACACTGTGATCAAAAATAGAACTTGCGCCATAATTTGCTTGCGGGCCCACTTAGTGAAGGCGACTCTTTTCACTAAGCTCCATCATCTTGTTGCATTCTCAACAAGCATTTCTTGTTGCACACTTTTCAACACTCCCTCTCAACAAGAAAGGCTTCCTCTAAAACCCGATCCTGTAACTCTGGAATGTTCTCCATGCAACACATCTGGCCGGTCCACTTGCTCTGTCATCAAAGTCTCTGACTGCTATTGCCTCTGTCGACTGAAACTCTGCATCTCTGTGCTCTTCGGTATCTGACTGCTCTAGCCTCTGTCACTTTGATCTCTGACTGCATCTGTGCTGCTGCTAGTTCTATCTCCCAGCATTGCATCCGCACTGCACCTCCCAACTGACCTCCTTGTTGGCTAGAAACACCCTCTGATGCTGAAGCCCTACCTGCTGCTGACAAGTGCTCCCTCTCTGACATCTACGCTACTGCAACATCTCCATGCATCTTGCACCATTGCACACCTCTCTGTGCCGCCTAGCACTATGTAAAACACTTGTGCCTCTCGCATTGCTGCAGCCTGCTAGCTATGCGTTGTCCTGGGATTCCCTGCACTGTCGCTCTCTCTGCCACTCCATCCGCATCTGTCTCTACCCAATCAGTCAATTCCTGCTACTACACATCTGGGGCTCCCGTAGCAAGGTCTCATCCAAGAGGTTGGGCACCTCAAGGATCATGCCCCTCCTCCTTGGGACAATCAATCCACATCACCCCACCTCCTACTTGGAGGTATGGCTGCATGCGATCCCTAAGCCCACCTGGCTCGAAGTTTCCCCATACTGGAGGTCTCTGGATGAGTAGATGTCTCTACTCGATCTCCTCTCAGCTTCCCTTGTTGTGGCTCCTCCACAACCTCCTGAAGCTGCTGCAGCAATCGTGGCTCCTCCACAATCGTCTGAGACTTCTTCTGGCTCTGCATGTTGAGAGGTAATATACGCTCCCTCTCAACCACCAAGTCTCCATCAGTTGCCTCGCAGCTCAAGGCTTTACATGCATATTGAACCTCAAGAGCATACGGGTCTTGACCCGTGAACCAATCTGCTTCACCTGTCTGGTGACGATGTGTCTAAGGAAAACCTTTCCCTTACTGAAGACTACATCATAGCCTCTATCTTCCAGCATCGTGATCGACACCAAGTTTTTCTTCAGTCCTGGTACATACTTGACATCGTTCAAGGTAAGACGAGCTCCATGCTCCCTCTGAAAAATAACCATGCCTACACCTGAGACGCTATAATTCTCATCATTACCCATCCCTATGAGTATCTGGAGATCTTTCTCCTCCAAAGTACTGAACAAACTTTTGTCACCGGTCATGTGGAAAGAAGCTCCACTGTCAAGAAACCAACCACTTCCCATCATGGATGAAACCATGCATGCGAAGAGTGTGAAATCCAACTCAAACTGTGAAGCAAGTGCCTCACCTTCAGATCCTTCCCCGGATCCCTTCTTGGATTTCTTCTTTGGGCAATTAATAGCATAATGACCCAACTCATGACAACGAAAGCATCTCACCTTCGACTTGTCAACCTTCTTCCCATCATTGGAAGAACTGGATTCAGAAAGAGAAACCTTCCCCTTCCCCTTCTTCGCCTTACTCGCTAAGGCACAGTTCTCCTCATCCTGCATGGATGAAGAACTGTCTCTGGTGCTCCGTCTAATCTCCTCTTGCACAAGATCGGACCACAGTCTTTCCCATCCTGGCAATTTCTCCCGACCATTGGCAGAGTCCTGATAGGAATGCCAACTCTTCGGGAGACCAAGGATTGCTATACTCACCATCCTCATCCGACAGTCACCCCCACACTTCCCAGCTCATCCCGACATTGGGTGAACTTCGTGAGATACAAGGGCATACTGTCTCCATTCTCACACTTAATGTTTCTGAGTTTTATCTCTTGCTTTGGAATTAAATTCGAATTCCACCAGCTCAAAAACTCAACCACTTCCGATCTAAAATTTGTGAGAACAAAGTATTTCTTGTACAGAGATCGACTGTATGGGCATTCACCGGATATCTCACCTTCGAAAAGAAGGATGAATCCAGAGGCTACCTGGCTCGATTATAGACTCTGCCTGAAGAAATAGAATGTAAACACTTCCTGAATAGTAGATCAGATGATCAATCCTCGCTTGATATCCTATAAAAATCTCTTCTACAAATCAAGCATCTCCGATACCATGTAGAAATTTTGAATAATATGACACATATTCACAGAGATTATCTTGATTATACACTTATAAGCGGAACATGCATAATACATAACCTCCTCTACGTTGATCATCAATTTACAGAAGCAGAAACATTCACAGGCGTACATAGAAGCATCAATCGCACATATCAACACAATATTTTCCCGGGGAAAGCATCTTGCTAAAAACCCCAACTATCTGTATATTATAGTGATTGAATCATGTAACGATACATAGTACAATACTCAGTACTATCTCCACATGCTACACACAATACAACTCAGATTTGATCTCCAAATCTCCCCCGCTGCTTGCTTGCCTCCACTGCACAATACCTGCAAGAGAATTGATGAGAATGGTTTACCAAACTCGCATTTCACCTGCAAAGAATCACTCACACTGTGTTGGACGTGAGCACAGGCTACAATACTTGATATTGCCAATTCATTGGCATACTCAATCCCTCTGATTGTGCAAATCATCATGCACAACTATAGTCACAACTGATAGCAATCTGATCCTCTAACACCTGTCCCTGCTGAACTGAACATGCACTGACATGCAACTGAGTTAACTGATGTATTCTATAGTTGCATTATGAGTTAATAACTTGTGAATTAATTAATAACTAATTCACCCAACTCATCTCTAGTCTATTGATCAGTTAGACTAAATACATCTAGTTTAACAAGGCTAAACTGAACACAACTCCATCAACTGCACCTCCAGTCCACTAAACTCAACTCACTTGAGTTCTAACTGAAGTCCTGCATGCAAATATTAGTCATCCCATAGGTAACCACGTATTTCCCTCTGGGATCTGCATGTACCACATCCGTAGCTCATCCTGAAGTGCTCCAAGAGAATAAGATCAAGTTTGTAGTCCAAATATTATTATGAGACAATAATATTTGACTTTTCTATTTTTGACAGCCAGTCTAAAAATAGACTTTGATCACTCACACTGTGATCACTCACACTGTGGTCACCCACACTGTGATCATCCACACTGTGATCATCCACACTGTGATAAAAAATAGAACTTGCGCCATAATTTGCCTGCGGGCCCACTTAGTGAAGGCGACTCTTTTCACTAAGCTCCATCATCTTGTTGCATTCTCAACAAGCATTTCTTGTTGCACACTTTTCAACAGGATGTTGGATGTATCTATCCAATGAAATCTAGTCCCCACTGTAGGAAAGGTGCTTCAATCAAAACTGGAGCAAGAGGGAGTGCTGCTAATCTTTGCTTGCCAGGAAAAATCTGACATGGAATGCATCTTCTGACTTTTGCTCCAACCTGTGAAAACAACTTTGGCCAGTAGAAACCTGCTCTTGTGTTGTTTCTCTCCAAGCATAATCACCTCCACATATTCCTTCATGAAAATCATCAATAACACCTTCTGGTTCACTCTCAGTCAGGCATAGAAGTAAAATCTTTAAAGGATCTTTCCAATAAAGGTTAGCATTGATAATACAATACTTCATTGCCTTTAATTTAAGAATCTGCATTGATATTTGGTGAAATCATGAGGGTATTCAAAATAATGAAGAAAGTGTACAATATCAGCATACCATTTAGTTGATAGGAAATTTTCCTCAATATGAAGTGGAGAAGGAGCTAAGTTTGTACAAGAGGAAGGTTCTTGTGGATTATTCTCTGGTGAAATAGAGAAAGGTTCTTATGGATTCTTCTCTAGTGAAATAGAGGAAGGTTCTTGTGGATTCTTCTCTGGTGAACTAGAGGAAGGTTCTTGTGGATTCTTCTCTCCTGATATCTACATGATAGTGCTTATTCCTAGAACTTTGCAGTTAGATTCAGTAAAGAGATTAGCTAAACCCTGTCCTTTTACCAGCTTAGTAGATTTGATGTCTAGTACAAATTCAAGAATTTTAGCTATCCATCTCCCTCTCCTACCTTCTGTATCAGGTTGAGTCAAAATGGTTTTGACAACATTGTTTGGGACATAGAGAGTAATAGGAGAATGAAGGACATAAGTTCTGAAAGCTTTTAGAGCTTGTACAAGGGCATATTCTTTTTTTCAATAATATCATATTTGAGCTCTGCATCTCTCATAAATTTACTAAAGAAGGCAATTGACTGGCCATCTTGGTTATCATTCTTTTGCAGTAAAACAACAGCTAAAGTGGTGTTAGAGGCAAAAGAGAAAATGCTGAAGGGTTTTGTATAATCAAGGTTGGCTAGTACCAAGGATTTAGAAATAGCCTTTTTTTATTTGTGTAAATGCATATCTAGCGTGCATTATCCATTTAAACTCATGATATTTCTTCAACATATCAGTAATATCTTTAAAAATTTCGACATAGTTTGGTATAAATCTCCTCAAAAAATTATTTTTTCCTTAAAAACTTGACAATCTTTTTTATTTCTAGGGATACCAATTACCTCAATGACTGAAACTCGTTTTGGACCAATCTAAATAAATAACAATAAACTTATTGATTTTCGCAACAAAAGCTAAATCCATAGCTCTTTGAAATGTTTCCCCTACATTGGTCAAACCAAATGGAATTCTGGCATACATAAAAGTACCCCAGCAAGTGGTGAATGTTGTTTTCTTTGTCTTCTGGAGCTATCAAAATTTGGTTATATCGAGAGAAACCATTTAGCATGGAAATTCTATTAGAACATGAAACTCTTTGTAGTAATTGGTCCATTTTAGGCAATGGATAATTGTCTTTTAAGGATGATTTATTCATATTTCTAAAGTCCACACAAAGTCTAATTTCACCATTCTTTTTTCTTACAGGAACTAAATTTCCAATCCATTCAGAAAATTTTACAGGAACAATAATTTTTGCATCTAGCAATTGCTTTAATTCTTTCCCTATGGTTGGAAGCAAGATTGGATTTATTCTCCTTAATTTCTATTGGAATGGTTTAGGTTCTAGTTTTAAAGGGATCTTATGCTCAATAAGATTTGTATCATAAGTTTTGAGCTCATCATAGGACCATGCAAAGACATATTTATAATGTTTCAAAAGATTGATATACTTGTCTTTTATGTCCTTGGGTAAGGATGCTGAAATTTTCACATTTTTAATTCCTTCATTAGTTCCAATGTTACAGTCTTCTACATCTTCTTGTGGTGTATTTAATAATGAAGTTTACAAAACATCATTATGATAAAAAAGCATTTCAAGAGGATTAGGCCCTTGGGAATGAAGTTTCTTGGCAATTGGAGGATATTAGAGTCAGCTAGCTTTTTATCCAATTTTGAGGATTCATCTTCGTGAGTTGATTCATGATCAATAATTTGTTCTTCCTCAATTTGCAAGGCTAAGAAATCATCAATTGCCTTCAGGAAATCCATCAATTGTTCATCATCTTCAAACACTTGCCAGTGTTTAATATTATCAGGGATTGAAGGCCTATATTTTACCTGAATCTGATATTGGAGTTGCATTGGATCAGGAGTTTTAAAGGAGCTTGCATAAACTACTAAAGGGTCTGCATAAATGTTCTCATTTCTTGGGATTGGTGTGATGTTAAAGGCTTGCAAATAGTTTTCTATGGAATCCCATAACTCATTTCGGTAAGATCTAAGCCTAGGATGTTTTTCTTGGCATAGATTTCTTACTTGATTGACAATTAATTCCGAGTCACTGAAAACACTCAAATTTAGAACTTTTGGACTTTTAGCCAACTCAAGGCCTAAAAGTAGGGCTTCATGTTTTGTTACATTATTAGTAACATCGAAGTCCAACTTAAAGGATTGTGTTATGTTTTCTCTATCTGGAGAAATCAATACAATTCCTGCTCCAGCCCTATCTTTAGAAAAAGCCCCATCAAAGTATAACCTCCACACATCAATTTGTATACATTTAGGTTTGTTCACAATATGTTCAATGTGGAGTTGGGAATTTTGGGAATCATTTGATGACAACGTGAAACATCCAAAATCATGATCAACAACATAAATCAGATGACTTATTACCTGATCATCCCTACAAATAGTGTTAATGAAGCTCACGTCTCTATATAACTTAAGGTGTTCACCCCCATATACATGAATAATATCATAGGACATGTCCATCTGCAAATTTCCCCCTAATTTTGCACGACATTGCCTTGATAACATAATTTCAAATTTGGGACGGATATTTGTGACTACAATGTCTAGTACTACACTTTTTACAGGAATTTGTGCTAAAGTCACAACTAGGTCTTTATCAGTCCAAGACAAGGAACTTTCTTGAAGTCAAAAGTGTACAACCATGGTAAGGTCTGGTAATTTTTAATTGTAATTGGTCCATGATTACTTTGGGCATAAAATTGTGAGAGGCCCTTGAGCCTAACATACATTTTTTTAGAATAAAATCATGAACTCTGAGAGTGACATAAAAGGGAGGAACTTTCTCATCAATCAGGTCATAACTATGACCAAAAATCACTAATGATTTTTCATCCTATAAACTGATCACGTCCCCATCAACATTTATACTTGAAGATTGGATCCACTTTGATACTTGGTTTTTATATCCTGGGTTTTTAGAGAGTTGGGACAATTTTTTCAACAATATTATGTTCATTGGCTTGAGTTAATGGCTGAATTACAGTTGTTCGGGTTTCTGCAGTTTTTAGTGGGGGCTTATTGATTGTAACATTCTTGGCTAGCCTACCAGGGCCTGGTCTAGGCCTTAAGTCATACTTTTTGTTTAATTCAGCTATTAGAAATTCTTAATAGGCTTGATATTTAGAAACCTGTGAATTTTTTTGATTTTGGATTAAAGATTGATCATTAGAAACTGGAATTATAGCATTCTGTTATGATTGATCATTGAAATAATTTATTTCATTAGTAAATAATGGTTTAGTTTCTTTGGGTTCTTAATCATCAATCATCAACGGTGGTTGAATTTGTTGATCATGGTTGGATCTTTGCAAAATCTGGGGTTGAAAAGGTATTTTATACTGAGCCTGAGGTCTATTTGATGCTTGTTGAACTACTCTAGTCCGTGTTTCAATCTTTGAAATTCTATTTGAAATATTTCTAAGTAAGGAAGTGATTTCATCAATTTTGTGATCCTCGGTTTTGATTTTAGAAGAAGAACCTCCTTCTTCCCTAGCTTTCATCTTTCAACTTTTTCAACCTTTGTTTTGAGTTTGGCTGAGGATGACCTATTTTCCTCAACCTCAGTAGCGTTAGTTTGCATGTCTGCTAGGGTTACATAAGCTCTTTCCCTAAGCATAATTGCAAATTCATCATCAAATACTTTAGAGTTGTAAATTTTATTAAATCGTTTTATAAAATAAGCTACATGTTCACTAGGGTTTCTTTTAAGGTCATCAAATTCAGTCAGATAGTATACTGGATATTTTTTAACTCCCCATTGGTTTTTAAAAATAGTAACTAATACATTCCAAGAAGTGATTGAATTGGCTCGTAATTGTCTAAAACAAATCCTAACATTGTCTTCAAGAGATTGAACAAACAATCTCATGTAGACATCTTCATGCTCTATATTCATGTTGTCAGCAAAGTCTAAGAAAGCTGACATATGGTCTTCAACAAGCAAACCAGTTTCACCATTGAATCTAGGTAAGTGCTTCAGATATCCATTTGGGAAATTATTTAGTTGATTAGGAAGAACTAACGCTGCATAACGAGCCTAAATGATGGGTCGAATACCGGCCATTTGATTAGATGAAGATGAGCAAGATGAGGATAATATTTGACAAGATGAAGATGATGAAGGGGATGAAGTTATAGGGGGTGAAGATAAGTTGGAAGAATTTATGGAAGTTTTTATTTTTCTTGGCGTTTGTATGACTAAATTTTGTTCTTCCAGACCAAACTTTCCTTCATCATCAAACAAAGGGTTTGTGTAAACAGAAAATTTGTCCTCAAAGCTAACATAAGTAGATGGATAAGTATGGATTAGTGAAGAAATAAAATCACTAGGTTTTAATTCTGGTAATTCTAGACCTATTTCTTTTTTTTTATTTAGGAGATTCTGAAAGAGGTTCAAGAATCCGGTAAGATTCTAACTGATAAACTAGAAGAGCTAACTACAAATCAACTCCTTTAGATAACAGTTCTAACACTTTTGGTGGTAGATTTGATAGTTCAGGAGGAACTGGAACAGGTCTACATGGATCAGTTTCAGAAACAATTTCAGAAGGATGAATAACAGAAGCAAAAGTAGAGGCTTCTAGTCTTTGTCTTGTAGAGGCATTTCTTACCAGTCTCTTAGGATCTGATAGTGGAGAATAAAGTTGTGGGTCTGAGAGAGACCTAGTGTGTATACACGAACCCAGTTTATTTTTGTGGAATCGCCAGGTGAATGATTTTAACCTACAAATATTTTATTCACCATTAAAAGGTAAGCTTTAATCGGTATCTTGAGGAAAATAATTAAAGAATTTTGTTCCCCGATAATGACGCAAGTTTGATGTTGTACCTTCGAAGATAATTCTAGATTAGAAATTATGCCAGAGCATCTAAAATATTTGTTGGTTTTTAAAATGTTTGGATGACCAATGTTCTAAACTAATTCAAACATGTGCTAAATCTTAATTAATCATGATATAATAAAAGGGTTGGTTCTCCACCTCTTGACATAAATTTAGCTTAAAATAGATGTGTAAGGCAGAAATCAAAGAATCTATGGTCTATCAAATATTCAGAGAGTATTTAATTAACCATATGGAAAAGATGCATGTAACCAATGTGTACAACCCAACAAAAATATATTTAAATTGATGAAGAGGTGAAAATTTAAAGATGTAGAGGAGTTATGTCAGACAAACAATCCAATAAAATAATCTCTTTAATGTATTATAACTTCACAGGGGATTTTAGACAGGTTGACACTCAACCTTATCTTACCCATATTTCTCCATTCAAAATTAAATATATGCATAAATTTACAATATGAAATGAAATAACAATGAATAACTCACAAGAACACAAGCTGCTCTGAGGCAAATTCAGAATCCTTTCATTAATATTAGGAAAACTTAAGATCAATACAATTCTGCTCGATAGCTTATCCCAAGGGTTCAAACCTTTGTACTTTGATCTATGAAGTATTTATAAAACTTTTCCTCAAAATATCTTGATTTAAATATCAACATTTCTTTGCAAAATATAAAAAATATATTTACAAAAATAGTTCAAGAATATAGGAAAATTAAACTGTTCAAGCTTTTTGGCACTAATTTCGAGGATTTCGGTGATTACTCGAATTGAAAAGGTAGTTGCTTTGTTGATGAAGATTAAAATAGGTTTAATTAAGAAGCTAACATAATTTATCCCATCTTTCTTCATCTGGAATGGAATATTTAATTAACTTTCTATATGTTCCATACACTTTGGTATATTTCTGGAAACTGGGCTCGACCATAAACAAATATTTTATTTCATGCTTGATCAATAAGTCAAAACTTAAGCCTTCCATGAAAGCCTTCCCTGTAATAGTTCCTTTTATGGTGGAAAACTTGGATTTATCTGTTGCTATAAAATATATTTTTTGTTGATAGTCTTCGAGCTGAACTAATTTGTCTCCTATCCCCTTTAAACCTAGGAGTTCTTTTTGATGTGGTATATTAAACTTTCTGAGGAATTTTTGAATGCTAGCCTCCAGATTATGACATTTATTTTCTAACTATAGCATTAAATATCTTTTAGTAAGAATTCTTCTTACTTCAAGAATGGTCTCTGTTCTATCTTCAATCTCATATTCTTCCAGTTCTTCTTTTGTCTTTAAGTAGTAGCTTCTCCGGTTTCTGACCCAAATATTCATTTACGTCTTCTATGACCTTCTTTGCTTTCTGTACTAACTCTTCTTGCTTGAAAATAATTTCAATTGAAGGCAAAATTTCATTCATGGCTTCATTAATCTCTACCCAGATAGTCTCCTTTGCTTGTGAAATTTTCTGTGCCATAGAAGATTCATTCTCTAGAAATTCTATCCTCTGAGTTAATCTATGAGTTTTCTAAAGATCTGACAAATAAACATTATCAATTTTCATTTTTTGTTCGTGGAGATTATTAAGCTGAGGTTTCAGTTTTTCAATCTCTTTCCCTCTGATAGATAAATCTTCCATAGCTCTGATTAATTTAGTTGTTGTATCTGTAGACCGTGTCTCCATTGTTGTAGTAGTTGATGAAGTAGAAGCCCATGTTGTTGATGTACCTATGATTGGAACCGATGTTAGAGGAATGACTCTTGATTGAGTTGATTGTTGCTCTTTCTCTTTTAGTATTTTTTTCTATTTCGGACTCTATTTTCTGAATTTGTGCATTTTGTTCAATGATGATTTTGAAAATATCTTCTTTCTCCTTTTCCAATTCAGTAACTTCCTTTGTTTGTGGATATTCAGTAGATGGAAGTTTGAGCTACTTCCTTAAGGTTGCAATATAAACATTTTTTCTTCTAATTATCTCCTCAGCAACTTTTACTTTACTGGGATCATATCCCAGTTTAATCACCAAATCCTCTAAAGACTTTATTTTGGTGTCTTTAGCCAAAAAGTATATTTTTTTCTAATTTTAACCGAGACTTGATATTATTTACTAAATCGTGGAGTCTGGATGTTTCCATTAATGAATTTGTTAGAGTAGAATATAACATTTCACTTGTTTGTTTATGCAAATCCATTTGATCAATAGGATGAATTTGTTCAACATCAAAAGATAAAATTGATTTTTTTTAGTCATTTGCAGTCTTAGGAAAAGGAACTTCAGGTTCAAGGAAAGCTATATGTAGTTTTCCTTTCTCATTATCAAAAGAAGAGAGAAGTATGTGTTTTCATTATATTGTGATGCTCGCCAAATATGGAAGAACCCAGAGGTTATTTGTATCCCTCGAAAACCTCCACCTACATCCTCAGAAGAGCCAATATACATAAATTATTAGACCTCTTAAATTACAGTCGAGAAGATCTAATGAGAATTGAACATTTGTTTCCAGAACTGAGAATAGGTTGTAGCTTTAAAAATTTCATTCTTCCTTTTGACTTCCCTATATATTGCAAATATACTTGGTTTAGCTTGATCACAAGCTAATTCTCCTGTTTGAGATGTTTCCGATGGCTCTGGAGAAGCTAAAGATGTTGGTGACCCTATAAAAATTTCTTCATTTCAAGGGAAAGTAGTAGCATAAGGGTATGTTAAGACTATTGTTGTCTATGTGTTTTCTTTTTGGAAAGACCCTTTTGTTGGATTAGTTTTCTGCTTCTTTTTGTATATTTGCAAATCTTTTCCTTGAATTTATGAGACTAGAGGGGAAACACTTTCTCATGGGTTTTTATCTTTCTTTTCCTATGGCACTGGAGTTTGTGATGCTGTAGAAAAAAGTACATGTTCCTTTGCTTCCTGCAATGTATTTTCTTTCCATTCATCTTGATTCATATACTGCTCAATTTCAGGTCTAGGATTGTGAGCATAAGGAGTAGTTTTTTGCTTTACCCTCAGCTTTGAGACAATTCCTAGAGGATCATATGACCATGAAAAATTGAGTTTGAATTTCATTTGTTTAAGGAGAATATCTCCCTCCTTTTATATTTTTCTAGCATTAGAACTGAAAGGTCCAACTTGAGTTTTGATCTTAAACTCGGATTTCTTTCTGGCTGACACAAAGTGCATCTCATCCATATTTATCATTTTCCTAATATACTCTAATGCAAAAATCCTTATAGGAACAAACTTAGGCAATTTATATGGAGGCAATTCACATCCATATACTCTAATCTTTGTGTAGTCTTGATATAGGTACAAATCACCTATGTTTGTCTGTTCACTAAGATGTAGAATTCTCTTAATCTCGGGTCCAATTCTCGGTTTAGCATCACTGTTGAGTAGGCAAGAAACTCTGTATAAAAACTGATCTGTGTAATCACTGAATGCAAATTCATTGGTATTGTTCCTTACCAAGGAATTCCAATGAATCACTGACTGTGGATTTCCTTGTTGACCTAGTTTTTGCATTGGAAATTGATATCGATATGATTGATGAAACAAGAACAAGTAAATCAAGACTCAAGCATGCTTGAAAACTTATTAGGTAGAAAATTTGAGAAATTGTTCATGGATAACCTCTGCCAGGAATTCACTATAATGAAAAATAACTAAAGGCTTTTCTCTTGCTGAGAACATTGATAAGAAACCTATAATTGCTTCATCAACCCATTAATTGGTTTGATCGCCCAACAAATAGGAAACTAAATACATGATTTGTTTTGTCACCTCTAGAAACATTGAGGATGAGTAAGGTGGGTTTGTCCTTGGCAATTGAATGTTTTTAGGTAGAAATGCCTCAACATTTTTAGCTTTGTGGGGAAAAGTTAGGATTTTGTAAAGTTCCATGAGGGAGTCTACAAAGAAAGGATGCAGAGAGGCTGGATTTTGGATTTGGAGCATCTGACATATGGATTCAGGGGTAATTGTGAATAAGATGTCATTATTTTGGGCAACAATAGCTCTCTGGCTAGGTATGTATTTGAAATGGGACCATGAGACAAATTTTGGAAAATGGTGAGCTTGTGGAAAAACGAATGGAAGTAGGAAGGAGTCCCACAAACTCAATATGTCATTGAGAACAATTTTTGTTTTGTTTTAACCAATTGTGGAGTTCGTAGAGACCAAACTTACAATTGGTTTCAGATATTTTGTATTGCTGGTCTACAAAAGGCTGGTGATCTAGGTCAATTACAGTGGGAAGCATAGGGTTTTCTACTATAGTTTTAGATTTACCCTTAGAATACATTCTGAAAATGAAATGGAACATTAGACTGTAGTTACTCGGGAGCTAGCTGGTTGCAATATCTGAGGGAGAAAGCTTTTTGACTAAATTTCTTGGTTGCAATAGCAGGCTCAGTTGCTCAATTCGTAGAACAGTACAGAGAAAGGAACAAATGATTATTGTTATATATTTTATAACTGAAGCATTTACTGTTAGAAATATCTATTAGATGGAGTACGTTCATTTAATTCGCAATGATTATAACCTTCAATGGATAATTAACGGTAAATCATGGTTGAAGTAGGAATGGGACACGTGGTGAAGGAGGATTGGTTGTTTTATTTTGGCGAGAGCAGGAGCAATAGTTTTTATTTAGGCGGGAATGAGAGAGGGTGGATTTCGGAGTGGGGGGTGTGAGAAGTAAGTGCTTTAGGCAGAGGGGAGTGTGAAATCATTGAGGGAGTGACACATAGATGAGGAGGGATGGATGGAATCCACTTTTCTTACCCCCCCCCCCCCCTTGATTGACTGTCAGAGGGGCAAAGGGGGTTTGAAGTCGATGAGAGCCGTCGATCTGGGCGGAAAATATCGTGGTGCTTTATTGTAGCACGACCGACACCATATATGACAAACAAGCCGCATCAAATAACAAATTTATTAGAAACTAACTAATCACAATATACTTTTGATTTAAACTAATAAACTTCATTAATTTAATATCTAATGCGACATTTAAGTTGGCTCGCATATTTTGGTTTTTGTAAGGGTTTTTATCATTTTTTCACATCCATTTTTTTAAATACCCTTTATATATATATATATATATATATATATATATTTTTTTTTTTTTCCACTGGAAAAATCCGTAATATTTCATTAATATGAAAAATTACATATGTAGATGCCTTTCGCATATGCCATAGTCTCTGTACATCTGTACATTTTACAAAAATTTCTAGATTTTGCTGTTCGGTTATACCACGCAGGGTATTACTGTTAGAGCTGTTTATAAAATTATAGCCTTTTCGGCATCCATCAGTCTGTTACAAAAAAGAGCTATCAAAATAATGCTGCTGCCATATTCCTGTATGTTCTTTTTAAGTAGAATGAAGACCCGCTGTAGGGTATCCCGGGTCTATATAAGGGCGATGATAAAAATTTTGTTCCTGCTGGTCCAGAATCTCCGTGATCTCCCAAACGCCTTGGTCCATCAACACGGCCTCCTTGGACAGTTTATCAGCATCTTTGTTATGTTCCCTGTAGATGTGAGAAACAGTAATATTGTTAAATGCCGCTTTGAGCTCAAGAACTTCATTTAGTATGATGCTGAGTGTGTGCATGTGACATGTGGAAATGTCATTGAACCAATTTATGATAATTTGTGAATCCCCGAATATGTTGATGCTAGTGCAGTGATGGCTTAATGCAAAATGAAGTAGATGGCGCAAAGTGATAAGCTCAGCATAATTATTTGATCCAGCCCCCAATCCCGCTTTTATTTTGTAGAGATGTTGATCTGTTATGTGTAAAATGAAACCGCCCCCACAGCTTTGCACATTTGCGGCTCCGTCAAAAAATGCCCAAGGAGTACCCTGATCAATGATAGGGGGAGGATTTGGCCGCCGGATTTTTGGGGGAGGCGGGTCCGGGAGCTCTCTAAACGCAGAGATGATACCAGCCTCGAATAAAGGCCAGTGAATGAGCTTGTCTTCAAAGATCATTCGGTTCCTAGCTTTCCAGATGGACCAGTTTACAATAATGGGTAGATTTACAGTCTTCGAACCTTTATGTCTTTTATCCCATTCAATCCAGGCGTTGATGAGATCAGTTCCATTCCAATCACCGGAATAGTGTGTGAAGTTCTTTATATTTTTCCAAATGCTTTGGACGGTACTGCATCTCAAGAATAGATGCTCTGTAGATTCAGAGGCGGTTTTGCACAAAACGCATCTCGACGGTCCATAATGAGCTCTGTGCATTAGATGTTCTCCCGTGGGGATTTTTTTCCTCAAGATGCACCAGGTAAAGAGCTTTGAACGTGGCGAAGCTAAAAGTTTCCATATATTCTGCCACCAACTATCTAAAACTTCTGGTTTCTTCTGATCAATAAGCTGGATATAGCCTTCCTTAGGTGTGTAAATCCCACTTTCGGCCTGGTGCCAAACAAGTTCATCTGACCCCTCAATGATTCTGACGTGGGATTCCATCAGGGCTGCACAATATTCTCGCCAAGCTGTGTGCCATCTCTGTGGGAGATTTAGTTGGATAGCAGATTTCCAGGCCTGGTGGAATATGTCTGAGTGTTCTTGATCCGCAATCTGTGCAATCACTTTTATATCATGTGCTGTAAGGTATTCCACAAGTTCTTGAGGGAGAAGATGTCTCCCACCACTGCCACTCCAAGGGTCTAGTCCGATACGAGCTCTGTTTCCACTCTTGATACGCCAAACCAAATTGTTCCTAATGAGCGGCAGAGAGTGTAGAAGAGTCTTCCAAATAGAAGATATGCCAGTTTTGCTCCATGATGGGAGTCTGACCCATTCCATTATGTTGAGAGGCCAGATATATTTGTGGTAGGTGATATAGGTCCATAAGCTTTGAGTTGTCAGCAACGCCCAGCCCATTTTAGCTGCCAGAGCATTTGCAAAGGTGGGAAGCTCCTTTAACCCCCAACCGCCCCACTATATATATATATATATATATATATATATATATATATATATATATATATATATTTATTTATTTATTTACATATAAATGTAAAATGCAGAATAATGTTACAACATCGGTTCTATCTGGGGACTGCATTTCCCTGTGAGATGCAAAGAACATGCAGATCCATGTGCCTTCTCCTTGGGCTATGGAGTCTTTGCTATGAAAATCACACTTGCCATGAAAAAGTAAATAAAAACCGGAAATGTACAATGAATTATGGCTACAATCAACTTTCAGTATTGAATATAGTGCTTGAGATATTGTCTATTGGCATGCAATGTAGAGTATGATCCTTCTAGGTTTTGTAGAATGAAAGTATTGTTTCCTTTAAACTTTGCAATGCTAAATGGCACCAACTAGAGATTATCAAACTTTCCATGTCTCCCCTTTTCTTCTCTTTAGGAATCCCATTTCAAAACTAGATCTCCTTCCCTGAAATCTCTTTCTCTAGCTTTCCTATCAAACAAAGTTTTCATCTTGTTTTGATATTTACGAATTTTATACTAAAATTCATCTCTATCTTCATTCAATTTTATAATCTGATTAATTCTCCTAGAAAAATAATCAGGCTCTTCATTTGACTCCTATAAAAACTTCATGAGAGGAAACACTAACTGTGTAGGAAAAATGACCTCAGTGCCTGTTGTGACCAGAAACAACCCCCCCTCTTTATTTAGTATTAGTAATAAAAATAAATAAATTGGGACCCTTCTAAAAAATGAAAAGTAGCACTTATATTTCCCTTTGAATAAAAGATACTATCATAAACTTAGGAAAACACCTGCAAAACTCAAAAACATAAGTTTTATGATAAGTTCCGGATAAAATCATTCTCCCAACAATAAAACATCGCATCGCAAAGGGTAATGGAGGACATCATATAAACAAGCTTCCGAAATTGCGAAAACGCGATGTGGGATCGCGCGTCTTAAAAACTCATCGCACATCGCGAATTTCATATGCCACAAGTATCACCTAAATTGAAATATCCCAATCTAGCGATATGCGATAAGCATCTCGCAAATCACATCTCGCAGACGCATAAGCTGATAAATGATTGTTAAGGAAACGGATTAGTGATATTGTGAAGCAAATCGCAAAATCACTTTATCGTAGATTTGCAGGGCTCATTGTTTAATAAACTAATTCTCGTAATCCGATACCGAGTTATGGGCATTAATGTCAATTTAGTGGCTAGTTGATGGTCATTTATGAGATAAGATTTAGATCTGATTGAAAGGTTGTTTCACGTAGGGTGATATATCTGATATGATTTTAGAATTAAAGAGCTTTCCCGTCACCTTATCTCTTACCATTATCCTTTCCTTAATTGTAAATTTGCAGGAGCAGCAAGCAGAATAATATACGCAGCAGTTTGTAGAGCGTAATGGGAAAGAAGGGAAAAACTCCGATTGCTGAGGACAAAGAGATGACGCCCTTATACACAGACACCACCTGTAACAGAGATGCTGGCATAACCAATTGGAAGGCATGTACAGTCTGCTCGAAGAAGAAAATCCCAGAGTCATGGAAGTTAAAGAAACAATAGACTCACGTGGGTCGTCTAAGGCATCAATCACTGAACTTGCATGTTCATTCCTTCATCGAATAACGACAAGACCTAAGATTCTTCCATACACAGACATGGTCAAGTGGATATTGGACAGTGCTGATATAACAGACAGACAATTCAAGTCTCGAGGTTAAGACCTCATTGGGTCATTCACTCCACAAGATTTAAGGCTTATGTATCATCTACCAGAGCCGCAGGCAACCTACAACAAACAGTTCGTGGAGAAGTTCGCCAAAGAAAACGAAGATTTGGTGGTGTGCACCAAGAGTTGGTGGGCGAGGGAAGAACAATTAAAAAAGGACAAACACGGTATGTACAGTACTAGTTCCCTCTCCTCCCCATATTGCTTTGCTGCTGCTATGTTATGTAGACTATTTGGAAGGCCCGACATCAACAAGTTCTCATCTGAGTGGCTACCCCTATTAGATGCGGCCACTAACGCCACTATCATGGATTGGGCTCAGATTTTGTCTGATAATTTAGCTTCGGCTATTTGGAACTACCAGTCCAAAATAACTACCACTAAGAGGATTTTTCCTCCTTTCTATTTAGTTGCTTATGTTATGGATGCAATCTGTTATGTTTCCAAATTTCCTTTAATGGGTTGGAAGTGGACTACAAAGAATCTCTTGCCCATTCACATTTATCATAAAGAATTGTGGGGTTCCAAGTTCATCCCGTATTTTTACAGAATTTGTCATGGAATGATGTTACCTCTGTACAAAATGTTGTATAATAGGGACGCCCCAAGATTTCCCCCGAAGCGGAAGTTGACATTTTCCCTGTTGCAAGATGGTTTGGGGAAGAGTTTTTCAACTATGTTAGAGTATTTGGAAGCATTTTTTCCCCTCATGTGCTACCATTATATGTTCCTGATAAATTATTGGCTTGAGAAATTGCTTACCAGACCTATGGGGTGGGAGGAATGAGCAAAGAGTTGAAAGATAAGAAGAAGGCCATTTGGCCGCAATTTCCTGTGGCCTGTGGGGCCTTTTCACTATTTGATTTAGGTCATGCATTTAAAGAAGCAGACAATATACTGTGTCTATGACTGTTCAAGTTTCCAGGGAGACAATTTGACCCTTTTGATGTCATTAAGAATTTTACTACTGCTGTCAAGATAAAGGTATTTTGTAAAGAAGATGATCTTTTTGATGGTACCTTCCAACAGAAAAACACACGGAAAGAAGTTTTACATATGGCTTAAATTCAGCTTCCCCCAGCAGAATTCCAAGAATTCAAATTGTATAGAGAAAGGAGACTAGTTGACATCCCCTTGGATAAGTCACGCTTGTAACCAATAAGGGATCCAATTCCCAGTATCAGTTTAAGTGGAAGTTCAAGTACAGACAAGTCCAGGTCTATGTCTGGAAAGAATCACCAGAATGCTCTAAGAGGTCCAAGAGTGACCATAATAAAAGTGAAGGGTCAGTTAGAGATATTGCCCAATCTAAAGAGCGCCCAGAGCAACAGGTCTTGACTACACCACAAGTAAAGGTTCCCCCTCCCCTCATCTAGCCACCAAAGCTAGTCAGAACTGAGTTGGATAAAGAGTGGGAAACATTCAATGAATTGATTAATACTGAAGAGCAGAACACAAAGACGCCCGAGAGTACAGTGCAGACAGTGACAGATATGGTCATTGGAACAATCAGCAATGCTCCAGAAATGGAGCATATTCCCATTACCCCATCTTCTGAAATCATGCTCAAGATAGAGGAGATTCCTCCTCTAGATGTATTTTATAGCCCGCAGCACAAGGCAGTGGTAAGAAGGCAAAGAAAGAAAAGGAAATTGGACAGCGTGCTCTCACCTGAGGCAGAGCAGCTAGATGTCCTTTGGCGAGACCCTACCACTGACCCTACTGAAAATCTGACTAAGTTATCTCAGATCGCAGGAGCCTATGCTTTTGCTAACATTGACAAAGTGTCCGAGGTACAACAATCACTTAAGGAAAGAGAAGAACAAATACAAGTTTTGCAGCAACAGTACAGCGAGCCAGTGCCCACCGTGAAGGAGAGGAAAAGTTAGAAAAATTACAACAAGATTTTCAACAGATGCAGCTGGGATACCATAACAATTTGGCTGAAAAATAAAATTAGTTGCAAGCTATGCTAGAAATGCATGGAGATGATCCCAAGCTTACAAAATTTGTCTCAGAAGTCCTCGCCTTAAACGACCAACTCTTGCAACAGCAAGAGGCATTATGCCAAAGAATATCGAATTGGAGCTCCCATTGCGAGATGAGAGATAAAATTACCAATCAAGTCGTGGACTTGCGACATGATTATGATTTAATTGACAAAAGAATTTTTGATTATTTGACTTGGCCGGAATCGGAAGAAGGAAATAAAACAGGCGCGCTCAAAATCAATGAAGCTCACAAAGAAATGCTCTTTCATAAGTGGGACGTACAGATTAGGAAGGCAGAACAGGCAGTAGAAGAAGCGGTTACAACGGCAAACAACGTCATTGACTATGTCAATGAAAACCTACACAGAGAAAACCTCGTATCAGAGACTGCTCCGGGATTTCTTCGGGATTTCTCCCAAAGGCACAACAATTGCAGACAAGATGGAGACAAAAAGCTTAGGAAAGAGCAGAGTCCATCAAGAAGTTAACCAAGATGAATTGGGATACTTACTGGCAGTACTTGGTTAAACAACATAGTTAATGCATGAATCTCAAATGCCTTACGAACTCTGCCGAGAAGATAGCGCCAGCACTTGTCGATTCTGTTTTCGCAGGGCAACTAAAATCAGAGGTCGGCCAACCGATGCTCCTCAAGTTGATGCTGAATGCTTGCAATCTCAGAGAACAGATACATAGATAGTTGATTTCTAGATACAGTTTTAGTTTTATTTTTTATTTATTTTTGCCTTAGATGAGGACGGTCATTTTAACCTCCTCCTATATTTTTGTAATAAACTATTTTTAGTATTTAGGTAGTAGTATTTTAACCCCTCTCATGCATTTAGAGAGGGGTCCTGAAATTTGTCAAAAACGTTCCCTCAGAACATGCACTTTTGCACCCTCAGAGGAGGTTTTGATGAATGAATGCAACGAGATTTATTGATATCTATTGTTTAATGTCTGCTACTGAAATTCATTTTTGTACTCTTAGTATATATTGAATTAGGAAGAGATAAATCTATATTGTTGAAGCTCATGAGTAGGACTTGTTATCAATGGTGTTAGCGCTTGAAATTTCACCTCAGGCTGAGAAAGGTAAACCTCAAGGCAACATCAAACCATTTAGCCTCGTAGCTAGCCCTACGGGGCAGGAGAAGGCTCTCTCCGGTCTATCTCGTGAAATCTTCAATAGAAGAGATGACCAATAAGGTAACACTGATATTAGGCTAGTAAACTGATCAAAGAGTTTGATTTGGGGTTTTTTGGGTTTTTGGTGGCAAATTGAGGAATTGCAATTTTGGGTGCGGGGATTTGACACAGTTTCTGCAGGGGGTTCTTTGGGGCGAGGTAGGAGACTGTATTGATGCCTACGACTGAGGTGAGTGGATGGAAAAGACCGGTCATGAGCTAAGGAGAGCAAATAATACTTTGAATTCTCCTTAAACAGTAGAAAACATAGAAATTAAACAAATTTAAAAGCAGAGCATGGCAAGCATGAATTCTTACTTTAACACTTCATTTGTTTAATATGCAGAAGGAAAGAAAGGAGATGATCACATGAACACACTTACAAGAACATTTAGAAACACACCATCAACACATGAGTCCACAATAATCCCAAAGATGACTGCAAAACCCTGGTCTTCCTTAGCCAAAAATTGCAGAGATACAAGTGAAATAATACAATGATAGCTTATCCCTCAAGAGTCCAACCATGAAAATGAGCAAGAAAGTACATAATATAGATGATCTAACCTCTTTCCCTGCCTCCATGGGTCGCGCTCACTATCCTAGGAGATGTTTCAACAACTTCTAAACTAGACACTAGAAAATAGGCAGTCAAAACAACTTGCCTCTATAAACTTGGAAACCAGTTCATACATTCAATTTTTACCCTTTACATAAATGAATCTTCTAGAAGTGTTAAACAAGAGTAAAAGTATCTAAAAAGTGTCACAATTACATCCAAGAGGACCATCATTAACCTCAAAAAGTCAAAAAAAGTCAAATCTTCGTTTTCTGGGCTGAACAAGTCAATTCTGGCAAAATCTGCTCAACGGGTCGCGCCCCCCTGCTCAACGGGTCGCGCCCCTTTGGAGCTCTGTTTGAGGCACTTTCAGGTGTCAGAATTGAGTGAAGGATAGCTCGTTGGAAAGGTCTATGAGTCTACTTTCCAACCCAACTGGAATTTTTGGATTTGGAGGTCATTTTCCCTGTCAAAACTTAATTCTCCCAAGACTGGTTTCTGCAACTCAAAAAAGGGGCAGAAAGTCAAATTTTGCATGTATTTTGACCTTTTGGAGGCCCAAAACTCCATAAAAACTCAAGTCCATCCACAGGGATATGTAACTTTGCATGAAAAATCTAGAAATGCTGATTTTTTGCAAAAAGGAGCTGCCATGACAAAGGGTCTCACCAGGGGTGAGACTCGTTGAGGAGCCAAAACCTGTAAATTTCCAAAAATGCCAAAATTACCCAAAATTCTCAATTTTTTTTGGGATTTGAGCTGTGGCTAGGCTATTGAGTGCCATGATCTTTGAGTGAAGCCTCAGCCAAGATACGGAGGGGATTTGGCCTCTTTCTCCTTTTTTGTGCCTTGGCCAAACTCCTTGGATCCGGCGATTGTAATTTTGGCATTTCTCTAAAACCATGACACCTGTGCAAAAAGTGAATGAGGTTTTTCTTCTTTGGCATGTTATGGACAAAAACCTCTCTCAGTTTTCGAAAATTCATCTTTTATTGCTCTGAAACATCATTTGAGTGCAACTTGTCCCGATGTGTGAAACAAGGAATTTTGTCGAAATGGAGCGAAATGAAGGGGATAGGGGGCTTCTAAATTCTTGGGGAAATTTTTGGGAGTAGGGAGGGATGTTAGGGAGCAGAGGAAAGTGGAATCTCAGAGATTGAGCAAGGGGAAGGGGTCCAAAAGGGCAAAACACAGGCCAAACCTAGAAAATTGCCAGGTTGTAGCTAGAAACTAGGGTTTGCGCAAAAATGAGGAATTTGGCGGATCTAAGGGATGGGAAGTGTTTGATAAGGTATTTTAAGGATAGGGGAAGGTGTATGAACATCAGGAAACAAGTTTTGCCGGTGATTTAACCATCCAAGAGAAATTGCCTTCAAAACCCTAGGAGAGGGAAATGAGCTTGCCTAGGCACAACTGAAGCATGAATAAGGTGTAAAATGACTCATTAGACACTGACATGATAATGAAAACCCTCTGAATGATGATAGGCTCAACTGAATGATGACATGGACTGACATTTGGGCAAACCCTAGACCTAATGCCTAGTGACCAAATTTTGCTTGAAGACTCACTGAAATGACAAAATTTGACCTTGACACTCTGAGACCACTTTGTAAGAGCATATTTGATCACTGTAGGAAGGCTGGAAAGACTGACACTAACAAATGGTACTTTTATCTCTTAATGATTTCTGCTTATGTGTCAAAGTAATATTTTATGCTCAGTTATTTATATATGAAGGCTTGAATGTTTGAGTTATCATTTAGAACTTTTGTATGGTGATGAATATTCTATTTATGCTTAATGTATGAATGACTTATTATGCGATATGTTTCTCACAATTGTTTCGGCTAATTTCTTATTCGAAACAATTCATTTTTATTGAATTCTTTTCTCGTAGCGATTGAATGATCTTTATTACCAGTTGCTATTAGAAATCATTTTAGATCGCATAAGTGAAAAGTTAAATCCGAGGTTAGTTTTAGAATTAGATGTTTCTGTCCATTAGAATATAATTGCATGTTTTAAATTAGACTTAGATTAAAATCATTTTATTTATAAATCTTTAGAAAGGGAAACATCCACTCTTATCACACACACACATAAATTGGGAAACTAGTCCCATTATCCCCAATCAGATCCACCATCCCAAACGGAAAAGGAGTTGCTTTCAAGGTCCGGACCGGGTGGGTATCCCCCTTGTTGTAGACTCGATTTTCGGGGCTTCAACATAATTGGCGCTAAAAGGAGGGCCCCGAACTGTGAATGGCTAGTAAATCTAAATCTAAATACCATTCTGAGAGTAAATTGCCCTCAACATCTCCCATGACTTCTCCATTGCATTCCAAATCTTTAAATCCTAAGCAAGAAGTTGAGAAAACAACAACTACTGCCACAAAGCCAAACATTTCAGAGAAATCCACTATCGAACCTCCTGAAGTTGAGTCTTTGATTCATAAACTTCAAGGATTTTCCATATCACCGCAAAAGTCTGAAATATCTCAAGGTAGTGTGACTTCGCAATACAATCCTTCTCATCCTATTACCAAATTACAGAGTGAAAAGTTTGGTATTGAACCAACTGAATTACCTCTACCTAAAAGGAAAAGAGCAAGGAAGTCTCCTCAAGGGTCTGATAGTGAGACTCTTTCATCATCAACATCCATTTCAACTTCTCCATTGCAAAGTCAACCATCCACCCCTCCACTTCAAATTGTTGTCCATCAGAGTACTGGAACTTCAACATCTACTTCTCAACCATCTGGGACTGTAATATCCTCATCTTCCCAACCACAAGGAACATCTTCTGCGCTTTCCTCTGTTAGTAGTTCAACGATGGCTCAAAGCCCATGGAATAATCCAGGGGCAGTCTCAATGCCTGCACCCTTGAGTCAATTACCGACCCATCCTGAAAAATGGCTACCCAAGTTTAATCCTGAAGCAGGCATGCTAGCAGAAGAACACATAAACAACTTTATGTTATCTATAAATCTAAATGGGGTTACAAATGAAGATGCCATTGTTAGACTTTTTCCTTATACTTTACAGGCAGCATCCAGATCCTGGTATTTTTCACTACCATCAGGATCCATTACTAGTTGGGACATTTTCCAAGAACAATTCTTGACTAAGTTCGGCGATGATAGATCTACGACAACATTGATTAACGATCTATCAAATCTTAAGACTGAGTCTAGAGAATCAATCAAAGATTTTAACTCTCGTTTCAACAAGCTTTTGAATAAAATTCTGACTGCTTCCAAGCCTAGTGAAGAAGTTCAAAGTGAATGGTACATATTCGCTTTACCCTTGAACATAGCAATCTTCGTTGATAGGGCTGCCAAGACAACATTGGCTGAAAACATGAAGGAAGCAATAGCGATAGAAAAACGAATCTTAGCTTTAGAAAAGAAAAATGTTGTTGATGAGAGAAAATCTAAGAAGGTTACTTTCAAAGATGATCCTAAGAAAAAGCAATCAAAAGACCCATTTGATTTAGAAGGATTGCAGAAAGTCTTAAAAACCATGTCTAACAAAATGGTTGACATTAAGAGACAAGTAGCAGAAACTTCTTCTAAAAAAACTTACAAGCCTTATAGAAAAAATCCCTCATACGATTCAAAGCCTCCCAATGCTATAACAAATGTCGAATTTGAAGGAGAAGAAGAGGAAGTTTCCAACAAGGAACCTACTGATGAAGATAAAGTTGTTGAGTTACAGGGATTGTGGGACTTCATTCTTCCAGATGAAGAGGATCAAGAGGCATCACCAGTTAGTACCAGAAGTAGAAATCAACTCGATCCTCCACAACCTAGTTCTAAATAGAAGAGCGCGAGCTCGACATCTAAAGATAAAGTCGCAGGTAAGAAATCATCACCTAAAGCGACTCAAACAAGCCCAGTCCAATCCGATTCACCAACTCCGTCTAAAACACTAATTGTTTCTGATGAGATGGAGTATAATATCATTGAAGACATGAAGAAGACTAGGGATAACATTACTTTTCATGAATTGAGCAAATTGAAACATCAATAGAAGCTACTTTTGAAAGAGTTACATGCAATACCTGTTGCACCTCTGCCTGCTGCTGTAATCTCGCAAGCTTCTCATGAGATGGGAAGACCTCCAACTAATATGGCAAATAAAGTTGATCCGAATGATATTGCTTTGATATGAGGTAGGTCAAAATCCCATACTCCTCCATTCCTTCTGACTTACAAAATTTTCAATAAAAACTTGCATAATTGTTTGGTAGATTCAGGAGCTTCATCTAATATTTTGCCTATAACAATATGAGCAAAGTTAAACATCCAACCTTAAAAATCTGCAATACGTATAGTTCAGCTGGACCGATCACAGGTTGAAGTAATTGGTGAACTAAATCAAGTTACCATAAGGCTGTCATCTAATCCAAAGGTATGTCAAGTCATTGATATTTTAGTTGCAGACATTCCCAAATTTTATGGCTTAATTCTTAGTAGGGATTGGTCCGAAAAGCTTCATGGATACTTTGCAACCGACTGGTCACATGTGTGGCTCCCTTACAATGGGAAACAGAATCAGATAAAGGTTGGGTGAGAAAGACACCAAAAATACATAGTAACGGAATTGGAAGGAGAAAATGAACCTATAGCATACAGCAACAATATAATTGGCAACTATTCTGTTGACTCTTTCTTAGGAAATTTTAATGCTCATACTTCACCTTACTTAGAACATTTTGTTCTGTCTCAAGTAGAAAGCTTTTCTCAATCAGATAGTTCTAAATGCATTAATTTTATATATAATACTGTAAATTCTTCTTTATTTTGGAAATTAGCTTTTGATGGTTCTAAGTCTAATGATGAGTAGGAGCAGGATGTGTATTAGTTAGTCCAGAGGGAAGGAAAACTATGCTAACATGTAGACTCGAGTTCGATTGCACAAAAAACACTACAGAGTACGAAGCTCTAGTCCAAGGACTGTACAAGGCAATCGGATTAGATATCAAGTATCTACAAGTCTTTGGAGATTCTGAGATCGTTATTAAACAGGTACGAATTACTATACATTATTTATCAGGTCATTTAAAGCATTATCAATCTTTAGTGCAAGATCTGATTGAACATTTTATAACATTCAATATTTCATCCATTCCCAGACTCCAAAATGCTAGTGCTGACCTCCTGACTAATGTAGCTTCCAAGTTCATTCCCTTAGAAGACTATAGCCCAGACAGATTCTCAATCGAATTGATTTTTAGGCCCTCCATCCCTCATAATGTTACAAATTGGAGAATTTTTAACGATGATCCTGATATTGTAAGTTTCTTAACATCGGAAGGATCTTACACTAATCAGATAATTGATGAGGACCAACATGACAAACAGTTACAAAAAGAGAGCATAAATAATGTTATACCAAAATCTGTAGTCAAGTTGGAAGAACCATACGATTTGAAAGACCGATTTAAAAGGTCTACCAATTCAAAACTCCAGAGCTCAACTCTGAACTATGAATTAGTAAACCTAGGAACGAATACCAAGCCACAAAATATCAACCTAGGTCTTGGCCTAGCCCCTGAAGGAAAATTAGCCTTTGTTCGGCTCTTGAAACAATATAAAAGTGTCTTTGCCTGGAATTACTATGGCCTTAAGACTTATGACACTTCAATCATTCAGCATACTATCTCGATGATAGCTGATGAAAAACCTGTCTAACAAAAGATGAGAAAGATCCATCCTAATCTGGAAAGTCAGATTAAATCCGAGCTCAATAAATTATTGAAAGCCAAGATTATTTTTCCCATTCAACATTCTAGATGGGTTTCCAATTTGGTTCCCGTCAGAAAGAAAAACAGAGATATTAGAATTTGTGTTGACTTTCGAAATCTTAACAAAGCCTGCCAAAAAGATAATTTTCCCCTGCCTCCTATGGAACAAATATTGCAAGTGGTTGCAGGATCAAAATTAATGTCCTTTTTAGATGGTTTCTCTGGCTACAACCATGTTCTGGTCCATCCTGACGATCAACTAAAAACCACGTTCAGAACAAAATGGGGTACTTGTGCATATCAAAAGATGCCTCTTGGCCTGATTAACTCTGGTGCCACATTTCAAAGGGACATGGACATCGCATTTAAGGGATTAGTAAACAAATCAGTGGTGATTTACTTGGGTGACATAACAGTATATTCTAAAAAACGTGGTAATCACCTTAGAGACTTAAAGCAGATCTTCCAACGTTGCCAAAGGTATGGAATATCACTTAATCCAAAAAAGTCATTTTTTGCATTAAGTGAAGGAAAACTTCTTGGATTTATAGTGTCAAAATCTGGAATCCATATTGATCCCGATAGAATTAAGGAGATTTCCGAAATATCCTTGCCTCATAATAAGAAAACCATGCAATCCTTCCTTGGCCAGATTAATTTTGTTAAAAGATTTGTTCCAGACTTCTCAAGGATTGTGTCACCATTACAAGCAATGATCAAGAAGAATTCACTCTTCAAATGGGGCCAAGAAGAATATGAAGCATTTAATCTGATTAAGCAAGCGATTGTTAATGCCCCATCCTTAGCGACTCCAAATTTTTTCGATCCTTTTATTTTGTATACATTTGCCTCTGATAAGTCATATGCTGCGATACTCACTCAAGCCAATCACGACAAGGCGGAAGCCCCAATTGCCTTCTTTAGTTCAATTTGCAAGGGGCTGAATTAAATTATTCTGACGTTGAGAAACAAGCTTATGCTATTTTCAAAGTGATCAAACATTTCAGACCCTTTTTTCTTAAAACCCATACAAAAATCATAGTGTCGTTTCCAGTAGTAAGAAATCTTTTAGTACAGAAAGACGTGGGTGAAAAGAGAGAAAATTGGGTTACTGCCTTACAAGAATATGACGCCGAGATCAAGCTAGCAAATATTATAAAAGGTCAAGGCTTTTGCAAGATGTTGGCTAGAGCATCGCTTATTTCTGAAATGTCATCTCCTGATCAAGAAGTACAAATGTATGAGGTAAGCCTAAACTATATTGAGTCAAGATATTCTGATATCATATTTTATCTAAAGAACGGATATGCTCCTTCAAATCTGAATTATACAAAGAAAAGAGCTTTAATATTGAAGGCTAAGCAGTATCAACTCGTAAACGATGTAATTTTTAGGATGAATTATGATTCTGTTCTCCTTCAATGTCTTGAGAAATCTGAAGTTGAAAAGGTGTTGCAAGAACTCCATGATGGACCAGCATGTGGACATTATGCGGGAGATGCTACAACACATAAAATTTTGTGCACAAGATACTATTGGCCCACACTATTTAAAGATGCGCATAGCTATGTAAGGAAATGTCAAGTTTGTCAAACTGCTGCCGGGAGACAAAAGAAACCATCACTGCCTTTGCAACCAGTCAATATCAATCAACCTTTTGATCAACGGGGATTAGATATAATAGGTGAGATCGTTCCTCACTCTTCTAAACAACATAGGTATACCCTTACAACTACAGATTATTTTACTAAATGGGTAGAAGCAGTTCCTATCAAGACAACCAATGCTGAACATATCATTGATTTCATAGATCAGTTCATAATTACCAGGTTTGGTTTACCCTCTGCTTTAATGTTTGACAATGCATCATATTTTTCTGGCAATGCTATGATTGAATTTGCACTTAAAAGAGGTTTTAAGCTTAAATATTCTGCCAATTATTACCCACAAGGGAACGGGTTGGCCGAATCAACAAATAAAAACTTAATCAGAATCATTAAGCGAACCATCGATCAGAATCATAAAAATTGGCACAAATCTTTGATGTATGCTCTTTGGGCAGACCGAATAATGCAGAAAGCCTCCATTGGCACTTCTCCCTTTAATTTATTTTATGGGAAAGAAGTGGTTCTCCCAACTCACCTAACAATTCCTTCTTTGGCCTTAGTTCAATTTCTTGACGAAACACCAACTTCATCTTTACAACTAAGACAATTGCAAATCCTTAAGCTAGAAGAGCAATGAGAACAGGCTAAAATCATACACGCTCATCATCAAGCATTAGTAAAGGCTTCTTTCTATTCAAACATGGTATCTAGAAAGGATTTTGAAATTGGAGATGTAGTTTTGAAATGGGATAAGGCTCACGAAGAAAAAGACAAACATTCTAAATTCCAATGAATGTGGCTTGGACCATTCCAAATTGTTGAAATTATAGGTCCATCAACTTTTATGTTGCAAGATTTAGCAGGGAAAAGAGAATCTTTCCCTGTTAATGGGCAGATCCTTAAAAAATACTTTCCATAGAAGATGACCTCTTCTATTTTTTGTAAATTATTGTTTATAGCTTTATTTTGAAAATAAAACAGGTTGTAAATGGTTACCTTTGGAATTCACGAAAAAGATTAGTGTTTCTTTTAGATTTTGTTTTTCGCTTGTATAAATAGAACTGATTTGGAAAATCGATCATTATTATTGAAAGATACAGTCAAATGCTATAAGCCTGGAAATGTTACTAGTTTCATCCTTATGAATTTTGATAAAAACAACCTTTAGTGGGAATTTATTTTATATCAGTCATGAACAGCATCAATAACAAAACAAAGGTTCTCTGTAGAAAAGTTGTTTCCAAAAAACTCTATAATTGTCATCCAGAGCTATTCTTAAGGAACTAATGACTTCCTCCCCACCTAGGGAATTACGAATTTCAAGGAATAATCCAATGATACACTATAGGCTAAAGAATAAGAGGTCTCATCATGAGCTGACTTATCATGATCATAGATATTATAACTTGCTAACATTGCCAAACTGCATACCAAAACAGGGCAATGACTCTAGATTGTTGTGATCAAAAGACAAGGGGTCTCATCACGAGCCAACCTTTTCAGCAAAGTTATAAATCAAGTGAATGGCACTGTCATAATTTTGCTACCAAACCAAGACATTGTTCTTTAAGAATTAAAAGAAAACAAAAGCAATAAGTGTGAATATGGATTTATCTTTGAAAATTGTATATTTCTCCAAGTAGGATACAGGATCATTGTTGGGTAACAGGTAACCCTGTCGAGGCTATGAACGCCTGCTGGCAGCAGTGGCTCTACCTACGACAAATGAGCATACTTAAAACTGATCTACAAAGAAGTCTTTGATTTTATCTTTATAAAATAAGTAGTGGCTGATGTAAATACAATGACTAGCCTGGGAAGTAAATAATCAGAGTTAACAAAGAAGAAACAAACTACCATTAAGAGCTGAAAGCATGATGCACTTTATATTTCTATAATAAAGTTTGATTTTCCAAAAAACTTTTCTGTTTTGGAAGTTTAGAAAATTCAAAAGATAATTAGAGATAACTGGTTCTTCCTAGTGAATCGCCAATTGTTGTGACTAGCAACAACCCCCCCTCTTTATTTAGTATTAGTAATAAAAATAAATAAATGGGGACCCTTCTAAAAAATGAAAAGTAGCACTTATATTTCCCTTTGAATAAAACATACTATCATAAACTTAGGAAAACACCTGCAAAACCCAAAAACTTAAGTTTTATGATAAGTTCTACATAAAATCGTTCTCTTAAAAATAAAACATCACATCACAAAGGGTAATGGAGGACATCATATAAACAAGCTTCCGAAATTGCGAAAATGTGATGCGGGATCGCGCGCCTTAAAAACTCATCGCACATCGCGGATTTCATATGCCACAAGTATCACCTAAATTGAAATATCACAATCTAGCGATATGCGATAAGGCATCTCGCAAATCGCATCTCGCAGACGCATAAGGTGATAAATGATTGTTAACGAAACGGATTAGCGATATTGCGATCTGCGATATTGCGAAGCAAATCGCAAAATCGTTTTATCGCAGATCTGCAGGGCTCATTGTTCAGTAAACTAATTCTCGTAATCCGATACTGAGTTGTGGGCATTAATGTCAATTTAGTTGCTAGTTGATGGTCATTTATGAGATTAGATTTAGATCTGATCGAAAGGTTGTTTCACGTAGGGTGATATATATAATATGACTTCAGAATTAAAGAGATTTCCCGTCACCTTATCTCTTACCATTATCCTTTCCTTAATTGTAAATTTGCAGGAGCGGCAAGCAGAATAATATACGTATCAGTTTGCAGAGCGTAATGGGAAAGAAGGGGAAAACTTCGGTTGCTGAGGACAAAGAGATGACGCCCTTATACACAGACACCACCTGTAACAGAGATGTTAGCATAACCACTTGGGAAGGCATGTACAGTTTGCTCGAAGAAGAAAATCCCAGAGTTATGGAAGTTAAAGCAACAACAGACTCACGCAGGTCGTCTGAGGCATCAATCACTGAACTTGCATGTTCATTCCTTCATCGAATAGCGGCAAGACCTAAGATTCTTCCATACACAGACATGGTCAAGTGGGTATTGGACAGTGCTGATATAACAGACAGACAATTCAAGTCTCGAGGCCAAGACCTCATTGGGTCATTCACTCCACAAGATTTAAGGCTTATGTATCATCTACCGAACCCGCAGGCAACCTATAACAAACAGTTCATGGAGAAGTTCGCCAAAGAAAACGAAGATTTGGCAGAGTGCACCAAGAGTTGGTTGGCGAGGGAAGAACCATTGAAAAAGGACAAACACGGTATGTGCAACATTGGTTCCCTCTCCTCCCCATATTTCTTTGCTACTGCTATGTTGTGTAGACTATTTGGAAGGCCTGACATCAACAAGTTCTCATCTGAGTGGCTACCCCTATTAGATGCGGTCACTAACACCACTATCATGGATTGAGCTCAGATTTATCCTCCTTTTTATTTAGCTGCTTATGTTATGGATGCAATCTGTTATGTTTCCAAATTTTCCTTTAATGGGTTGGAGGTGGACTACACAGAATCTCTTGCCAATTCAAATTTATCATAAAGAATTGTGGGATTCCAAGTTCATCCCATATTTTTACAGAATTTTTCATGGAATAATGTTACCTCTGTATAGAATGTTGTATAATAGGGACGCCCCAAGATTTTCCCCTGTAACGAAAGTTGACATTCTCCCTGTTGCAAGATGGTTTGGGGAAGAGTTTTTCACCTATGTTAGAGTATTTGGAAGCATTTCTTCCCCTCATGTGCTACCATTATATGTTCCTGATAAGTTATTGGCTCGAGAAATTGCTTACCAGACCTACGGGGTGGGAGGAATGAGCAAAGAGTTGAAAGACAAGAAGAAGGCCATTTGGCCGCAATTTCCTGTGGCCTATGGGGCCTTTTCACTATTTGATTTAGGTCATGCATTTAAAGAAGTAAACAATATGTTGTGTCTATGACTGTTCAAGTTTCCAGGGAGACAATTTGACCCTTTTGATGTCATTAAGAATTTTACTACTGCTGTCAAGATAAAGGTATTTTGTAAAGAAGATGATCTTTTTGATGATACCTTCCAACAGAAAAACACACTGAAAGAAGTTTTGCATATGGCTCAAATTCAGTTTCCCCCAGCAGAATTCCAAGAATTCAAATTGTATAGAGAAAGGAGACTAGCTAACATCCCCTTGGATAAGTTACGCTTGGAACCAATAAGGGAGCCAACTCCCAGTGTCAGTTTAAGTGGAAGTTCAGGTACAGACAAGTCCAGGTCTAAGTCTGGGAAAGAATCACCAGAACACTCTAAGCGGTCCAAGAGTGACCATAATAAAAGTGAAGGGTCAGTTAGAGATACTGCCCAATCTAAAGAGCGCCCAAAGCAATAGGTCTTGACTACACCACAGGTAAAGGTTCCCCCTCCCCTCATCCAGCCACCAAAGCTAGTCAGAACTGAGCTGGATAAAGAGTGGGAAACATTCAATGAATTGATTAATACTAAAGAGCAGAACATGAAGACGCCCGAGAGTACAGTGCAGACAATGACAGATATTGTCATTGGAATAGTCAGCAATGCTCCAGAAATGGAGCATATTCCCATTACCCCATCTTCTGAAATCATGCTCAAGATAGAGGAGATTCCTCCTCTAGACATATTTTATAGCTCGCAGCACAAGGCAGTGGTAAGAAGGCAAAGAAAGAAAAGGAAATTGGACAACGTGCTCTCACCTGAGGTAGAGCAACTAGACGTCCTTTGGTGAGACCCTACCACTGACCCTACTGAAAATCTGACTAAATTATCTCAGATCGCAGGAGCCTATGCTTTTGCTAACATTGACAAAGTGTCCGAGGTACAAAAATTACTTAAAGAAAGAGAAGAACAAATACAAGTTTTGCAGCAACAGCTACAGCAAGCCAGTGCCCACTGTGAAGCAGAGGAAAAGTTAGAAAAATTACAACAAGATTTTCAACAGATGCAGCTGGGATACCAGAACAATTTGGCCGAAAAAAAAAATTAGTTGCAAGCTATGCTAGAAATGCATAGAGATGATCCCAAGCTTACAAAATTTGTCTTAGAATCCCTCGCCTTAAACGACCAACTCTTCCAACAGCAAGACGCATTATGCCAAAGAATATCGAATTGGAGTTCCCATTGCGAGATGAGCGATAAAATTACCAATCAAGTCGTGGACTTGCGACATGATTATGATTTAATTGACAAAAGAATTTCTGACTATTTGACTTGGCAGGAATTGGAAGAAGGAAATAAAATAGGCACAGAATCAATGAAGCTCACAAAGAAATGCTCTTTCATAAGTGGGATGCACAGATTAAGAAGGCAGAACAGGCAGCAGAAGAAGCGGCTACAGCGGCAAACAACGTCATTGACTGTGTCAATGAAAACCTACACAGAGCAAACCTCGTATCAGAGACTGCTTCGGGATTTCTCCCAAAGGCACAGCAATTGCAGACAAGCTGGAGACAAAAAGCTGAGGAAAGAGCAAAGTCCATGAAGAAGTTAACCAAGTTGAATTGGGATTCTTACTGGCAGTACTTGGTTAAACCACACAGTCAATGCATGACTCTCAAATGCCTTATGAACTCTGCCGAGAAGATAGCGCCAACACTTGCCGATTCTATTTTCGCAAGGCAACTAAAATTGGAGGTCGGCCAACCAACGCTCCTCAAGCCGATGCTGAATGCTTGCGATCTCAGAGAACAGATACATAGATAGTTGATTTCCAGATACGATTTTAGTTTTATTTTTGCCTTAGATGAGGACAATCATTTAAACCTCCTCCTATATTTTTGTAATAAACTATTTTTAGTATTTAGGTAGTAGTATTTTAACCCCTCTCATGCATTTAGAGAGAGGTCCTGAAATTTGTCAAAAACATTTCCTCAGAACATGCACTTCTGCACCCTCGGAGGAGGTTTTGATGAATGAATGGAACGAGATTTATTGATATCTGTTGTTTAATGTTTGCTACTGAAATTCATTTTGTACTCTTAGTAGATATTGAATTAGGAAGAGACAAATCTATATTATTGAAGCTCGTGAGTAGGACTTGTTATCAATGGTACTTTTATCTCTTAATGATTTCTTCTTATGTGTCAAAGTAATATTTAATGCTCAGTTATTTATATATGAAGGCTTGAATGTTTGAGTTATCATTTGGCACTTTTGTACGGTGATGACTATTTTGTTTATGCTTAAAGTATGAATGACTTGTTATGCGATATGTTTCTCACAATTGTTTCGGATAATTTATTATACGAAACAATTCATTTTTATCGAATTCTTTTCTCATAGTGATTGAATGATCTTTATTACCATTTGCTGTTAGAAATCATTTTAGATCGCATAAGTGAAAAGTTAAATCCTGGGTTAGTTTTGGAATTAGATGTTTTTGTCCATTAGAATATAATTGCATGTTTTAAATTAGACTTAGATTAAAATCATTTTATTTAGAAATTTTTAGAAAGGGAAACATCCACTCTTATCACACACACACAAATTGGGAAACTGGTCCCATTATCCCCAGTCAGACCCACCATCCCAAATGGAAAAGGAGTTGCTTTCAAGGTCTAGACCAGGTGGGTATCCTACTTGTTGTAGACCCGATTTTCAGGGCTTCAACAGTGCCATAGACAAGCTAAAAAGGAGATTTACCTGTTGATATTTTAGGTGAAATTCTATTGGCACAAACTGCATAATTAAGATGACTGTCCCAATTTCTCTTATGATCTGTAAGTACCTTTTTTTATCACCTTTACCATACTTTTATTATATGACTCTTCCAATCCATTCCACTGAGGGTAGTATGGAGTAGAATGATGCAATAGGATTTGATATTTTTGGAAAAATTATTTCATTTTAACACTACTAAATGATTGTGCATTATTTATAACTATCTACCGAGGACAACCAAAACTAGATAATAGGTTTGTTGGGTTGTGTTATATTCTTTCCACGACTAGCCCACGTAGTTAACTGGGGGGTTAGAGTGGGGGGCGGAGCCCCCCCTTTGTTGCGTCGATTGCGTAGCAGGGAGGGGGGTCACAGGGGGTTTGAGGGGTGCAGGTAAATTTTGTTTTTTGCACCCTATATTAGGTTGGGCGGACCTACCTATGGTTTTGTGCATGTTTTTCACACATGGTTTTGGACGCGATGGTTTTCGGTCCATGGTTTTGGACGTGATGGTTTTCGGTCCATGGTATTCGATGATTCAGCATGTATAAATATGTATTGTAACATTGAAAGGAACATAATGAAAAATCAAGCTAGTAGTCTCGGTTTTGTGATCCAGGGGAAAATCTTTGTGTATATGTGTTTTAAGTGTTATGTTCTTGCATTGTTTATTTTCTGTGTTTTAGAATTCGTATGCAGGTAATTTCTAGGGTTAAAACCTATATTTGGTATCAGAGTTGTTTTGGCTTCAAGGGGACGCCTTTGTTGCTGAGGGGTTTCGCTTGGGCCTGTGTTAGACCCTCTTCAGTGGGAGATCTGCGAGATCGATTCTGGTGGTGAAAGAAGATGGCGAGCAGTGGAAAGGTTGAGATCGAGAAATTTAATGGTAAGAGTTTTGAGTTGTGGAAACTCAAGATGGAGGATCTGTTGGTGGATAAAGATCAGTGGATCGTGGTGGATATGGGTACTAAACCAACGGGAGTGTCCGATGAAGAATGGAAGAAGTTGGATCGAAAGGCAAAGAGAACAATATGATTGTGTGTCTCAAATTCAGTATTGTTGAATGTATCAGGGGAAGCTACGACGAAGGCTTTGTGGGACAAGTTAGGGACTTTGTACCAATCTAAGTCTCTGGTGAATAAACTGTTCCTACGGAAAAAGCTGTATAACCTGAGGATGAAAGATGGAGACTTAGTGGCAGAGCACCTGAACGCATTTAATACTGTGGTAAGTCAGTTATTATCTATTGATATTAAAATTTCAGATGAAGATAAGTGCATCAATTTGTTGTGTTCTCTACCAGATTTGTGGGATAGTCTAGTTATTGCAATAGGTAGAAATACAACTACCTTACAGTTTGATGAAATATTCTCATCCTTACTGACGGAGGAGATGAGACGAAAAAATATGGAGAGCCAGAATGGTGATGCCTTGTCTGTACGAGGACGGTCCCAGAACAGAAACAAAAATAAGTCATCGAGTGGGAGATCTAAATCTAGAGGGAGATCTAAATCTACAAGAAAACCTGTAAAGGTGGTGAGCTGGAAATGCGGAAAGGAAGGGCACTACAAAAGGGATTGTAAATCTAAAGCTCCCGATAAAGGAAAGTGATCTGATGATGCTCCTTCTGCAGAGGCAAAAACCACCTTAGATGAAGGTGGGGATGTGTACTTGGCTTCTTCAAGCAGACATGTAGATCATGAGGCATGGTTGGTTGACTCAAGTGCATCCTTTCACTTCACTCCCCATAGAGAGTGGTTCTGCGAGTATGAGAAATATGATGGTGGTGATGTCTTCTTGGGGGATGACAAGAAGGCTAGAATCGTTGGTCGTGGAAAAGTAAAGTTGAAGTTGCAAGGTGGAAGGGTTAGAACACTTTTGGGTGTTTTGCATATTCCTGCATTAGCCAGAAATCTGATTTCTGTAAGCAAGCTGGATGATGCAGGTGTAAAAACAGTGTTCGAGAAGGATACCTGCAAGATGGTTCGGGGGGCACTAGTATTGATGCGAGGAGTTCGAATTGGAACTCTGTACAAGCTGCAAGGTAGCACTGTTGTTGATGGGTGCAACAGTTCAGTGGTTCCTAACAGTGGAGCAGAAAATCTAGTGGTCTTTGGAGAGAAGACGATGATGTGGCATCAAAGGCTTGGACATACTGGAGAGAAGGGCCTTCAAATACTTCATGGTAAAGGTATGAGTAATAGCTCTCTGGATTTTGATTTCTGTGAAAATTGTGTTAATGGAAAGCAGAATCGGGTGAGTTTCCCCTTTGATGGTAAGAGGGCGAAACAGATATTAGAACTCGTGCAATTTATTGTTCCTCCATTTGCAACCATCACTTGACACTCTGGTGCTAGATATAGGAAGCAATTCAATTCTTTTGCTATCTTACAATGAATAAAATTGTGGGTACTTCTTGAATCAATCAACACTATTACCTTTTTCTTCTTGATTTGTCCTTCTATCTTGATGGTTTGAGGAGTGGTAATTCCAGCCAATGCATTACAAGATATGGTCAGATTCATTTCTTCTTTATCTAGGCTTTGTTCCTGGAGTATATCCTCTTCTTTTGACCTTTCTTGTTCCTTTTCTTCTTCCTCTTCAGAATCTATGTAGAATAATTTCTTCTCAACACACTTATGACCTTTAGTGTATTTGCTATCACAACTGTAACAAAGCCCTTTTGCTCTTTTTCCTTCCAATTGTTGTGGTGTCAACCTTATAGGTTGTGGAAGACTAGGGGCAACAACACTTCCATCTTTATAGTTGTGAGTGGTATGCTTCCTGGTTGCCATAATTTTGCTTTCCATTTTTTTTGCTAACCTGAATGCCTTCTCTAATGAATCAAGTTTCCAAAGGCGAACATCATGTCGGATATTATCCTTTAAAGTCCCTATGAACACATCAATCCTATACTCCTCTGGAATATTTTTTACCCTTATGTTCAATTTTTGGAACTCCTCAATGTGCTCCATTATTGAAGCCTTTTGTTTGAGACTTATCAATTGGCTAAAAAAAGTGTTGCTTTTTGTATCCTCATAATGTGTTGTCAATTCTTCCGTAAAAATTTCCCAATTGATAATTTGTTTATGAGAGCAAAGCCATTGATACCATACAAACTAATTTGGTTCCAAATATAAAGTTGCAATACTTACCTTTTGTGTGTTTTGCACATTATTGAGATCAAAAAATTATTCCATATGTAATATCCATGTTGCGGGATCCTTGCCACCAAACTTCCTCATATCGATTTTTGGAATATGGTGGGTCTTTGATCCCACATTAGAGTCTATGAAATCATGATTAACATTTCTTTTTTTCTCATCATGAGTTTCCTTTACTACCCCTTCACCATTAGTAAGTATTTCTTGTAGAAACTTTGTCAAATCTGTCTTCAAATCTTCCATGCCTGTCTTCAAACAATCTATCTTAGCTTCTATGCCTTTCTTTAAACCATCCATGTTAGCTTCTACATCTTTCTTTAAACCATCCATCTTAGATTCTGTTACTTTTTGTGCAAGTGACACTTGTTGCACTTGGTCTCGTAATTTTGATATATCATGTTGCATTTCTTCCTCTTCTTCATGAGTCATGCTACAGATTTCATGTTGCTTACTAGGTGTTTGTATTTTCTTTCCTTGGGGCACCAATTACTGATAATAATGCTTTATTGTTCCCTTCAAATTCCTTCAAACTAAATTTTCAAACCAAGCTCATGCAAAAATTTAAAAAAAACTACACACCTTTTTTCACTTTGTAGGAGCTTGATATTGAATCTGATGCATCTCTGTAATTTGGATCATCCAGTTTTAAAATTGTGATTTGCGGTAGCCCTCTACGTCCTCTTTCCAATGCCACTAGTCTGATCCAAATTGGATTCTCCAGGGAAGAGTTATGCCAAATATCCCACAGTGACCTGATTATAGACTATTTTAGTAGGACAAACTTGTACGACGTGCCACGAGTCACTATTTCGACCTTTGGCTCTGAATATATATATAAAAGCAACTACAGTCCGTCCTCTTTCTGTAACTTCTTACAAAATTTCAATCTGATGCTAAGAGAGAAAGTTATGACGATTTTCCCTAGGTCACCTGTTTGGAATGTAATTCAAGAGTCTGCAAAAAGACCAACTTCCTCATATCATATCTCCGCAAATATAGTGCGAAAAGCTCTGAAATTTGGATTCGAGGTTCAGTGTGATTTCTTCTCAAATGGGTTTTTTTTTTAGCTTCTGAAACGTCGGAGAAAAAAAAAAAAAAAAAAAAAAAAGTTATAGTGAAAATTCCATGATGACCTATTTGGAGCAGCGAAACCCTAGAATCCAAAGCTCTGGTACAAAATGTTATGAAACCAGCTCACAAAAGATAGAAAGATAGATCAAAGCCTTAGAATTTAGCCTCTTCGAGGGGGAAACCTTCTTTACATTACATAAATGAACAATTCTTCGATGATTCAAATGACAAAACCTCCTTTCTATATATAGGAGTCTAAGGAGTCACAATATAACCCAGCCGACCTAACAATAATAATATAAAGCCACAAAATAACAATAGAGGGATTCTATGGGGCACAATAATAACAATATGGGGACAATAGGGGCACAACAATATTAATAAGGGATACAACTACAATAGTAATGGGGTAATCACTAGTATTATAGGGACCTAACAGGGTAAGTCAGTGTACTATGTATCATTTATAGATGACTTCTCAAGGAATAGATGGATATGTTTCCTCAAGAAGAAATATGAAGTCTTTGACAGGTTTAAAGAATTTAAGGCTCTGGTGGAAAACCAGACAGAGAAGAAGATAAAGGTGTTGAGGACAGATAACGGTGGAGAGTTTTGCAGTAAGGAATTTGAAGAATTCTGTAAGAAGTGTGGTATAGCACGGCAGAAGACTACTCCATACACCCCTGAGCAAAATGGAGTTGCAGAAAGAATGAACAAGACGTTGATGGAAAGGGCAAGAAGCATGCTCAGTGGTGCTAGGTTAGGACAAGAATTCTGAGCAGAGGTGATGGAGACAACATGTTACCTGGTCAACAGATCACCTTCATCAACGTTGGAGGATAAGACTCCATAAGAGGTATGGACTGGTAAGAAACCCACTCTTTCACACCTGAAGGTATTTGGATGTGATGCATATGTACATGTTCCAAAGGAGAAACGAACCAAGTTGGATAGTAAATCTGAAAAGTACATCTTTATTGGGTATAAGGATGGTCTAAAGGGTTATAAGCTTTGGAACTCAATAACAAGGAAGGTTGTGTACAACCGAGATGTGGTGTTCAGAGAGGTAAAAGATGTTATTAAACATGAAGTCCAACCAAAGGAACCTGAGAATATAGAGTTTGAGCTTAAGGAGGAAGAATTTGAATCTACAACAAAGGAGGAATCAGAAGATGAAGAACCACAAACTCTGGGTGTGAGAAGATCAGTTCGAGAAAGAAGGCAGCCAGAAAGGTATAGTTAATCTACTTTTTTGTTCAAATTTTTCTTTATCTATTACTGACGATGATCCCAGAACTGTGAAGGAAGCAGTAGATTCAGAGGATGGAAAACTTTGGAAAGAGGCCATGGTTGATGAAATGGCATCTTTGCACAAAAATGAGGCTTGGGATCTGGTGGGGTTGCCGGCTGGAAGGAAACCCATTGGCAGCAAATGGGTGTTCAAGAAGAAGACAAATGCAGAAGGAAAGGTGGACAAGTACAAAGCTTGGTTGGTAGCAAAAGGTTATTCCCAAGTGTCGAGAATTGATTTTGGTGATATTTTTTCTCCGTTGCCAAGGTAACTTCTATTAAATTACTTTTATCTATTGCTGCTGCTTTTGATTTTGAGGTAGAAAAGATGAATGTGAAGACAACATTTCTTCATGGGGATCCAGAAGAGGGAATCCACATGAAGCAACCTGAAGGATTTGCGGTGAAGGGTAAGAAAGAACTGGTATTCAAGTTAAAGAAGTCTTTGTATGGGTTAAAACAGTCACCAAGGATGTGGTATCAGAAATTTGATACATTTATACGGGGACTTGGCTTCACCAAAAGCAAAACAGATCACTGTGTGTATTTTAAATTAATTGGTGATCGTGTTATTTATCTGGTCTTATACGTGGATGATATGTTGTTGGTTGGAAATGAAAAAGAAATTATCCGGGATTTGAAGACCCAATTGTCCTCCAAATTCGACATGAAAGATCTTGGTGTTGCAAACTATATTTTGGGCATGGAAATTAAAAGAGATCGGGCAAAGAGGAAGCTCTGGTTAAACTAGAGGAAGTATGTCGAGACAATACTGCAAAGGTTTAATATGCAGGATAGTAAACTGATGAAGGTTCCTATTCTTGTAGGTGTGAGGTTATCTGTTGAACAGTGTCCTTCCCAAGACATAAGAAGAGGAAGAGGACATGTCCCGTGTTCCATATGCAAGTGCAGTCGGTAGCCTGATGTATGCAATGGTCTGTACTAGACCAGACATTGCACATGCAGTGGGAGTATTGAGCAGGTTTATGTCAAAACCAGGGAAGGAGCACTGGACAGTAGTGAAGCAGGTTTTTAGGTATTTGTGTGGCACTAGTGATTATGTTTTGTGTTACCAATGAAGACCAGGATTGGACAGAGTGTTGGATATTTGTGGCTTTGTTGATGCAGACTGGGCTATAGATCTGGATCAGAGAAGATCTACAAGTGGGTATGTGTTTAACCTATTTGGAGCTGCAGTCAGTTGGATGAGTAAGAAACAATCTGTAGTGGCACTATCAACTACAGAGGAAGAATACATGGCAGCCACTCATGCAAGCAAGGAAGCAGTTTGGTTGTAGAGATTGTGTTTAAGTATGGGTTTAGTGCAGGGAGCTATAAGGATAGACTGTGATAGCCAAAGTGCAATTTTCTTGGCAAAGAACCCTGCTTATAATTCAAAGACAAAGCACATTAATGTTCAGTATCACTTTGTGAGGGATATGATAGAAGACAAAAAGGTATTGCTGGTAAAGGTGGACATTTTGAAGAATACTGCAAATGCATTGACAAAATCTGTGAGCTCTGAGAAGTTCTCTTGGTGTAGAGAAACAATGGGCATTGCAGGGCTGGATAAATGACTAAGCTCTCTTGTGGCCCCCTGTGGAAAGAAAACAACAAGTGGGAGAATGTTAGGTTGTGTTATATTCTTTCCACGACTAGCCCACGTAGTTAATCGGGGGGTTAAAGGGGGGGCAGTTGCGCTGATTGCGTGGGGGGGTCACAGGGGGTTTGAGGGGTGTAGGTAACCCCCCTCTATGGGGTCTTGGGTAGCGCCCTAGAAAATTTTGTTTTTTAGACCCTATATTAGGTTGGGCGGACCTACCTATGGTTTTGTGCATGTTTTTTCACACATGGTTTTGGACGCGATGGTTTTTGGTCCATGGCTTTGGACAGGATGGTTTTTGGTCCATGGCTTTGGACGCGATGGTTTTTGGTCCATGGTATTGGATGCTTCGGCATGTATAAATATGTATTGTAACATTGAAAGGAACATAATGAAAAATCAAGCTAGTAGTCCCGGTTTTGGGATCCAGGGGAAAATCTCTATGTATATGTGTTTTATGTGTTATGCTCTCGCATTGTTTATTTTCTGTGTTTTAGAATTCGTATGCAGGTAATTTTTATACGGGGTTAAAACCTACAATGTTTTCCTCAATAAATTTAATGATACAATATCTGTAGCGTTTTAGACTAGTATAGCTTCTACCCACTTTGTAAAGTAATATGTGGCAGTTAAGATCCATTTGCATTGATCGCTGGATATTGCATGTATCTCTCCAATGAAATGTATTCCCCATTGTAGGAAAGGTGATTCAAGCAAAACTGGAACAAGAGGGAGTGTTGTTAATATTTGCTTACTTGCAAAAATCTGACATGGAATGCAGCTTCTGACTTTTGCTCCAACCTGTGAAAACAACTTTGGCCAGTAGAAACCTGCTCTTAAGATCTTGTGTGTTGTTTCTCTCCAAGCATAATCACCTCCACATATTTCTTCATGAAACACATCAATAACACCTCATGTTTCACTCTCAGTCAGGCATATAAGTAAAATATTTAATGGATCTTTCCAATAAAGGTTAGCATTGATAATAAAATACTTCATAGCCTTTAATTTAAGAGTTCTACATTGATTTTTGGTGAAATCAGGATGGTATTCAAAATCACAAAGAAAGTGTACAATATCAGCATACCATTCATATGACAAGAACTTTTCCTCAATATGAAGTGGAGAAGGAGTTGAGTTTGTAGAAGAGGAAGGTTCTTGTGGATTCTTCTTTTGTGAACTAGAGGAAGGTTCTTGTGGATTCTTCTTTTGTGAACTAGAGGAAGGTTCTTGTGGATTCTTCTCTCCCGATATCTGCATGATAATGCTTATTCCCATAAATTTGTAGTTAGATTCAACCAAGAGCTTAGATAAACCCTATCCTTTTACTAGCTTAATAGATTTGATGTCTAGATCAAATTCAAGAATTTTAGTTATCCATCTCCCTCTCCTACCATTTGTATCAGGTTGAGTCAAAATGGCCTTGACAACATTGTTTGGGACATAGGCAGTAATAGGGGAATGAAGGACATAAGTTCTGAAAGCTTTTAGAGCTCGTACAAGGGCATAGGGGTTTGTTTTCCAATAATATCATATTTGATCTCTGCATCTCTCATAACTTTACTAAAGAAGGAAATTGGCTGGTCATCTTGGTTATCATTCTTTTGTTGTAAAACATCAGCTAAAGTGGTGTCAATAGAAAAAGAGAAAACACTGAAGGGTTTTGTATAATCAAGGATGGCTAGTATTGGGGTTTCATAAATAGCCTTTTTTGCTTGTGTAAATGCATATCTAGCCTCCACTCTCCATTTAAACTCATGATCTTTTTTCACCATATCATTAATATCTATAACAATTTCAACATAGTTTGGTATAAATCTCCTCAGAAAATTATTTTTTCCTAAAAGAGCTTGAATTTCCTTTTTATTTCTAGGGAGACCAATTACCTTAATGGTTGAAATTCATTTTGGATCGATTACCACTCCTTCTTTTGAGACGACGTGGCCAAGTAAATTTCCTTCTTTTATGGCAAACAAAGATTTCTTTGGGTTGAGCGAAATTCCGAATTTTTTGTACATATCAAAAACCTTTCTCAAGTTCCTTAAGTGCTTTTAATCAGAGTTTGAAAACACATTTAGATCATCCAAATAAACAATAAAAAACTTATTGATTTTTCCAACGAAATCTAAATCCATAGTTCTTTGAAATGTTTCCCCTGCATTGGTCAAATCAAATGACATTCTAGCATACATAAAAGTACCCCAATGAATGGTGAATGTTGTTTCCTCTCTATCTTTTGGAGCTACCAAAATTTGGTTATATCCATAGAAACCATCTAGCATAGAAATTCTATTAGAACCTAAAACTCTTTGTAGTAATTGGTCCATTTTAGGCAATGTATAATTGTCTTTTAAAGATGATTTATTCAGATTTCTAAAGTCACACAGAGTCTAATTTCACCATTATTTTTTTCTTACAGGAACTAAATTTGTAATCCATTCAGGAAATCTTAGAGGAACAATACTTTTTGCATTGAACAATTTCTTTTATTCTTTCTCTATGGTTGGAAGCAAGATTGGATTTATTCTCCTTAATTTCTGTTGCAATGGTTTGGATTCTGGTTTTAAAGGGATCTTATGCTCAATAAGATTTGTGTTATAAGTTTCAAGCTCATCACAGGACCATGCAAAGACATCTTCATAATGTTTCAAAATATTGATATACTTGTCTTTTATGTCCTTGGGTAAGGATGCTAAAATTTTCACATTTTTAATTTCTTCATTAGTTCCAATGTTACAGTCTTCTACATCCTCTTTGGGTGTATTTAATAACAAATTTTTTACAACATCATTATTATCAAAAAGTGTTTCAAGAGGGATTAGACCCTTGGGAATGAAGTTGCTTGGAATTGGAGGATATTGTGATCAACTATCTTGTTATCCAATTTTGAGGATTCATCTTCATGAGTTGATTCATGATCAATAATTTGTTCTTCCTCAATTTGCAAGGCTGAGAAATCATTGATTGCCTACAGGAAACTCTTCAATGGTTCATCATCTTCACACACTTGCCAACGTTTAAGATTATCAGGGATCGAAGGCCTATATTTTACCTAAATTTGATTTTGGAGTTTCATTGGATCAAGAGTTTTAAAGGAGATTGTAGAAACTGCTAAAGAGTCTGCATAAATGTTCTCATTTCTTGGGATAGGTATGATGTTAAAGGATTGGAAATAGTTTTCTATGGAATCCCATAACTCATTTTTGTAAGATCTAAGCCTAGGATGTTTTGCTTGGCATAGATTTCTTACTTGATTAACAATTAATTATGAGTCACTGAAAACATTAAAATTTATAACTTTCAAACTTTTAGCCAACTCAAGGCCTAAAAGTAGGGCTTCATATTCTACTACATTATTTGATCCAAAATGGATCCTAAAACCTCTAAGTCTAAGTCTTTAAAATTATCAGAAAACATTATCGTAGCGAAGAAATTGAAGGAATGGCGAAAAACAGAGTTAAACAAAGAATGAAATCTCGTTGCACCGGAGCCGTTGGATCGGCCAGATCAACAGCCCGAGATTAAATTGGGATATCGCACCGGGAGAGGCTAGCGGAGTATATTGGAGGCAGCCTTATGGGAAGTGCGATCAACAACCCAGTGACATAACGTGAGCCGTCATATCAAGCGCGCAAATCCAACGGTGGAGATCACATTATCGCATCGCAATATTTCCAAAGGGAGGAATTCACACAGGCGGACCTGAAGGAGCTATGAAATAAAACAACGAAGGATTTGAGTTCCGTGGTGTTGTGCTGTACAACAACCCCCCATTTCATAAAATTTTAATTTCAAAACTATAATATGAAATGGGTCCCTTTTAGATTAAATTGGTATCAACTTATCATTCCTCAAAAGGTCCGAAAAGAAACAAAACATTATAGACCTTTCGAGACAATAATATAATTGGTCTTATAATAAAAAATGAATAATTATTTATTATTGTGATAAAGCGATTGCAAGATCGCATATCGCAATAACAAAGGATGCATAATAAAAGACCCATTGGTTTTCCCCGATGCGACAACCGCGAATAACTATCAGATATCGGGAAGGTAAGCAGTCATAACAAAAGGCCCCTCTCTTTGCTCCGATGCGATATCGCTATCGGCGATCGGGGAATGTAACGTGCATGCAACCGAAAGCCCTCTTCTAAAAGCTCCCGCTACGAATTAGTAATATCGCTATCGGCGATCAGGGATTCCATAATGACACCAATATAACTATTTAAACATCCCTCCGATCCCCGATTGCGATAAAGCTAAGCGCGACTTTCAAAAAGGATTGATAAGGCTTGGGTATATTGTATTGAATTATTATTAAAAGCCTTTCTCTTCCTGATAGTGATTCACTTACGCCCAACCACAAAAACATCAAAGCCATGCTTAAATGAATTATTCGGCCAATAAACGATATGATGAGCATTTAAATGATTGACAGGTTTAAACGGCCAATTAATGGAGCAGTAATGCCAAAATCTCTTCAGAGATTGTATCCGCGGCCACCTTATGTTAATCCTCCATTATTCATTGATTGATATAACTCTTTCATATTTGGTTTGTGCCACCTATTCTCCGCATTATGTTCATTTTATCTCCTGTGCAAAGCTCCTCTGAAGCAGCAAATTTAGGCCAAATGGGGAAGAAGTCTAAGAAATCTGGAACAGCTTCAGCTTCCATAGTAACAGGACAACACACTACCGATCCGGGACCAAGTAAAAAAGGATTAATCTCAGAAACCACATGTCTTGGTCTCGGTAATACTACTTGGCAAAGAATCTGTAATCTGGTTGAGGCCGAAGAGCCTCAGGAAACATCAGTACAAGCTATAGCAGACTCGACCTGGAAGTCCGAGGCAACCCTAAAGGATTTGGCCGATTCTTACCTACACCAGATAGCGGCTCGAGAGCAAATTATTCCATACACAGATGTGGTAAGATGGGCAGTTGAGGAAATTCCAATTACAAACAGAACATTTTTCACTATCGACGGGAGAGTATTCGGCTCATTTCAACCCGATAATTTGAGACAAATGTACCATTTGCCCAAACTAGAGAAGAAGCATAACAAAGCTTTTCTGGAGAAGTTCAAAGATGAAAATGAGATTGAATCAACACCTATACGGGAATGGAGACAAAACCCAGCGAAACAAAAGCATGAGTCCTCGGGTAAGTACTCTGTCGATTCCTTGTGTTATCCTTATTGTTATGCTGGAGTGATGATGTGTAGGATTTGGGGGTTGCATGATTCCTCAAACTTTTCCATAGAGATGGTACCTTTAATGGAAGCAGCATGCAATAGCGAAATAATGGATTGGGGGAATATATTATCGGATAAATTAGCAACATCTATTCTTGAGTTCAGAAACAAATCCCGTGTTACTGAAAGGTTCATTCCTCCATTTTACTTTAGTGCCTACATCTTAGATACTCTATGTTTTAACTCCAAATTTCCTGTGTTGGAGTGGAGATGGACTCCACAGGACCCCATGCCCATTCATATCTATCACCAGAAGTTGTGGAAAGCCCATTATAAACACCACCTATATCAAGTTTGCAATGGATTTATGTTACCCATTTACTATGCAATTTTTGACAAACCTGCTCCTAAGATTTCCTCACAAGCACAGATTGACTTGACAGCCGTAGGAACCTGGTTTGGAGAAGAAAAATTTACATATGTAAGAGTTTTCGGCAGTCATGCCAGGCCTCATGTCCTCCCCTTGTATATACCCGACAAACTATTGGCTCGAGAAATAGCATATCAGCTTACGTCCGAAGGAGTTACAAAGACTCTGAGGAATAAAAAGAAGCAAGTCTGGCCTCCTTTTCCTCTAAGGTTTGGCGTTTACACTCTGCATGACTACAAGCATGCAGAGAAAGAAGCAGAAAAGATAAATACACTGAATCTCGCCACTCTTCCTAACAGATGATTTGATCCAAACAAAGTCGTCTATAATGCACTAGAACAGGCAAAACTCACTAAATTTGAACATCAAGAAGATGAGTTTGAAGACCTATTCTCTTGGGACGAGTCATTATTTTAGATTCAAGCGCTAGCTAAAATGAGATATCACGACGACGGGTTAGTCGAATTTAACAAACTTAGAGAGTAGAGGTTGCAAACTCTGCCTCTAGATTTGTTAGCCACTGCCCCGATGACACAGTCAAGCGATCCTGAACAACGACTTACCAACGAACCTACTTCTACATCAGAAATTTTTGAAGAGGAACTCGAGAGGAAAGAACAAGAGGAAGTGCAGAGGAAAGAACAAGAGGAAGCGCAGAGGAAAGAACAAGAGAGAATATGTGAAGAGGAACAGAAAAGGCAGCAGGAGCAGAGCAGCAAGGATGTGAATGTCGATACCTAGATTTACCCAAGGTTGCTCCAGGAATGGCAGCAATTCGATTCAATCATAAGCAATCTAGAAATCTCAAGAGAAGTCGATACATCCAAAGCGGCCAATACACAGGAAACAACATCAAAAGAGGTTCCAAGCGAAGGAACCAACGGTCTACCCCCTACTACAGACATAGAAATAATTCCCAAAGATCCTTCGGATCAAATCATTTTGCAAGTGGAGGATATACCTCCATTGGATGTCTTTTATAGCCCAAAGCACAGGGCCGTTGTAAAGCGACAGCGGAAAAGGAGAAGGATTGATCAACCTTCCCTGTTCCCTAAAAAAACAGTGACAGCCAACGTAGTTTGGAAGGAGGAGTTTAATCCTTCTGATGACCTAACAAAATTGTCCCAATATGCTAGAGCCTATTCGGCGGCCACCATGGACAAGGCATCGGAAGTGAGTAATTTGTTAAAAGAAAAAGACTAGGCAATCTCTTCGTTACAAGCACAGCTATCGGAGGCACAGCAGAAAGCAGAACAATTAGAATAGCAATTGTCCACGCAGCAACAGTTAAATAACCAATTGAACAAGCAGTTGCATGAAGAGAAACAGAGGGTAGATTTGAGTGCGATTCAAAAGCAGAAAGAACTGTCGGAGGCATTAGCAAAATTGAAGACAATGAATGAACAGATGGTAAAGACAAAAGATGAGCAAATTGCTCAATTATTAGGTCAAATAGAGAAGTTCAAGAGTCTTCCGCAGCCTGCCAATTTCAGAGCAGAAGCACTACAGATTAATAAGGCACTGGTAACACAAATAAGATTATTGTGCCATAAAATTGCTCAAGTTGAACCCCTGTGTGACATAACAGCATCAATAATCGATGAATCAGATGATGCTAGACAAGTCTTTGAGCAGGCCAATGAGACCTTAACATATTTTCTTACTTGGCAGGACGAGGCAACAAATTTGCCTAAGATCCTAGAATCCCATAAAGAAATTCTATATATGGAATGGTAGTCCCAATTGATGAAGGCAGAGAGAGCAGTTTCTAGATGCAAATTATCCACTAGTAATTTGATTGAATTAATTAATGATACTCTCTATTTATCTAATATGATCTCTCAGTGTACACCAGGTAAATTACTATCGGCCAAAACATTGGAGCAATCATGTTATCAAAAGCTGGAAAAGAATGGGAGATTGATCACAGGTATTAAAAGTTTAACTTGGGACACCTATTACTTGTTCCTAGTAAAACCATACAGCCAGAGAGCCGCCCTCAAGTGCCCAACAGATGCAATCGAGTGTATCATTCCCGATATACACGATGCCACCTACGCTGCTCAATTCAATTCTCGTCTCAGCTGCCCTCAAGAAGTGGAACCGATGCTAGCGATATGCCAACTCTGGTCGAAAGGCAAACAACCAGAGTGATGAATCATGCTGCCGACTACCAGATTACTATGGGGGAGATATTCAAGATCAAGTTGTACCAATTTAGTAGCATTTTAATTTTGTAGTTAGTTAGTTTAATTAAGTATTTATAGACCCTTTCATGTATTTAGAAAGGGTCGTAAGTTTTTGTAAATGACTCAAACCTGAAGTTGCACTACTGTACTTCAGGTATATTTTTTTTTATAAAGACTGGGCCAATTATTCCAATTTTGATAATGAAGTTTTTATGTGGATGTGCACTACTGCCTTTATTTAAAAGTATTTCTGAGTCGGAAGAAGGAATTCGAATTGCGATTGATGTTGGGAATGATTTTCAGCTCATATGGTACTACTATCTATGTCTGAATTCATTCTTTTTATATGAATTGTTATTTGATCATTCTTGTTATTATTGAATATATGCATGTGTTTTAACAGCATTCTTTATACTTTCCACTACTAGATGTTTACAGCGTGCTTTTCTTCCAATCATACATGTATCAGTAATATAAAAGATAAGTGTAACAATGTTTTATTAATTACTTTGTTCAACTATTTGAACAAAGCAATTATTATATGAATGAATGTCTATGTTTATTGAATAGAGTCATCTATATGCCTATTGATGAACAGAGATCATCAAATGTTGCACTTAAGAATAGAAGCTTCCTGGGATAGAATAGTCATTTGTATTTTCGCTTTTAGATTAAGTCATCCATTCATTATCACTTATTAGAAAACCAATCACTCATCCATCCCTTTTTATTCATTACTGGGAAACTGGTCCCATTATATCCAGTCGGAGCCACCATCCCAAACGGAAAAGGAGCTGTATTAAGGTCCGGATCGGGTGGTTATCCCCCGATGTTGATGCAACGATTTTCGAGGCATCAACACATGGTAAGAGGTATTTCGGGCATACTTCAGGCGGTAAGTTATATTGGAGAGGCTCTGCTCGATTCCATACACCGGCCGACACATAGCACACCGCAAGAGAAAGAAAACCGCTTTTTCGGGCTGGTAATCTCAGTGCAAGTGGGCCGCCCGAAATGATCGTCAACCATGGATTATCGATCACTGATTGGACGGTGGACGATGAACAAGCTGTTTTACGGACCTGAAAGGAATTATAGATGCGGCTGTATAAAATTTGAAGTCCGATAATAAGCGTTTTCCTATGTATTTCTATGTATTCCCACTATGGACCAAATACAAAGGGATTATGACCGTAGCGCTTACGACTTGCGATAGCGATGCAACAACAGACCCGATAGGATTATAGGTCGGATTCAATATCATTTGAAGTCCGGCTTAGAGGAAATTCTCACTTTTTTGGTGTATTTCTTTGTGTAAACAGAGGAATGTATTCCTGGGGATTTCACCCGCGTCAGTGGTCATTTCCGTTTGAAAACAGGTGGCCACCATACCTTAGAGCGTTTATTACAATGAGTGTTTAACGCTCAAAAGGGAGATGAATGAACAAGGGATGGGAGCCCGAAATCTTGAGGAGGGAAGGCGAACAGACAGGGACGATAGGCTTAAAAGCCATCCAATGGCAGAACAGAGGGGGGGACAGAGAAGAGAGCAAGAGAAAGCAGAAGACAGAGAGCAAGAGGGAGAGTTTGTGCACTCTTTTAGACTCGAGGATTTCGAGTAAATCCCTGTTGTTTTGTCACTGTTGTGTTGAGACTCTATTCGAGCTCACACTTGTAATATTCTTCTCTTAAAGACATAATATAGAGGTCGACACTGAAAGCTGGACCAGGAGATGTAGCCAGGAAGTTTGGTGAACTCCTTGATTATTTTGTTGTGTTGATGTGTGTGTTTATTATGTTTTATAACTGTTCATTGTCTATATTATTCGCAATCTTTTCGATCCGTTGCACTAAATAATATAGGCATTCCTGCACATGAGTCTATAATACCTTAATATTGATTTAAGATCTCATTTTCAGATCAAGTGGTATCAGAGCATTTGGTTTTGGTTTTGTTAAGGTTAGACAAGCTTGTGCTAGATTTTGAATGCTAACTAGATTAAAGCTAAAACTAGGAGAAGGAGAACTTGTTGAGGCTAATCCAGAGATTGGAAGAGTCTATTATCAGAGGAGAATTGCCAAAGAAACTCCATTGGGATCAAAATCTTAATTTATAGAAAGTTTTATGACAATCCGAGCCATGGTGGAAGAGATGTATCTGGAATTTAAGAAGGGTTGAGGTGAAAGCACTTCAACACCTAAACCAGATGAAGGAGAAGAGGAACCTTTTCTAGTTTCCCCTCCAAAAGGCAAATGGAAAGGGGAAATGCCTCCTACACCATCTCCTCCATCTTCACCTTCATCATCCTCATCATCTTCTAGCTCTTCTAAGAAGAAGAAGAAAACTTCCTTAATCAAATTAGATGTGAAGTTTGATTTGCAAATTTATGATGGAGAACTCAATGCAGAAAAGCTAGATAATTGGATAAGAAAAATTGATGTATATTGTAGGGTACAGAACGTTGATTCAAAAAGAAAGAATATTCAGCTGGCTAGCCTTCGACTTGGAGGAACTGCACTAGTATGGTGGGAAGGCAAGACACAAGCTGATATGCAAAAACATGGTAAAATCATTTCTACCTAGAATGAATTTGTTTCTGCTATCAAAAAGCAATTCTATTCTTTAGCTTACATGCAGCAGGCAATGATGAGTTGGCAAACTCCTCGACAATTGAAGGGTCAAAGTGTACAAAGCTATACTCAGGAATTCAGAAAGAGAGCTTTAACTCTAGGAATATCATTAGATTTACCTGAGACTTTATTGAAGTATATAGGTGGTCTTCATAGCTATTTAAAGCATAATATTCTCATGTTTAATCCCACTAGCTTAGATGATGTATCAGTTTAGGTAACACATCTAGAAGCTAGAGGTAAGAATGTAAACCCAGAGGTTGGGGGATCATCTAAATATTCTGTAAGCAAGAGCAAGGAAAATAAGAAACTGAAATGGAAGGATAGGAAATCAAACACTGTAAAGAAGGATAAACCTTCATGCACTCATTGCAAGAAAGAAGGACACGATGAGGCACACTGCCGATTTTTGCATCCAGAATTGAAACCTAAGAAGTTCGGTGGAAAGAAGAAAAAGAATGTTGTAGCTATTGAGCAGGACTTGGGATCATATTCAAGCGATGAAACAATAGTTACAACCACAAGTATTAAAGGTAAATATTCTAAAGCATCCATAAGTAATTCTGCACAATCTGTTGATAATGAAAATAATGAGAGGGAAAGAAATGAGCTTTTTCGTATTAGAGTAATTTCCAAGCATAATAAGATTGATACTTTATTTGATAGTGGATCACAAGTAAATTTGATTTCTGAAACAATTGTAAAGAAGTTGGGATTACAAACAAAACCTCATGAGAAGCCATATCCATTAGGTTGGGTGTGTGATAAAACAAATCTACAAGTAACGAGACAATGTAAACTTAGGTTTGCTATTGGATCAACATTTGTAGATGAGGTTGAGTTAGATATAGTTCCATTGGATATATGTGGTATTGTTTTGGGAAGTCCATACTTGTATGATAGGAAAGCTATTTTCTATAGAGCTGAGAATAAGTATCAACTCACTAAAGATGGAATAGAATATATTGTAAGAGCTCATAAACTCAAAGATAACTATTCTCTCATAAATTCAGGACAGATGAAAAGAATTGTGAATTCAAGTAAGTAATTTTTACTAATGGTTGTAAAGGAAAAGGATCTTAAAAAATCAAATGCATTTGAAGGCTGTGATTCTAAACAGAAAGCTGATTTAGTTAAAGTTGTTTCAGAGTATGATGTTCTATTTCAAGAACCAAAAGGTTTGCCACCCAAGCAAGAAATAGTACATGATATTTATTTGCAGCAAGATGCTCCATTACCTAACATTGGAATGTACAAGTTATCAGCTTTAGAGAATGTAGAGATAAAGAAGCAGGTACAGGAGTTGCTCGATAAAGGGTTTATACGACCAAGCGCATCACCATGTGGATCTCCAATCGTGCTGGTGAGAAAGAAAGATGGTTCGTGGAGAATGTGCATTAATTATAAAGCATTAAATAAAATAAAAATCAAGAATCATTATCCTCTTCCTCGTATTGATGATTTATTAGATCAATTGAAAGAAGCAGTTTACTTTTCTAAGTTAGACTTGCAAAGTGGTTATCATTAGGTCAGAGTTGTAGAACAAGATGCATGGAAGACTGCTTTCAAGACAAATCAAGGACTTTATGAATGGTTGGTTATGAATTTTGGCTTAACTATTGCTCTTGCTACATTTATGAGAGTTATGAATTATGTACTCAGACCATTTATTGATGATTTTTTAATTGTTTATTTAGATGACATTATGGTTTTTAGTAGGACATGGGAAGACCATGTAAGGCATGTAAAGCAGACTTTAGATGTTTTAAAAAGAGAAAATATCTATGTAAAACTTTCAAAATGTGAATTTGGCAGAACATCTTTAAATTATTTGGGTTATATTGTAGGGGGTGGTGAATTGAAGATAGATCCCTCTAAGGTTGAAGTCATTGTGAATTGGCCTAAGCCCAAATCTGCTACAGAGGTTAGGAGTTTCATGGCAAGAAAGTAGAAGAATTGGATTATTATGTAAAGGACCAACTCTTATATCATTTGGAAAAGTTATGCATTCCACAAAATGAAAGAGTTAACATAATTCGAGAAGCACATACATCTCTCATATCAGGTCATTTTGGTGTAAGTATAACAGTTGCACAATTGCAAAGGTTCTATTATTGGCCAAGAATGCATGAGACAGTTTCTAGATATATCAAAGGATGTACAATGTGTGCTACAAGCAAACCAAGTAATAGAAAATTAGGCTTGTACACTCCACTTCCAATTCCTTCTCGTCCTTGGGAAAGTGTTTCCATGGATTTTGTTGGGGGATTGCCAAAATCTAGAAAAGGTCATGATTATTTGTATGTTGTTGTGGATAGGTTCAGTAAAATGTGTATTTTGATACCTTGTAACAAGCAGGTTACAGCTGAACAAACAACAAAGTTGTTCTTTCATAATGTATGGGTTCATTTTGGGTTACCCACTTCTATTGTATCTAATCGAGATTCTCGATTTATTGGGAAGTTTTGGTCAAGTTTATGGGAGTTGATGGACACCAGGTTGAAGAAGAGCACAACATTTCATCCACAAACAGATGGTCAGACAGAAGTGCTCAACAGGACAATAATCCAGTTGCTCAGAGGCTATTGCAGCAAGCATCCCAAGCTTTGGGATGAACATTTTTGTTATGTGCAGTGTTGGGTCCCTATAATACTAGTGATTACCCCATTACTATTGTAGATATACCCATTATTTATATTGTTGTGCCCCTATTACCCCCATATTGTTATTTCTGTGCCCCATAGAATCCCTCTATTGTTATTTTTGTGGCTTTATATTATTATTTTTAGGTCGGCTGGATTATATTGTGACTCCTTAGACTCCTATATATAGAAAGGAGGTTTTGTCATTTGAATCATCCAAGAATTGTTCATTTATGTAATGTAAAGGAGGTTGCCCCCGAAGAGGCTGAATTCTAAGGGGTTGATCTATCTTTTCTATTTTTTCTTGAGCTAGTTTCATAACATTTGGTATCAGAGCTTTGGATTCTAGGGTTTCGCTGCTCCAAACAGGTCATCGTGGAATTTTCGCTATAACTTTTTTTTCTGTGACGTTTCAGAAGTCGCAAAAAAAACCCATTTGAGAAGAAATCACGCTGAACCTTGGGTTCGAATTTCAGAGCTTTTAGCGTGATATTTGCGGAGATATGATCTGAGGAAGTTGGTCTTTTTGCAGACTCCTGAATTACATTCAAAACAGGTGACCTGGGGAAAAATTGTCATAACTTTCTCTCTGGGGATCGGATTGAAATTTCGTAAGAAGGTACAGAAAGAGGACAGATTGCAGTTTCTTGTATGCATTTTTCAGATCCAAAGGCTGAAACAGTGACTCGTGGCACGTCGTACAAGTTTGCTCTACTGAACTAGTCTATAATCAAGTCACTGTGGGAGATTTCGCATAATTCTTCCTTGGAGAATCCAATTTGAGTCAGACTTGTGGCATTGGAAAGAGGACACAGAGGGCTACTGCAGGTCACAAATTTAGAACTAGATGATTGAAAAGTACAGAGATACATCAGAGGCAATATCGAGCTCCTACAAAGTGAAAAAAGGTGTGTAGATTTTCTTAAATTTTTGCTTAAGCTTGGTTTGAAAATTTATTTTGAAGGAATTCAAAGGGCATAATAGAGCATTATTATCGGTAACTGATGCCCCGAGGAAAGAAAATGCAAACACCTAGTAAGGAACCTGAAAGCTCTAGCATGACTCATGAAGAAGAAGAAAAAATGCTATATGATATATCAAAATTACAAGAACAAGTGCAACGAGTGTCACTTGCACAAAAAGCAACAGAATCTAAAATGGATGGTTTAAGGAAAGATGTAGAAGCTAAGATGGATGGTTTAAAGAAAGGTGTAGAAGCTAAGATGGATGGCATGGAAGCTAAGGTGAATGGCATGGACGCTAAAATTGATGGCATGGATGATAAGATGGAAGAATTGAAGATAAATATGAATAAGTTGCTACAAGAAATGGTCACTAAGGGTGAAAGGGTACTAAAGGAAACTCATGATGAGAACAAAATAAATGTTAATCATGATTATATAGACTCTAATGTTGGATCAAAGACTCACCATGTTCCAAAAATCGATATGCGGAAGTTTGATGGCAAGGATCCCGCCACATGGATATTACAGATGGAGCAATTCTTCGATCTCAATAATGTGCAAAACGCACAAAAGGTACGTATGGCAACTGTATATTTGGAACCAAATCAGTTTGTATGGTATCAATGGCTTTGTTCTCGTAAACAATTTATCACTTGGGCAATTTTTACGGAAGAATTGATAGCACATTATGAGGATACAAAAAGCAACACTTTTTTTAGCCAATTGATAAGTCTCAAACAAAAGGGTTCAATAATGGAGCACATTGAGGAGTTCCAAAAATTAAACATAAGGGTAAAAGATATTCCAGAGGAGCATAGGATTGATGTGTTCATAGGGTCTTTAAAGGATAATATCCAACATGATGTTCGCCTTTGGGAACCTGATTCATTAGAGAAGGCATTCAGGTTAGCAAGAAAAATGGAAAGCAAAATTATGGCAACTAGGAAGCATACCACTCACAACTATAAAGATGGAAGTGTTGTTGCCCCTAGTCTTCCACAACCTACAAGGTTGACACCACAACAATTGGAAGAAAAAAGAGCAAAAGGGCTTTGTTACAGTTGTGATAGCAAATACACTAAAGGTCATAAGTGTGCTGAGAAGAAATTATTCTACATAGATTGTGAAGAGGAAGAAGAAAAGGAGCAAGAAAGGTCAAAAGAAGAGGATATACTCCAGGAACAAAGCCTAGATGAAGAACAAATAAATCCGACCATATCTTGTAATGCATTGGTAGGAATTACCACTCCTCAAACCATCAAAATAGAAGGACAAATCAAGAAGAAAAAGGTAATAGTGTTGATTGATTCAGGAAGCACCCACAATTTTATTCATTGTAAGGTAGCAAAAGAATTGAATTGCTTCCTATATCCAGCACCAGAGTGTCAAGTGATGATTGCAAATGGAGGAACAATAAATTGCCCTGGAAAGTGCCATAATATCAAGCTATCCATGGGAGAATATGTATTGACTAGCCCAATGCTTTCCATTCCAATGGGAGGTGCTGATGTTGTACTAGGAGTCCAATGGCTACAATCCTTGGGTACAATAGCTTTTAATTTTCAAGAACTTTTCATCAAATTTTCTACAGAAGGAAAGGAAGTTGAATTAAGGGGTATTGCAGGGAAACCAGGAAAGATAATCAGCTCTAATGGCATGACAAAGCTTCTAAAAAAGGAGCAAAGAGGTGTAATTGCACAATTATGTTCGCTAGATGTTTCCACATTGGAATCATCTATTTCTCCAGATCTCCAAAAAGTCTTGGACAATCATTCCAAGGTATTTGAGACTCCCAAAGGTCTCCCACCTATGCGTGATCATGATCATGCTATTCATCTGATTCCAGGAAGTGTTCCTCCAAACATCAGGCCGTACAGATATCCCTATGTCCAAAAAAGTGAAATTGAACGTATGGTTGCAGAAATGCTAGAGGCTGGTATAATTCAACCGAGTCAAAGTTCTTTCTCAGCTCCAGTAGTATTGGTGCACAAGAAGGATGGATCATGGCGCATGTGTCCAGATTATAGGGAGCTCAACAAGCTCACTATTAAAGATAAGTTCCCCATTCCTGTCATTGATGAATTACTGGATGAATTGCATGGATCAATTTACTTCACCAAGTTGGATCTTCGTTCAGGATATCATCAAATCAGAATGAAGATTGAAGACATTCTGAAAATGGCATTTAGAACTCATGAGGGTCATTATGAATTTTTGGTCATGCCTTTTGGCCTTACCAATGCACCTTCAACATTTCAAGGTTTGATGAATTCAATTTTCAAACCATTCCTTAGAAAATTGTGTTAGTATTTTTTGATGATATACTAATCTACAGCAAGTCTTGGAAGGATCATGTTGAACATGTTGACAGGGTGCTACAACTATTGGAGGAGAAACAATTATATGCAAAAAGATCCAAATGTTTCTTTGGAGTCCAGGAGGTGGAATATTTGGGTCATATTGTATCTCATGAAGGAGTTAAGGTAGACCCTAGCAAAATTAAAGCCATTAAGGAATGGAAAATCCCCACATCCATAAAGCATTTGCGAGGATTTCTTGGGTTGACAGGGTATTATCGCAAGTTTGTTAAGAATTATGGGAGAATAGCAGCACCTCTAACAACATTATTGAAGAAAGATTCATTTTCATGGACTCCGGAAGCAACAAAGGCCTTTGAACATCTTAAAGAGGCAATGTGCCAAGCACCGGTCTTAGCTACACCAGACTTCACAAAAACCTTTATTGTGGAATGTGATGCTTCAGGAAATGGAATTGGTGTTGTTCTAATGCAAGATGAAAGACCCATTGCTTTTGAAAGTCGTCCAATCAAGGGAAAGTTTTTAAGCAAAGCTATTTATGAGAAGGAAATGTTGGCAATACTCCATGCACTTAAGAAATGGCGACCCTACCTAATGGGAAGACACTTCAAGGTAAAAATGGATCATGATAGCCTTAAATACTTTTTAGAACAAAGATTATCCTCTGAAGAGCAACAAAAGTGGGTCACAAAGATGTTGGGTTATGACTTTGAAATCATCTACAAAAAAGGGAAGCAAAATGTGGTGGCAGATGCACTCTCAAGAAAGGATGAGGATGTGGAAGCATTGTTGTGTGCCATTTCTATTATCCAACCAGATTGGATAAACGAAGCAAGGGAGGAATGGAAGAATGACGAAGAAGTGTGGGCACTTATTCAAAGCTACAACAAGATTCCAGTACTTCTGATACATTTAGCTGGCAAAATGATTCGTTATGGTACAAAGATCGCTTATACCTCTGTAAGAATTCCCAGCTAAAACAAAATATTCTTATGGAATTGCACACTTCTCCCTTAGGAGGGCACTCAGGATTTTTAAAAACTTACCACAGGGTTAAGAAGGAATTTTTTTGGGATGGCCTTAAATCAGATATTCAAAAGTTTGTGGCGGAATGTTTGGTTTGCCAACAAAATAAAGTTGAAACAATTAAGACACCGGGTCTATTACAACCTTTATCCATTCCAAGCCAACGTTGGGAGGAGGTTTCAATGGATTTTATCACAGGTTTACCCAAGTCTGATGGAAAGAGTGTCATCATGGTGGTAGTTGACAGACTTACCAAGTATGCACACTTTTGTGCATTATCACATCCATTTAAAGCCAGTACAGTTTCTACTGCATTTATGGAAACAGTTCAAAAACTACATGGAAACCCAAAGATTATTGTAAGTGACAGAGATCCCATTTTCACTGGAAATTTTTGGACAGAATTATTTTCTTGTCTTGGTACTCAGTTAGCTCATAGCTCATCTTATCATCCTCAATCTGATGGGAAAACTGAGATAGTAAACAAATGTTTGGAAGGATATCTTCGTTGCTTTGTATCTGATAAACAGACACAATGGGTCAAATGGTTGCCTCTAGCTGAATGGTGGTATAACACTTCCTTCCATACAACAACAAAAATGACCCCATTTATGACACTTTATGGGTATCAACCACCATCCATCACATCATATTTAAGAGAAAATTCTAAGGTTCAGGCAGTGGAACATCACATCGAACATCAACAACAAGTCCTCCAACTCTTAAAGGATAACCTCGTGTTGGAACAAAATAGAATGAAGCAACAGGCAGGTCAACATCGCAGTGAAAGAAGTTTTGATGTAGGTGATTGGGTATTCCTATGGCTACAACCATATAAGCAAATGTCCCTAAAGCAAGCTAAGAAGGATAATAAATTATCACCAAAGTATTATGGTCCATACAAGGTGTTGCAAAAGATTGGTACTATGGAATACAAATTGGAGCTTCCTGCAGCTTCTCGATTGCACCCAATTTTCCATGTTTCATGTTTAAAGAAGGTTATAGGCGACAAGCTCCCAATTCAAACAATATTGCCAGAACTTGACGAGGAAGGAAAAATTATATTGGAACCGGAAGCAGTCACAGAAACAAGAACTCGACAGCTACGAAATCGATCAATTTCAGAGTATCTTATCAAGTGGAAGAACTTATCCGCTGAATATTCCACATGGGAGGATGAGAATTTTATGCAGAAGTATCCAGAACTACTCAAGTGTTGAGGACAACACTTTTCTGAAGGAGAGGGGCATGTTGGGTCCCTATAATACTAGTGATTACCCCATTACTATTGTAGTCATATCCCTTATTTATATTGTTGTGCCCCTATTACCCCCATATTGTTATTTTTGTGCCCCATAGAATCCCTCTATTGTTATTTTTGTGGCTTTATATTATTATTGTTAGGTCGGCTGGATTATATTGTGACTCCTTAGACTCCTATATATAGAAAGGAGGTTTTGTCATTTGAATCATCCAAGAATTGTTCATTTATGTAATGTAAAGGAGGTTGCCCCCTCGAAGAGGCTGAATTCTAAGGCGTTGATCTATCTTTTCTATCTTTTCTTGAGCTGGTTTCATAACATGCAGCATGCTTACAACCGTGCCAAGCACTCTTCTACTCAGAGATCTCCTTTTGAGACTTCTTTTGGTTTTATACCAAAGTCTCCCTTGGATTTTGTCTTTGGTAAAGACATAGCAGTTGATGGACACAATGATGTGGACAAAGCAACCAAGTTCATTGAACAAATCCAAGAAATTCACTAGGCAGTATAGGAACAGCTGGAAAGAAGCCAAGCCAAGTATAAGGCAAGACATGACAAGCATCGAGTTGAGCATAGTTTTCAAGTTGGTGATCAAGTCTGGCTATACATCAGCAAAGACAGAATGCAGGGTGAAGGTAAGAAGCTAAAACTAATAAGGTATGGACCTTTCAAGATACTTGATAAAATTGGTGAAAATGCTTTTCGCCTTGATTTACTAGCTTATATGCAGATCTATTCAGTCGTTAATGCAGAAAACTTGAGATTGTATGAACCTTCATTGATTAAAGATCCTGAAGAGCAAAGTTAGTTACCTTCTATTGGGGATTTGTTACATGAGTATCTCAATGAGTTACAGGAGGACACAGTTCTGGATAGGAAGGTAAGAACTACATGTAAAGGGGATGTTGAGTACCTGAGAGTGGGACTCAAATGTTCAAATCCAAGCAAGGCACGATGGATAGAAATTGGGCAAGTGAGGGAACTATATCCTCACTTGATCGATGCCTAAAACCAACTTTTGGTGGTCTAAAATCTTTTCAGTGGGAAGGCGTGATCCAAAATGGAACTTGAAACCTCTAAGTCTAAGTCTTTAAAACTATCGGAAAACATTATCGCAGCGAAAACATTGAAGGAATGGCGGAAAACAGAGTTAAACAAAGAATGAAGTCTCGTTGCACCGGAGTCATTGTATCGGCGAAATCAACGACCCGGATTAAATCAGGATATCGCACTAGAAGAGGCCAGTGGAGTATATCAGAGGCAGCCTTATGGGAAGTGCGATCAGTGACCCAATGACATAATGTGAGCCATCAGATCGAGCGTGCAAATCCAACGGTGGAGATCACATTATCGCATCGCAATATTTCCAAAGGGAGGAATTCACACAGGCAGACCCAAAGGAACTATGAAATAAAACAACGAAGGATTTGAGTTCCGTGGTAAGCGGTATTTCAGGCGGACTTTAGGTGATAAGTGGTATTAGAGAGGCTTTGCCCGATTCCATACACCGGCCGAGACGTAGCACACCACAGGAGAGAGAAAACCGCTTTTTTGGGCAGGTAATCTCCATGCAAGTGGGCTGCCCGAAATGATCATTAGCCGTGGATTATTGATCATTGATCAGATGGTGGACGATGGACGAGTTGTTTTATGGACCCGAAAGGAATTATAGATGCAGATGTATAAAATTTTGAAGTCCAATAATAAGCATTTTCCTATGTATTTATGTGTATTCCCGCTATGGACCAAATACAAAGGGATTATGACGGTAGTGCTTGCGACTTGCGATAGCGATGCAACAATGGACCCGATAGGATTATAGGTCGGATTCAATATCATTTGAAGTCTTGCTTGGCAGAAATTCTCACTGTTTTGGTGTATTTCTCTGTGTAAACAGAGGAACGTATTCTCGAGGATTTCACCCGTGCCAGTGGTCCTTTCCGTTTGAAAACAGGTGGCAATGAGTGTTTAACTTTCAAAAGGGAGATGAACGAACAGGGGCTGGGAGCTCGAAAGCCCAAGGAGGGAAGGCGAACAGATAGGGCCAATATGCTTAAAATCCATCTAATGGCAGAACAGGGGGGGGGGACAAAGAAGAGAGCAAGAGGGAGAGTTTGTGCACTCTTTTAGACTCGAGGATTTCAAGTAAATCCCTATCATTTTGTCACTGTTGTGTTGAGACTCTATTCAAGCTCACACTTGTAATATTCTACTCTTAAATACATAATATAGAGGTCGACACTGAAATTTGGACCAGGAGATGTAGCCAGGAAGCCTAGTGAACTCCTTGATTATTTTGTTGTGTTGATGTGTGTGTTTATTATGTTTTATAATTGTTCATTGTCTATATTATTCGCAATCTTTTCGATCCGTTGCACTAAATATTATAGGCATTCCTGCTTATGAGTCTGTAATACCTTAATAGTGATTTAATATCTCATTTTTTGATCATTATTAGTAACATCAAAGTCCAAATTAAAGGATTGGGTTATGTTTTCTCTATCTCGAGAAATTAATACAATTCCTGCTCCAGCCCCATCTTTAGAAAAAGCCCCATCAAAGTATAACTACCACACATCAATTTTTATACATTTAGGTTTGTTCACAATATGTTAAATGCTGAGTTGAGAAATTTGGGAATCATTTGATGACAATGTGAAACATCCAAAACCCAGATCAACAACATAAATCGGATGATTTATTGCCTTATTAGCCCTACAAACAGTGTTAATGAATCTCACATCTCTGTATAACCTAAGGTGTTCACCCCCATATACAGGAAAAGTATCATAGGACATGTTGATCTGCAAATTTCCCCCTAATTTGGCACAACATGATCTTGATAACAACATTCCAAATTTGGGAGGGATCTTTGTGACTACAATGTTTATTACTACACTTTTTACAGGAATTTGTGCTAAAGTTACAACTAGGTCTTTTATCAGTCCAAGACAAGGAACTTTCTTGGAGTCAAAAGTGTACAAATCATGGTAAGGTCTGGTAATTTGTAATTGTAATTTATCAATGATTACTTTGGGCATCAAATTGTGAGAGGTCCCTGAGTCTAACATATAGTTGTATAGAAGAAAATCACGGGCTTTGAGAGTGACATAAAAGGGAGGAACGTTCTCATCGATCAAGTCATAACTAGGACCAAAAACCACTAATGGTTTTTCATTGTGTAAGCTGATCACGTGCCCCTCAACATCTATACTTCAATATTGGATCCACTTTGATACTTGGTTTTTATATCCTGGGATTTTTAGAGAGTTCAGACAGTGGAATAGGGATTTTGACTCTTTCTAATTCTTTTTCTACATTGAAAACTATTGGGACAATTTTTTCAACAGTATTATGTTCACTGGCTTGAGTTAATGGTAGAATTACAGTTGTTTGGGTTTTAGTAGTTTTTACTGGAGGCTGATTGATTGTAACATTCTTGGCTAGATTACCAGGGCCTGGTCTAGGCCTTAACTCATACCTTATGTTTAATTCAACTATTAGAAACTCTGAAAAGGATTGATATTTAGAAACCTTGATATTTAGCTACTCATATGATGATCATAATTAAATTACGCATCCCTCATGAATTAGTCATGTAATAAAAGCACAGTTTGTCTTACTATAATTACCTAGAGTCGTACTTACCAAAATGTCAGGCCTAGATTCTCGTGTAAAACTAACGATTATTATGGGCACGTAGGATTTTGTCCATTTGTTTGATGCACATAGGGAAGTTATGAGAATGGAGAATCCCATATTACCTTGTTATGTTCTAAGGTTACCGATAAGTATTTGCTCTGAAAATTCTCTTATATCTGAGAACCCCTGTAATGCTGAAGAAGAAATATTTTGACTACTGGTGAAAAGAGTGTCAATGCACTATATTGCAAATGAATATATACCATGTTCCTGCGTTGTGTTGTATCACTTTTTCTTTCTCTGTTGACTATTTCTTATTCAACTATTGATCATGATTCTCATATTTTAAGAAAAATAGACTATTACTGTTAAAGTAAAGGTTGGTCGTGAATCTTGCAGTGAGTTCCAATAGTGTCTGTCACTAGCTCTGAAACCTGTTATTATTATAGAAAAATAAAATCACAAGTCTTCTTACATCCCATCCAATCATAGGTACAATCTATCATCATGTGAATGAAGGTGTTGAAGTCGAGCATGTGAGAGAGCCATCAAATTACTAGCCAATTATGTCTGTCATTAACTAATGCGAGGCTACTCACCTTTAATGAAAATGAGATCCAAGGTATCTTAGTACATCTTGTGTTGTATGAATAAATGTCCTGAGGTCGAGTCAACTACAAGATCCAACAAATGGGAGACATTGATGTATTCCCACTAATCATTAGCGAGAGAACCTGCCAATAATGTATGCAAGTCTCAAGGTACTACAAATAGTCTCTATCCTTTTATCCCACATAATGTGTTCGAGTTTATGGGAAAAAGGTAATTTGAGGAGTGCATAGGTCATCTTTTTGTCTAAGGACAACCCCAAAATTTGTGTCTAAGGCATCTATGGAAATATGAAAGGGGAGGGACCAAGTAGGACCCCTAAAAATAGGTGCAACTGAAAGTTTTTCTTTCGAGGTCTCAAAAGCACACAGACATCAATCATCACATAGAAAAGCAACATCTTTGGATAATAACTTAAGTAATGGCATGGTGATTTTTGTAAAACTTACAATGAAGCATATATAATATTTAGCAAACCCTAAGAAGCTTCTTAGTGTCTTTTCTGTTGTGGGAACTGGTAGATGAGATGAAACTCTGATCTTGGCTAGGTCTATTTCAACGTTGAGATGAAACTTTGGGTTTGGATAGGTATACTTCAATCCCTGCAACAAAAACCACATGATTAACCACCACTCCCTTATTAGAATCAGTCGACATTTTATGTTTCACACAGCAAAGTGTGCTTCTTGACATCTAATCAACACCTTATTAAGGTTTCTCAAATCTTCCTCAAACAAATCCCCATAGACAGTAAAATCATTCATGTACACCTCCACACAATTGTGAATCAAGTCTAATAAAACACTTGGCACCACCCTTTTTGAAGGTGGAAGGGGCATTACATAACCCAAAAGGAAACACCCTGTAGGAAAACATACCCCAAGGACAAGTAAATTTTGTTTTCTCTTGGTCCTTAGAGCTATATAGATTTGGTTACACCCATTGTACCCTTCTAAAAATGAGAAATATTTCTTTCTCATTGAGGTATCTAAGATTTGGTCTATAAAAGGGAGAGGGAAATAAATCTTCATGGTAGCTTTATTCAACTCATGAAAGTATACACACACATGCCACTTCCCTAAACATTTGGGCACTACGACTAAGCGAGAAACTCATTTACCATCAAATACCGGGTAAATCAAATTATCATCAAGGAGTTTTTGTAACTCTTCTTTCACCACTTCCTTAAGTGTTGGATGCATAGGCCTTTGAGGCAACATGACAAGGTGAGCATCAATCTATGTATATATATTGTTAGAAATGTAAATAGGTTTGGTCTTCATAATTGTAATTATACTTGTATCAAAATGAATTTGTAAAAGAAAAAAGAAGAAAAAAATTATTATTTTCACTAGTCAAAGCATGTTCTTGATGTGTTATAAACAATGGAAACTAGGACACTACTAAGAGGGTGCGTGAATCAATAGTGTGACCAAATTATACAACTTTTCAGAAATTGTATTTTCAAACACTTTAGCAATCACTCCTATAATCAATCATGTAAAGAGAAACCTCATTACCATCATCAAGAACATGATTAATATATATAGAAGACATCAATATTCTTTTTATTTCTTTGTCAAATGCAAGTTTAAACTTGATTACATCATTTCCCCACAAGCTACTACTTGTAGGTTTATCCTCATTTATCAGTTTTCACTAAAGGGACTACTAACCCAACTCTTTAATCTCTTTAATATATTATAACTTTACAGGGGATTTTAGACAGGTTGACACTCAACCTTATCTTACCCACATTTCTCCATTAAACATTAAATATATGCAGAAACTTACAATATGAAATGAAATAACAACGAATAACTCACAAGAACACAAGTTGCTTTGAGGCAAATTCAGAATCCTTTCATTAATATCAGGAAAAATTTAGATAAATACAATTATGTTCGATAGCTTAGCCCAAGGGTTTAGCCCTTTGTACTTTGATCTATGAAGTATTTATACAACTTTTCCTCAAAATATCTTGATTTACAGTTTAAATATCAAGATTTCTTCGCAAAATATCAAAAAATTGTTTACAAAAATAATTCAAGAATATAGGAAAATTAAACTGCTCAAGCTTTCTGGCATTGATTTCGAGGATTCTGGTGATGACTCGAACTGAAAAGGTTACTGCTTTGTTGTTGAAGATTAATACATGTTTAATTAAGAAGCTCACATAATTTATCCCATCTTTCTTCATCTGGAATGGAATATTTAATTAACTTTCTGTATGTTTCATACACTCCGGTATATTTCTGGAAAGTGGGCTTGACCATAAACAAATATTTTATTTCATGCTTGATCAATAAGTCAAAACTTAAGCCTTCCATGAAAGCCTTCCCTGTAACAGTTCCTTTTATGGTGGAAAACTTGGCTTTATCTGTTGCTATAAAACATATTTTTTGTTGATAGTCTTCCAGCTGAACTAATTTGTCTCCTATCCCCTTTAAAACTGGAAGTCCTTTTTGATGGAGTATATTAAACTTTCTGAGAAATTTTTGAATACTGGCCTCCATATTATGACATTTATTTTCTAACTATAGCATTAAATTTCTTTTATTAAGAACTCTACTTACTTTAATAATGGTCTTAGTTCTATCTTCAATCTCATATTCTTCCAGTTCTTCTTTTGTATTTAAGTAGTAGCTTCTCCTGGTATCTGACCCAAATATTCCTTTACATCTTCTATGACCTTCTTTGATTTCTATGCTAACTCTTCTTGCTCGAAAATAATTTCAATTGAAGGCCAAATTTCATTCATGGCTTCTTCATTAATCTCTACCGAGATAGTCTCCTTTACTTGTGCAATTGTCTGTGCCATAGAAGATTCATTCTCCAGAAATTCTATCCTTTGAGTTAATCTGTGAGTTTTTTGAAGCTCTGACATATAAACATTATCAAGTTTTATTTTTTCTTCATGGAGATTATTAAGCTGAGTTTTCATTTTTTCAATCTCCTGCCCTCTCATAGATAAATCTTCCATAGCTCTGATTAATTCAGTTGTTGTATCTGCAGACAATGTCTCCACTGTTGTAGTAGCTGCTGAAGTAGAATCCCCTGTTGCTGATGTACATGTGATTGGAACCGTTGTTAGAGGAATGACTGTTGATTGAGTTAATTGTTGATCTTTCTCTTTTAGTAGTTTTTCTATTTCAGACTCCATTTTCGAAATATGTGTATTTTGTTCAATGATGATTTTGAACATATCTTCTTTCTCCTTTTCCAATTCAGTAACTTCCTTTGTTTGTGGATCTTCAGTAGATGGAAGTTTGAGCTACTTCCTTAAGGCTACAATATCAACATTTTTTCTTCTAATTATCTCCTCAACAAATTTTACATTACTCGAATCATATCCCAGTTTAATCACAAAATCCTCTAAAGACTTTATTCTGGTGTCTTTAGCCAAATAATATATTTTTCCTAATTTTAATTGAGACTTGATATTATTTACTGAATCCTGGAGTTTGGATGCTGCCATTACTGAATTTGTTAGAGTAGAATATAACATTTCACCTGTTTGTTTATGCAAATACATTTGATCAATAGGATGGATTTGTCAACATCAAAAGAAAAAATGGATTTTTTGTAGTCATCTGCAATCTTAGAAAAAGGAACTTCAAGTTCAAGGAAAGTTATATGCATTTTTCCTTTCTCATTATCAAAAGAAGAGAGAAGTTTGTGTTGTGATGATGTTGTTTATTTCCAGAACTGAGAATAGGTTGTATATTTCAAAATTTCATTCTTCCTTTTGATTTCCTTATATATTGCTAATATACTTGGTTCAGCCTGATCACGAGCTAATTCTCTTGTTTGAGATGTTTCCAATGGCTCTTGAGAAGCTAAAGATGTTGGTGACCCTATAAAAATTTCTTCATTTCGAGGGAAAGTAGTAGCATAAGGGCCTGTTAAGACTATTGTAGTCTGTGTGTTTTCTTCTTGGAAAGACTCTTTTGTTGGATTAGTTTTCTGCTTCTTTTTGTATATTTGGAATTCTTTTCCTTGAATTTCTGAGACTAGAGGGGAAACTCTTTCCCTTGGTATTTTATCCTGATTTTCCTTTGGCGTTGGAGTCTGTGATGTTGTAGAAGAAATTACATGTTCCTCTGCTTCCTATAATGATTTTCTTGCCATTCATCTTGATTCATATACTGCTCAATTTTAGGTCTAGGAGTGTGAGCATAAGGAGTAGTTTTATCCTCTATCCTCAGCTTTGAGACAATTCCTAGAGGATCATATGACCATGAAAATCTAAGTTTGAATTTCATTTGTTTAAGGAGAAGGTCTCCCTCCTTTTCTATTGTTCTTGCATTAGAACTAAAAGGTCCAACCTGAGTTTTGATTTTAAACTGAGATTTATTTTTGGCTGACACAAAGTGCATCTCACCCATATTTATCATTTACCTAATGTACTCTAATGCAAAAATCCTTATAGGAACAAACTTAGGCAATTTATATGGAGGTAAGTCACATCCATATACTCTAATATTTGTGTAGTTTTGATATAGGTACCAATCACCTGTCTTTGTGTATTCACTGAGATGTAGAATTCTCTTAATCTCAGGTCCAATTCTCAGTTGAACATCACTGTTGAGCAGGCAAGAAACTTTGTACAAAAACTAATCTATATAATCACTGAATGTGAATTCATTGGTATTGTTCCTTACCAAGGAAGTCCAATGAATCACTCACTGTGGATTTCCCTATTCATCTAGTTTCTACATTGGAAAGTGAAATCTATCTGACTGATGAAATAAGAACAAATAAATCAAGACTCAAGCATGCTTGAAAACTTATTTGGTAGAAAATTTGAGAAATTGTTCATGGATAACCTCTGCCAAGAATTCACAATAATGAAAAATAACTGAAGGCTTTTCTTCTGCTGAGAACATTGATATGAAACCTATAATTGCTTCATCAACCCATTGATCGGTTTGATCGCCCAACAAACAGGAAACTAAAGAAATTATTTGTCTTGTCATCTCTAGAAACATTGAGGACGAGTAAGGTGGGTTTGTTCTTGGCAATTGAACATTTTCAGGCAGAAATGTCTCAAAATTTTTAGCTATGTGGGGAAAAGTTAGGATTTTGTAGAGTTCCATGAGGGATTCTATAGAGAAAGGGTGCATGGAGGCTAGATTTTGGATTTGGAGCATGTGACATATGGATTCAGGGGTAATTGTGAATAAGATGTCATTATTTTGGGCAACAATAGCTCTCTGGTTAGGTATGTATATGAAATGGCACCATGAGACAAATTCTTGAAAATGGTGAGTTTGTGGAAAAATGAATTGAGGTAGGAAGGAGTCCCACAAACTCAATTTGTCACTAAGATCAACAAATTTTTGTTTTAACGAATTGTGGAGTTCGTAGAGATCAAACTCATAATTGGTTTCAGAGGTTTCATAATGCTGGTCTACTAAAGGTTGGTGATCTAGGTCAATTACAGGGGGGAGCATAGGGTTTTCTAGTACAGTTTTAGATTTACCCTTAGAAGACATTCTGAAAATAAAATGGAACATGAGACTGTAGTTACCCAGGAGCTAGCTGGTTGCAATATCTGAGGAAGAAATCTTTTTTCTGATAAATTTCTTGGTTGCATTAGCGGGCTCAATTGCTCAGTTCATAGAATAGTATAGAGAAAGTAACAACTAAACGAGGTTTTTTATATATATTTTATAACTGAAACATTTACCGTTAGAAATATATGTTAGATGGAGCAGGTTCATTTAATTTGGTAATGATTATATCCTTCAACGGATAATTAACAGTAAATCATGGTTGAAGTAGGAATGGGACACGTGGCAAAGGAGGATTGGTTGTTTTACTTTGGCGAGAGTGGGAATGGTAGTTTTTATTTAGGCGAGAATGAGATAGGGTGGATTTCAGAGGGAGGGGGGAGGTGAGCAATAAGTGCTTCAGGCGGAGGGGGGTCTGAAATCATTGAGGGAGTGACACGTAGATAAGGATGGATGGAGGGAATCCACTTTTCATTACCCCCCCCCCGATTAATTGTTAGAGGGGAAAAGGGGGTCCGAAGTTGATGAGAGCCGTCGATCTGGGCGGAAAAGATCATGGTGCTTTATTGTAGCACGACCGATACCGTATACGACAAACAAGTGGCATCAAATAAAAACTTTATTAGGAACTAAATAATTGCAATATAATTGTGATTTAAACTAATAAACTTATTTAATTTAATATCTAATGCGGTATTTAACCTGGATCGCATATTTTGATTTTAGTAAGGGTTTTTATCATTTTTTTATTTTTGTCATTTTTTCATCTCCATTTTTTTAAATACCCTTTTTATTTTTATTTTATTTTCTTTTTATTTATATATATATATATATATATATATATATTTAATTATTTTCTTTTTTTGACATATAAATGTAAAATGCAGAATAATGTTACAACATCGGCTCCATCTGGGGACTACATTTCCCTATGAGATGCAGAGAACATGTAGATCCATGTGCCTTCTCCTCGGGCTATGGAGTCTTTGCTGTGAAAATCACACTTGCCATGAAAAAGTAAATAAAATTGGAAATGTACAATGAATTATGGCTGCAATCAACTTTCAGTACTGAATATAGTGCTTGAGATACTATCCATTGACATGCAATGTAGAGTATGTTCCTTCTAGGTTCAGTAGAATAAAATTATTCTTTCCTTTAACCTCTGCAATGTTGAATGACCCCAACTACAGATTATCAAACTTTCCATGTCTCCCCTTTTCTTCTCTTCGGGCATCCCATTTCAAAACCAGATCTCCTTCCCTTAAATCTCTTTCTCTAGCTTTCCTATCAAACAAAGTTTTCATCTTGTTTTGATATTTATGAAGTTTATACTAAACTTCATCTCTATCTTCATTCAATTTTATAATCTAATTAATTCTCCTAGAAAAATAATCAAGCTCTTCATTTGACTATTGTAAAAGCTTCATGACAGGAAAGGCTAATTGTGTAGGAAAAATGACCTCAGTGCTATAGACAAGCTGAAAAGGAGATTTAGCCGTTGATCTTTTATGTGAAATTCTATTGTCCTAAACTACATACTTAAGATGATTGTCCCAATTTCTCTTATGATCTGCAAGTAACCTTTTTATCACCTTTACCAAACTTTTATTATATGAATCTTCAAGTCCATTCCCTTGAGGGTAGTATGGAGTAGAATGATGCAATATGATCTGATATTTTTGGAAAAATTCTATCAATTTAACACTACTAAATGTCTGTAACTATCTACTGAGGACAACCAAATCTAGATAATATGTTTTCCACAATAAATTTAATGACAACAATATCTGTAGCATTTTTTATTGGGATAGCTTCTACCCACTTTATTGGGATTGTTGTATATTGGATGTATCTCTCCAATGAAATCTATTCCCCATAGTAGGAAAGGTGCTTCAATCACCACTAGAACAAGAGGGAGTGTTGATAATCTTTTCTTACCAACACAAATATGACCTGGAATGCAGATTCTAACTTTTGCTCCAACCTGTGAAAATAACTTTGGCCAGTAGAAACTCGCTCTTAAGATCTTGTGTGTTATTTCTCTCCAAGCATCATGACCTCCACATATTCCTTCATGAAACACATCAATAACACCTTCTGTTTCACTCTCAGTCAGGCATAGAAGTAAAATATTTAATGGTTCTTTCCAATAAAGGTTAGAATTGATAATACAATACTTCAGAGCCTTAAATTTAAGAGTTCTGCATTGATTTTTGGTGAAATCAGGAGGGTATTCAAAATCACGAAGAAAGTGTACAATATCAGCGTACCATTCAGATCACAAGAAATTTTCCTCAATATGAAGTGGAGAAGGAGTTGAGTATGTAGAAGAGGAAGGTTCTTGTGGATTCTTCTCTCCTGATATCTGCATGATAATGCTTATTCCCAAAACTTTGCAATTAGATTCAGCCAAGAGCTTAGCTAATCCTATCCTTTACTAGCTTAGTAGATTTGATTTCTAGATCAAATTCAAGTATTTTAGTTATCCATCTCCCTCTCCCACCTTCTGTAGCAGGTTGAGTCAAAATGGTCATGACATCATTGTTTGGGACATTGGCAGTAATAGGGGAATGAAGGACATAAGATCTCTAATATTTTAGAGCTTGAACAAAGGCACAGAGGTTTGTTTTCCAATAATATCATATTTGAGCTTTGGATCTCTCATAACTTTACTAAACAAGTCCATTGGCTCGTCATCTTGGTTATAAATCTTTTGCAGTACAATAATAGCTAAAGTGGTGTTAGAGACAAAAGAGAAAATGTTGAAGGGTTTTGTATAATCAAGGTTGGCTAGTACTGGGATTTTAGAAATAGCCTTTTTTATTTGTGTAAATGCATATCTAGCATGCACTGTCCATTTAAACTCACGGTCTTTCTTCAACATATCAGTGATATCTATAACAATTTCAACATAGTTTGGTATAAATCTCCTCAAAAAATTATTTTTTCCTAAAATAGCTTGAATTTCCTTTTTATTTCTAGGGAGACCAATTACCTGAATGGATGAAGCTCATTTTGGATCGATTACCACTCCTTTTGAGATGATGTGGCCAAGTAACTTTCCTTGTTTTATGGCAAAAAGAGATTTCTTTGGGTTGAGAGAAATTCCTAATTTTGTGCACGTGTCAAAAACCTTTCTCAAGTGCTTTAAGTGCTTTTAATTAGAGTTTGAAAACACACTTAGATCATCCAAATAAACAACAATAAACTTATTGATTTTTCCAACAAAAGCTAAATCCATGGTTCTTTGAAATGTTGCCCCTGCATTGGTCAAAACAAATAGCATTCTAGCATACATAAAAGTACCCGAGAAAATGGTGAATGTTGTTTCCTCTCTATCTTTTTGAGCTACCAAAATTTGGTTATATCCAGAGAAACCATCTAACATAGAAATTCTATTAGAACCTGAAACTCTTTGTAGTAATTGGTCCATTTTAGGCAATGGATAACTGTCTTTTAAACATGATTTATTCAGATTTCTAAAGTCCACACAAAGTCTAATTTCACCATTATTTTTTCTTACAAGAACTAAATTTGTAATCTGTTCAGAAAATCTTAGAGGAACAATAATTTTTGCATCCAATAATTTCTTTTATTCTTTCTCTATAGGGTGAAGCAAGATTGGATTTATTCTCCTTAATTTCTGTTGGAATGGTTTGGCTTTTGGTTTTAAAGGGATCTTATGCTCAATAATATTTGTATTATAAGTTTTAAACTCATCATAGGACCATGCAAAGACATATTTATAATGTTTCAAAAGATTGATATACTTTTCTTTTATGTCCTTGGGTAAGGAAGTTGAAATTTTCACATTTTTAATTTCTTCATTAGCTCCAATGTTACAGTATTCTACATCCACTTGTGGTGTATTTAATAACGAAGTTTTTAAAACATCATTATTGTCAAAAAGTATTTCAAGAGGGATTAGACCCTTGGGAATTGAGTTGCTTGGCAATTGGAGGATATTGTGATCAACTATCTTGTTATCCAATTTTGAGGATTCATCTTCATGAGTTGATTCACAATCAATAATTTGTTCTTCCTCAATTTGCAAGGCTGAGAAATCATAAATTGCCTGCAGGAAACTCTTCAATGGTTCATCATCTTCACACACTTTTTAGTGTTTAATATTATCATGGATCAAAGGCCTATATTTTGCCTGAATTTGATATTGAAGTTGCATTGGATCAAGAGTTTTAAAGGAGCTTGCAGAAAATGCTAAAGAAACTGCATAAATGTTCTCATTTCTTGGGATTGGTGTGATTTTAAAGGATTGGAAATAGTTTTCTATGGAATCCCAAAATGCATTTCGGTAAGATCTAAGCTAAGGATGTTTTGCTTGGCATAGATTTCTTACTTGATTAACAATTAATTATGAGTCACTGAAAATACTCATATTTAGAACTTTCAGACTTTTAGCCAACTCAAGGCCTAAAAGTAGGGCTTCATATTCTTCTACATTATTAGTAACATCGAAGTCCAACTTAAAGGATTGGGTTATGTTTCCTCTATTTGGAGAAATTAATACAATTCCGGCTCCAACCCCATCTTTTGAAAAATCCCCATCAAAGTATAACTTCCACACATCAATTTTTATACATTTAGGTTTGTTCACAATATGTTCAATGCTGAGTTGAGAAATTTGGGAATCATTTGATGACAATGTGAAACATCCAAAACCCTAATAAAAAACACAAATTAGATGATTTATTGCCTGATCAACCCTACAAACAGTGTTAATGAATCTCACATCTCTATATAACCTAAGGTGTTCACCCCCATATACAGGAATTGTTGTAGCTCTGATACCACTTGTTATAGCTCTTATCCAAAAGATATATGAGAATAGAAATAACCCAATAATAATAAGATCCAAATATAGAAATGATTCACTTTATTGATCAAACCCTTAAGGTAGGGCAACACCATACATTCACTCCTTAAGGAAGGAGAGCACTCCACAAGCCATATGCCTGTTCATACAATAATACTTCTCTTCATCTTCATGTGGAGTCTCTAGCCTCTATATAGGCCTCATACATACAATACCATGCATCATTACCATGGTTCCCTCATACCATCAACTAATACCATGGGCCCATTACATTATTATTAACTACTTGTGGTCCCTTACATGACATGGGTTAACCACCTTATTTATTACTATGGCCCATCCCATTATTACATTATTACCTTGGGTACCTCCCTTGGTACTCCATATTATCCCCCCTAGGTATATAACATTCCACCCCCCTAAGCATGTTTCGTTCCCGAAACATGGGAAGAACACAAATAATAAGATCTACTCAAACGAGTAGTCCACTGATACCATGCACGTGCATCTAGCCATCCAAGAGAAAGGTGAACCCTCGATCTCGCTGGTGCCTCGCTCGCTTGAGATGGAAGTTGATCATGGCAGCTCTTCTGTGTTGATGTGCAGTGGGTGGATCTTCTCTCCTCGTGATCCATCATGTGACGACTTGGTTTCCATCTTGATGGTTGTCTCGCTGGGTGATGTGGGTGATGATATGTTGAAGTTTTAACCCACGTTGGTTGTTTCTTTACTTCACCTTGTTGTGGTGCCTGTTGTGGTGTCTTCTTTTTCAATATGACTTCAACCACTGAGCCCTCGTCTGATGTATCATCACCTGCAGCCTCTGTTTGTGTTTGATTGTTGATCATCAAAGGCTCATCATCTGATGTGTCAGTCCCTTGAACATCTTCTGCTTCAGCCTCCTTGGACTCTACCTGCTTATTAATGGAAATATCCTGTAATGTAATTTTCTTCTTTTTATACCAGAGCTTCAGGAATTTCTTCTGCACATTAATATTGGTAGTACCCACTAATTCCATCCAAGGGTATCCCAAAACAACATCCATGTTATTCGTATATGAAGCATAAAAATCACCATGAAACACATACTTATCCATAGAAAGCTTCAAATCCTTATAGATTTGAACATCCTTATCATCAACCTGTGTATGTTCAATTTGTTTTGCTGGGACTTGCAATTTTTTTGCCAAATTAACACTAATAAAATTATGTTTACAACTAGGATTGATAGAAACAATGATCTTCTCTTTCTGAATCAATCCATGAATCTGCAATAAGGATATACCAGTAGGAAGTAACCCTTTAGGTTCCATAGTTTCCTTCTTTTCTGTAAAAATAAAATCTTTGCTCGGCAATGTGACCTGACGAGCTAACTGGCAAGCCTCCGTCCACGTGGAAGGGTGGTGAAGTAGAACTTGAGCTTTGATGGCTTCTTTAAGACCGAAGATAAAACAGTCCTTGAAGAATGTATCTGTGAGACCCCTAGTGCGGAAGGCTAAGGCTTCAAAAGCGGTAATATATTCCTCCACTGTACCAGTCTATCGGAGCTTAGTGAGACGACCCAAAAAAGAGTCTTCCTGTTCAAAGCGATCTAGGCCCGCCATCACAAAAATATTGGTGAAAAATTGAAATGGTCACAGATCCATCAATATTGCTCAGAATCCCTATTATAACCTGTTTTTAGAAATGGAACAACCATTCTGCATCTGCCCATGTGATAGAAATCCTGATTCAGACACTGGAATTTCAGATCTGCGCTGCTACTCTCCCGGCGTCACCCAAAATTTCTGCAAAAAGAGCTGATTTTAAATCAGCGATATCTCCCTCATCCGGACTCCGATTCGACTGATTTTTTTTTTGAAATCATGTGTTTTTTCACAAAGATTCCAGATCTACAATTATATTTTGCAGATCTGGTGCCAAGAGTTCTAGATCTGCGCCGCAAATTCGCTGCCCTGAAAATTGTCTGCAACCCCACTGATTTTTTAAATCAGCGATATCTCCTTCATCCGGACTCCGATTCAACTGATTTTTTTTTTGAATTTGGGTATTTTTTCACAAGGAATACAGATCTGCAATTAGATTCTACAGATCTGGCACCAAAACGTATAGATCTGATCTGCAAATTCGCCACCCAAAAAATCCCTGCAAAAAGATAAAAAAAAATTCTCCACGGTTTGCCCAAGAAAGTGCTCTGATACCACTTGTTGTAGCTCTGATACCAATTGTTGTAGCTCTGATACCACTTGTTGTAGCTCTTATCCAAAAGATATATGAGAATAGAAATAACCCAATAATAATAAGATCCAAATATAGAAATGATTCACTTTATTGATCAAACCCTTAAGGTAGGGCAACACCATACATTCACTCCTTAAGGAAGGAGAGCACTCCACAAGCCATATGTCTGTTCATACAATAATACTTCTCTTCATCTTCATGTGGAGTCCCTAGCCTCTATATAGGCCTCATACATACAATACCATGCATCATTACCATGGTTCCCTCATACCATCAACTAATACCATGGGCCCATTACATTATTATTAACTACTTGTGGTCCCTTACATGACATGGGTTAACCACCTTATTTATTACTATGGCCCATCCCATTATTACATTATTACCTTGGGTACCTCCCTTGGTACCCCATATTATCCCCCCTAGGTATATAACAGGAATAATAACATACGACATGTCGATATGCAAATTTCCCCCTAATTTGGCACAACATGATCTTTATAACAACATTCCAAATTTGGGAGGGATCTCTGTGACTACAATGTCTATTAATACACTTTTTACAAGAATTTGTGCTAAAGTTACAACTAGGTCTTTTATTAGTCCAAGACAAGGAACACTATTGGAGCCAAAAGTGTACAAATCATGGTAAGGTCTGGTAATTTGTAATTGTACTTTATCCATGATTACTTTGGGCACCAAATTGTGAGAGGCCCCCGAGTCTAACATACAGTTGTATAGAAGAAAATCATGAACTTTGAGAGTGACATAAAAGGGAGGAACGTTCTCATCAATCATGTCATAACTAGGACCAAAAACCACTAATGGTTTTTTATCCTGTAAACTGATCACATCCCCCTTAGCATCTATACTTGAATATTGGATCCACTTTGATACTTGGTTTTTATATCATGGGTTTTTAGAGAGTTTAGACAGTGGAATAGGTATTTTGACTCTTTCAAATTCTTTTTCTACATTGAAAATTGTTGCAAATTTTTTTTTCAACAGTATTATGTTAATTGGCTTAAGTTAATGGTTGAATTACAGTTGTTTGGGTTTTAGCAGTTTTCACTGGAGGCTAATTGATTATAACATTCTTGGTTGGCCTACCAGGGCCTAGTCTAGGGCTTAAGTCATACCTTATGTTTAATTCAACTATTAGAAACTCTGAAAAGGCTTGATATTTAGCTACTCATACGATGATCATAATTAAATTACACATCCCTCATGAATTAGTCATGTAATAAAAGCATATTTTTTCTTACTATAATTACCTTGAGTCGTACTTACCGAAATGTCATGCCTGGATTCTCGTGTAAAACTAACGATTATTATGGGCACGTAGGATTTCATCCATTTTTTTGATGCACATAGGGAAGTTATGAGAATGAAGAATCCCATCTTACCTTGTTATGTTCTAAGGTTACCGACAAGTATTTGCTCTGAAAATTCTCTTATATCTGAGAACCCCTGTAATGCTGAAGAAGAAATATTTTGACTATTGGCGAAAAGAGTGTTAATGCTCTATATTGAAAATGAATCTATCCCATGTTCCTGCGTTGTGTTGTATCACTTTCTCTTTCTCTGTTGACTGCTTCTTATTCAACTATTGATCATGATTCTCATATTTTAAGAAAAATAGACTATTGCTCTTAAAGTAAAGGTTGGTCGTGAATCTTGCAGTGAATTCCAATAGTCTCTGTCACTAGCCCCGAAACCTGTTATTATTATAGAAAAATAAAATCACAAGTCTTCTCACATCACATCCAATCCTAGGTACAATCTATCATCATGTGAATGAAGGTGTTGAAGTCGAGCATGTGAGAGAACCATCAAATTACTAGCCAATGATGTATGTCATTAACTAATGCGAGGCTACTCACCATTAATGAAAATGAGATCCAAGGTATCTCAGTACATCTTGTGTTGTATGAATAAATGTCCTGAGGTCGAGTCACCTACAAGATCCAACAAATGGGAGACATTGATGTATTCCCACTGATCACTAGCGAGAGAACCTGCCAATAATGTATGAAAGTCTCAAGGTACTACAAATAGTCTCTAGCCTTTTATCCCACGTAATGTGTTCGAGTTTATGGGAAAAAGGTTGTTTGAGGAGTGCATAGGTCATCTTTTTGTGTAAGGACAACCCCGAAATTTGTGTCTAAGGCATCTATGGAAATATGAAAGGGGAGGGACCAAGTAGGACCCCTAAAAACATGTGCAACTGAAAGTTTTTCTTTCGAGGTCTCAAAAGCACACAAACATCAATCATCACAGACAAAAGCAACATTATGGATAATAACTTAAGTAATGCCATGGTGATTTTTGTAAAACTTTCAATGAAGGATATATAATATTTAGCAAAACCTCGTAAGCTTCTTATTGTCTTTTGTGTTGTGGGAACCAGTAGATGATATGAAACTTTGTTCTTGGCTAGGTCTATTTCAACGTTGAGATGAAAATTTGAGTTTGGACAGGTCTAATTCAATCCCTGCAACAAAAACCACATGATTAAGTTCCACTCCCTTAGTTAGCATCATTCAGCATTTTATGTTACACGCAACAACGTGTGTTTCTTAACATCTAATCAACACTTTATTAATGTTTCTCAAATCTTCCTCAAACGAATCCCCGTAGACAGTAAAAGCATCCATGTACACATCCACACAAATTGTGAATCAAGTCTAAGAAAACACCTGGCACCACCCTTTTGAAGGTGGAAGGGGCATTACATAACCCAAAAGGAAACACCATGTAGGAAAGCATTCCCCAAGGACAAGTAAATGTTATTTTCTTTTGGTCCTCAAAGCTATCTAGATTTGGTTAAACCCATTGTACCCTTCTAAAAATGAGAAATATTTCTTTCTCATTGAGGTATCTAAGACTTGGTCTATAAAAGGGAGAGGGAAATAATTCTTCATGGTAGCTTTATTCAACTCATGAAAGTATACACACACATGCCACTTCCCCAAACATTTGGGCACTACGACTAAGCGAGAAACTCATTTACCATCAAATATAGGGTAAATCAAATTAGCATCAAGGAGCTTTTGTAACTCTTCTTTCACCACTTCCTTAAGTGTTGGATGCATACGCCTTTGAGGTTGCATGACAAGGTAAGCATCAATCTGTGAGTATATATTGTTAGAAATGTAAATAGGTTTGGTCTTCATAATTGTAATTATACTTGTATCAAAATGAATTTGTAAAAGCAAAAAAAAGAAAAAGAATTGTTATTTTCACTAGTCAAAGCATGTTCTTGATGTGTTATAAACAATGGAAACTAGGACACTACTGAGAGGGCGCGTGAATCAATAGTGTGACCAAATTATACAACTTTTCACAAACTGTATTTTTCAAACACTTTAGCAATCACTCATATAATCAATCATGTAAGGAGAAACCTCATTATTGTCATCAAACACATGAGAAATATATATTGAAGACATCAATATTCTTTTTATTTCTTTGTCAAATGCAAGCTTAAACTTGATTACATCATTTCCCCACAAGCTACTACTTGTAGGTTTATCCTCATTGATCAGTTTTCACTGAAAGGGACTACTACCCCAACTCTTTAATCTCTTTAATATATTATAACTTCACAGGGTATTTTACATAGGTTGACACTCAACCTTATCTTACCCATATTTCTCCATTCAAAATTAAATATATGACGAAATTCACAATATGAAATGAAATAATGACGAATAACTAACAAGAACACAAGCTGCTTTGAGGAAAATTCAGAATCCTTTCATTAATATGAGGAAAAATTCATATGAATACAATTCTGCTCGATAACTTATCCCAAGGGTTCAACCCTTTGTACTTTGATACATGACGTATTTATACAACTTTTCCTCAAAATATCTTGATTTAAATATGAAGATTTCTTTGCAAAATATCAAAAAATTATTTACAAAAATAGTTCAAGAATATAGGAAAATTAAATTGCTCAAGCTTTCTGGCATTGATTTCGAGGATTCTTGTGATGACTCAAACTGAAAAGGCTATTGCTTTGCTGATGAAGATTTATACATGTTTAATTAAGAAGCTGACATAATTTATCCCACCTTTCTTCATCTGGAATGGATTATTTAATTAACTTTCTATATGTTTCATACACTTCAGTATGTTTCTGGAATGTGGGCTTGACCATAAACAGATATTTTATTTCATGCTTGATCAATAAGTCAAAACTTAAGCCTTCCATGAAAGCCTTCTCTGTAGTAGTTCCTTTTATGGTGGAAAACTTGGATTTATTTGTTGCTATAGAATATATTTTTTGTTGATAGTCTTCCAGCTAAACTAATTTGTCTCCTATCCCCTTTAAACCTTGAAGTCCTTTTTGATGGAGTATATTAAACTTTCTGAGGAATTTTTTAATGTTGGCCTCCAGATTATGACATTTATTTTCTAACTATAGCATTAAATTTCTTTTAGTAAGAACTCTTCTTACTTTAAGAATGGTCTCAGTTCTATCTTCAATCTCATATTCTTCTAGTTCTTCTTTTGTCTTTAAGTAGTAGCTTCTCCTGGTTTCTGACCCAAATATTCCTTTACATCTTCTATGACCTTCTTTGATTTCTGCACTAACTCTTCTTGCTCGAAAATCATTTCAATAGAAGGCCAAATTTCATTCATGGCTTCATTAATCTCTACCCAGATAGTCTCCTTTGCTTTTGCAATTTTTTGTGCCATAGAAGATTCATTCTCTAGAAATTTTATCCTCTCAGTTAATCTATGAGTTTTTTAAAGCTCTGACAAATAAACATTATCAATATTCATTTTTTTTTGTGGAGATTATTAAGCTGAGGTTTCAGTTTTTCAATCTTGTGCCCTGTGATAGATAAACCTTCCATAGCTTTGATTAATTCAGTTGTTGTATTTGTAGACCATGTCTCCACTGTTGTAGTAGATGCTGAAGTAGAATCCCCTGCTGTTGATGTACCTGTGATTGGAACTGTTTTTAGAGGAATGACTGTTGATTGAGTTAATTGTTGCTCTTTCTCTTTTAGTAGTTTTTCTATTTCGGACTCCATTTTTTGAATCTATGCATTTTGTTCAATGATGATTTTGAACATATCTTCTTTCTCCTTTTCCAGTTCAGTAACTTCCTTTGTTTGTGGATCTTCAGTAGATGGAAGTTTGAGCTACTTCCTTAAGGCTGCAATATCAACATTTTTTCTTCTAATTATCTCCTCAACAACTTTAACATTAATGGAATCATATCCCAGTTTAATCACCAAATCCTCTAAAGAGTTTATTTTGGTGTCTTTATCCAAAGAATATATGTTTTTTCTAATTTTAATTGAGACTTGATATTATTTACTCAATCCTCGAGTCTTGATGTTTCCATTACTGAATTTGTTAGAGTAGAATATAACATTTCACCTGTTTGTTTGTGCAAACCCATTTGATCAATAGGATGAATTTGTTCAACATCAAAGCAAAAAAATGGATTTTTTGTAGTCATCTGTAGTCTTAGGAAAAGGAACTTCAGGTTCAAGGAAAGCTATATGTATTTTTCCTTTCTCATTATCAAAAGAATAGATAAGTATGTGTTGTGATGATGTTGTTTGTTTCCAGAACTGAGAATAGGTTGTAGCTATCAAAATTTCATTCTTCCTTTTGATTTCCTTATATATTTCAAATATACTTGGTTCAACCTGATCATGAGCTAAATCTCCCATTTGAGATGTTTCCAATGGCTCTTGAGAAGCTGAAGATGTTCGTGACCCTATAAAAATTTCTTCATTTCGAGGGAAAGTAGTGACATAAGGGCATGTTAAGACTATTGTAGTCTGTGTGTTTTCATTTTGGAAAGACTCTTTTGTTGGATTAGTTTTCTGCTTCTTTTTGTATATTTGGAATCCTTTTCCTTGAATTTATGAGACTAGAGGGGAAACACTTTCCCTTGGCTTTTATCTTGCATCCTATGGCACTGGAGTCTGTGATGTTGTAGAAGAAAGTACATGTTCCTCTACTTCCTGCAATGTATTTTCTTGCCATTCATCTTGTTCCATATACTACTCAATTTCAGGTCTAGGAGTATGAGCATAAGGAGTAGTTTTTTTCTCTACCCTCATCTTTGATACAATTCCTAGAGGATCATATGACCGTGAAAAACTGAGTTTGAATTTCATTTGTTTAAGGAGAAGATCCCCCTCCTTTTCTATTATTCTGGCATTAGAATTGAAAGGTATAACCTGAGTTTTTATTATGAGATTTCTTTTTGGCTGACACAAAGTGCATCTCATCCATATTTATCATTTGCCTAATATACTCTAACGAAAAAATCCTTTAGGAACAAACTTAGGCATTTTATATGGAGGCAATTCACATCCATATACTCTAATCTCTATGTAGTTTTGATATATGTACCAATCACTTTTCTTTGTCTATTCACTGAGATGTAGAATTCTCTTAATCTCAGTCCAATTCTCGGTTCATAATCATTGTTGAGCATATAAGAAACTCTGTATAAAAACTGATATATATAATCACTGAATTTGAATTCATTGGTATTGTTCTTCACCAAGGAAGTCCAATGAATCACTAACTGTGGATTTCCCTATTCTTCTAGTTTCTGTAGTGGAAATTGAAATCTATCTTATTGATGAAATAAGAACAAGTAAACCAAGTCTCAAGCATGCTTGAAAACTTATTCAGTAGAAAATTTGAGAAATTGTTCATGGATAACCTTTGCCAAGAATTCACTATAATGAAAATAACTGAAGGCTTTTCTCCTGCTAAGAACACTGATAGGAAACATATAATTGCTTCATCAACCCATTGCAAACAGGAAACTAAAGAAATTATTTGATTTGTCATCTCTAGAAACATTGACGACTAGTAAGGTGGGTTTGTTCTTGGAAATTGAACATTTTCAGGAAGAAATGTCTCAAAAAATTTAGCTCTATGGGGAAAAGTTAGGATTTTGTAGATTTCCATGAGGGACTCTACAGAGAAAGGGTGCAGAGAGGCTGGATTTTGGATTTGGAGGATCTGACATATGGATTCAGGGGTAATTGTTAATACGATGTCATTATTTTGGGCAACAATAGCTCTCTAGCTAGGTATGTATCTGAAATGGCACCATGACACAAATTCTGGAAAATGGTGAGTTTGTGGAAAAACAAATTGACGTAGGAAGGAGTCCCACAAAATCAATTCGTCACTCAGATCAATAAATTTTTGTTTCAACCAATTGTGGAGTTCGTAGAGATCAAACTCACAATTCGTTTCAGAGATTTTGTAATGCTGGTGATCTAAGTCAATTACAGGGGGAAGCATAGGGCTTTCTACTACAGTTTTAGATTTACCCTTAGAAGACATTCGGAAAATAAAATGGAACATGAGATTGTCGTTACCTGGGAGCTAGCTGGTTGCAATATATGAGGAAGAAAGCTTTTCGGCTAAATTTCTTGGTTGCAGTAGCAGGCTCAATTTCTCAATTCGTAGAACAGTATAGAGAAAGGAACAACTGAACGAGGTTTTTTTTATACATATTTTATAACTGAAGCATTTACCATTAGAAATATTTGTTAGATGGAGCATGTTCATTTAATTTGATAATGATTATATCCTTCAACAGATAATTAATGGTAAATCTTGGTTGAAGTAGGAATGGGACACGTGGCGAAGGAGGATTGGTTCTTTTATTTTGGCGAGAGCCGGAATGATAGTTTTTATTTAGGCGGGAATGAGAGAGGGTGGATTTCGGGGAGGGCTTGAGCAGTAAGTGTTTTAGGAGGAGGGGGGTCTGAAATCATTAAGGGAGTGACACGTAGATAAGGAGGGATGGAGGGAATCCGCTTTGTTGGAAATAATACTGAGAGGGGGGGGGTGAATCAGTATTATTACATTAATAAAACTTTTTCATTTCCATATTCAGATTCATATATGCTACTTCCACAACTTCTTATGATTCAGTTAGTTGATCCTTAATGAGTGCATTAGAACATTATCAACCATATTAACAGTAAATTGGTGCAGTAAAATAGAACAGATCATCACACATAAGTCACACACATGAACACCATGATATAAGGTGGAAACCCAATGTGGGAGAAAACCACCTGCTGCAAGTCATCTCAATCTTCTTCTTAATAAGAAAATCCTTTTACAATATTAGTACTGGTGCAGTCTTATACCAGTACGGGAGCTACAACCCCCTTTGCTCTTGTACTAGCTTAGATACTAGTACGTAGGCGCCAGCCTACAATCTTCTCTCCTCCAGGTACCACGTTTCATGCATTTTCAGACTGGATATTCCTGAAGCACAACACATAATCTGAAAGGTCACGTTTCATCCAATTTTCATACTGGACCCATTAATATCAATGAAGCACATAATCAATCTTTTGAATCACCCAAACACCAGATCAATACATATACAAGGATAATATATGTGTTAGCACCCAGATCTAGTCCATCAGATCACACAAATATGAGTCATTATGATCCTGATCCAATATTAGTTCTCATCCATCAATACTGAAGCTAAACCTTTAAGCTGTCATCAGAACCCATCAACAACCAGAACCACCTGTGACTTCAAATATCATAGCTCAAATTGTATACGCTACTACAATGAACCAAACCTGCATATATACGCGCTTACACCAAAGCCAACCCACGTACAAATCTATAAATATTCAAACATGACTTGCAGCAATTTCAAACTTAAGTTATACCCAGTTCAGATCATTCAATATACAGATCTAGAATAAGCATAATCAAATATATAGAGATAGTTCATTTCAAACCATTTGATCCCGATCTATCCTTAGATCTTGTTCTCCTTCAACCGGTGAGATCCCTCTTTAGTTCAGATCCAGATCTGCACCATAACCCAATCACAGTATTCCAGATCTAGCACTTTATCGGATATTCAGATAATTCAGATAATGCTTTGCCAAATGATCTCCTTCCTCTTTTATAGCCTTAGTCCTTTCTCAATACCACGGTCCAAAACCATAGGATCAAAAAAACTGCTGGACTAATACCATGAACCAACCATGAAAGTGCGTGAGATCAACCCTTTTGGATGCAATACCACGGGCCAAAACCATAGGATCAAAAACTATTGGACTAATACCATGAACCAACCATGAAAGTGCGTGATATCAACACTTCTGACGAGGTACCATGGTCCAAAACCATAGGTTCAAATACCAAGGACTAACTACCATGGACCAAAGGTAAGTTCTCCAACATATACATGCTTTTCCTTGCATGAAAGTGCGTGAGATCAACACTTCTGACGAGGTACCATGGTCCAAAACCATAGGTTCAAATACCAAGGACTAACTACCATGGATCAAAGGTAAGTTCTCCAACATATACGCGCTTTTCCTTGCATGAAATACCAAGGACTAACTACCATGGACCAAAGGTAAGTTCTCCAACATATACACGCTTTTCCTTGCATGAAAGTGCGTGAGATCAACACTTCTGACGAGGTACCATGGTCCAAAACCATAGGTTCAAGTACCAAGGACTAACTACCATGGACCAAAGGTAATTTCTCCAACATATACGCGCTTTTCCTTGCATGAAAGTGCGTGAACTTTTTCTCTACATGAAATAAACTTTTCTCTACATAAAAGTGCGTGAACTTTTCTCTCCATGAAATAAACTTTTCTCTGCATAAAAGTGCGTGAACTTTTCTCTACATGAAATAAAATTTTCTCTGCATAAAAGTGCGTGAACTTTTCTCTACATGAGATACACTTTTCTCTGCATAAAAGTGCGTGAACTTTTCTCTACATGAAATAAACTTTTCTCTGCATAAAAGTGCGTGAACTTTTCTCTACATGAAATAACCTTTTCTCTTCATAAAAGTGCGTGAACTTTTCTCTACATGAAAGAAACTTTTATCTTCATGAAAGTGCATGAACTTTGCTGCACTATAATTTATCATCTGAGATGAGTGGGTTGCCATCAAGTACAACATATGTATCATAATGCCAACAATCTCCCCCGTTGGACTTGATGGCAACAATACCAAATCACTCTCCCCCTTTGACATCAAGGGCAAAGGGCGAACCAAGATATTCTCTTCCTTTGTTGTCCATAATCCCCCTGAGTACCTGCTGAAATCTCTGAATGAGCTCCCCCTTAGTATATGCCATGGTGCACCAATCTGTCCATGCTTTTTCTGAGAACATGCTGAAATCTCTGCTCTGCTGAAATATGCTTGTTCATGCTCCCCCTGACTGTTAAGCAAGGTCTGCAAAAAGATGTTCTACAAGAAGTACATGACTCTATACATCATAAATGACCTTCCTATCACCAAATACTCATACATACATCCATCTCCCAACCAAGTGGGGATATACCAGAAAATGACAACCAAGTACATTACATCATTCATCCCAGGCATAGTGGGGAAACCAACATAGGCCGTTACATGACCTTGATATGACTGAAATATTTCATCAAATGACTACACTATTACATCATGAGTCTTGATATGACCTTTACATCGAATGATATACATGACATTTATAACAGAGACCAAACACCTAAATAAGATCATGATAAACATCCGCAATGACACTGAATGATCTGTTCCATAGCATCTATCACCAGCAACTTGTATTAGTGCATGAATCATCAAGGTATGTCTGTATCAACTCATCCTTTTGAACAGAATTCTGTATATACAGAATCATTCTATCATATGTGAGAAACACCATAGCCATGCAGATCTGCATGGACCAAGTATCATCAATTGGGAATATCAATCAACATATGTACGAAACAACCTATCATCATATAGGTAAGAACTCATCATCATCATGTCTCCAACAATGCAACATTGAATAATCATCCATGTATCTAGCCAACAATCCTCATCCATATATGTGCCAAGAACAATAGGAATCCTGCATCATAACTGTAATATATGATCTTTATGCATATGACGACAACAGCATATGAGTGACTCATCATCAAGTAAAGAAGATGTGAATTCAAGCTATGTACTTCTCATTATCCTTATGAAGATCACCATGTAAGCACCATTAGAGAATCAACCACAAATCTGATCTAAATATCAACTATGTAACCCCAAGAATCATCTGAACAACTCATAACCATATCATAGCAAGATGAATCATTTATCCATATAGGCATCATCACCAAGGACTATTAACCATAATGCCAACAATGCATTAAGAGCATATGCTCCCCCTAAACCTGTGCCATCTGTCAGATCTGATCATGCATATTAATCAGCAATATCAAGTTAGAACCAAAATACTTCTAACCATCATATCCACACATCATTAGCAAAATGCAACCATTATCAATTAGAGCAAAACTGATCCTTTTCTTGAATCTGTCCCTACTGCCTTTCTTCAAACAATCATATACGCGACTGTGCAGTAACAAATTCGCGTATTTATGCAACTTCCCTTTATCAAGCTTGTGTAGGAGATTGAAGTTTTACACTTCCGGCTCCCTCTGTTATGTCTGTATAATGTGTTGTGCCGCCACTTTCTGACTGAACTTCCTTTTTCTTCCATATCTTCAAGTGTGATGATGTTTTCTCCTTTTGGTGTGATGTCCGTGCTTTGTTCCTGCATTCCTTTGCTATATGTCCAAGCTTGTTACATGCATAACATCTTACATGTTTCATATTCCTTTTGTAGCAATCAGCAGCTTTGTGACCAAACATATTGCAAGCAAAGAAATATCCATTAAAGTACCTTGACTGAGATGATCTGTTTGTTTGATGATCTTGAACCCTTCTTCTTCTACATCTGGCTGCAACATGTCCAAGGTTATGACATACATAACATTCAACATTATTCATAGGAGGAGTAAAAGATTTTCTTTGAAGAATTTCTTTCCTTGGTTGATGATGATATTAACCTTTCATCTCTCTTATCTCCTTGTTGATCATTTTAGATTTCTCTTTAGATTTCCTTGCCTCACCTTGTGAACTAGATTCACCTTCAACAGATTCATGAAAGCCAAGACCAGTTTTGATAGCAGGAGATCTTTGACTATTAACAATATCATCCAAGACTTTAGTACTATCTTGAAAACGTAAGAGCTTATCCTTTTCTTCTAATTTACTTTTCAAGATATTTACCTCAACCTGAAGTTGTTCTTCTTTTTCTAGATATTGCTTCTTCATGTCTTCTTCAGCTTTCCTTTCTTCTTCCAACTGATGCTTTAGCTTGAGAATCTCCTTTTCTTGTTCTTCATTCAGATCCTGTTGCATTTGACGAATTCTGAAGGCACATTCTAGCTGAGATTTTAAGCTGATAACTTCGTTTCCCTGTTTTTCAATATCTTGGACTAGATCTTTATTTTGCTTCTTTGATTCTTCAAGATCTTCCTTTAGAGAGCGGATCGTGGCTTCAAGACTTTCATAGTAACTGGATCTATCTCTGAGTTTCTTGATGGTTGTGTTCTTTTCATTGACTTCATTTCTTAGAGATGTTGCTTCAACCTGCAACTTTTGATATTTCTCCTTGAATAACTCTCGTTGAGCCTTTTGTCTAGTAACAGCTTCTTTGAGGGCACCACTCTTTATGTTCAGAAGTCTTTCTTGTTCACTAATTTTGTTTGTCAGCCTGTTAAATTCTGCTTCTATTTGATATCCTTCTTCCTCACCCATAAGAGCACATTCAGTTGTTTCGTTATCACTTCCATCTTTTCCAAATGAATAGATAGCTGGAACATCAGAGGATAGCAAATTCATACCTGATAGTTCATCTTCATTCTGAAATGATTCCGAATCTGAATCTGAATCTGAAGAGCTTCTTATACCTAATCCCCAATCGATTCTCCCACTGTCATAGTTCTTCTGAGATGTCTTCTTCTTCTTATGATCTTTCTTCTTAAGCTTCTTTCCCATTGTTCCACGCATCTCCTTCAAGCGATCAAGCTTCTACCAAAGGACCTGCTCTGATACCAAGTGTTGGAAATAATACTGAGAGGGGGGGGGGGTGAATCAGTATTATTACATTAATAAAACTTTTTCATTTCCATATTCAGATTCATATATGCTACTTCCACAACTTCTTATGATTCAGTTAGTTGATCCTTAATGAGTGCATTAGAACATTATCAACCATATTAACAGTAAATTGGTGCAGTAAAATAGAACAGATCATCACACATAAGTCACACACATGAACACCATGATATAAGGTGGAAACCCAATGTGGGAGAAAACCACCTGCTGCAAGTCATCTCAATCTTCTTCTTAATAAGAAAATCCTTTTACAATATTAGTACTGGTGCAGTCTTATACCAGTACGGGAGCTACAACCCCCTTTGCTCTTGTACTAGCTTAGATACTAGTACGTAGGCGCCAGCCAACAATCTTCTCTCCTCCAGGTACCACGTTTCATGCATTTTCAGACTGGATATTCCTGAAGCACAACACATAATCTGAAAGGCCACGTTTCATCCAATTTTCATACTAGACCCATTAATATCATTGAAGCACATAATCAATCTTCTGAATCACCCAAACACCAGATCAATACATATACAAGGATAATATATGTGTTAGCACCCAGATCTAGTCCATCAGATCACACAAATATGAGTCATTATGATCCTGATCCAATATTAGTTCTCATCCATCAATACTGAAGATAAACCTTTAAGCTGTCATCAGAACCCATCAACAACCAGAACCACCTGTGACTTCAAATATCATAGCTCAAATTGTATACGCTACTACAATGAACCAAACCTGCATATATACGCGCTTACACCAAAGCCAACCCACGTACAGATCTATAAATATTCAAACATGATTTGCAGCGATTTCAAACTTAAGTTATACCCAGTTCAGATCATTCAATATACAGATCTAGAATAAGCATAATCAAATATATAGAGATAGTTCATTTCAAACCATTTGATCCCAATCTATCCTTAGATCTTGTTCTCCTTCAACCGGTGAGATCCCTCTTTAGTTCAGATCCAGATCTGCACCATAACCCAATCACAGTATTCCAGATCTAGCACTTTATCAGATATTCAGATAATGCTTTGCCAAATGATCTCCTTCCTCTTTTATAGCCTTAGTCCTTTCTCAATACCACGGTCCAAAACCATAGGATCAAAAAAACTATTGGACTAATACCATGAACCAACCATGAAAGTGCGTGAGATCAACCCTTTTGGATGCAATACCACGGGCCAAAACCATAGGATCAAAAACTATCGGACTAATACCATGAACCAACCATGAAAGTGCGTGAGATCAACACTTTTGACGAGGTACCATGGTCCAAAACCATAGGTTCAAATACCAAGGACTAACTACCATGGACCAAAGGTAAGTTCTCCAACATATACACGCTTTTCCTTGCATGAAAGTGCGTGAGATCAACACTTCTGACGAGGTATCATGGTCCAAAACCATAGGTTCAAATACCAAGGACTAACTACCATGGATCAAAGGTAAGTTCTCCAACATATACGCGCTTTTCCTTGCATGAAATACCAAGGACTAACTACCATGGACCAAAGGTAAGTTCTCCAACATATACACGCTTTTCCTTGCATGAAAGTGCATGAGATCAACACTTCTGACGAGGTACCATGGTCCAAAACCATAGGTTCAAGTACCAAGGACTAACTACCATGGACCAAAGGTAAGTTCTCCAACATATACACGCTTTTCCTTGCATGAAAGTGCGTGAACTTTTTCTCTACATGAAATAAACTTTTCTCTACATAAAAGTGCGTGAACTTTTCTCTCCATGAAATAAACTTTTCTCTGCATAAAAGTGCGTGAACTTTTCTCTACATGAAATAAACTTTTCTCTGCATAAAAGTGCGTGAACTTTTCTCTACATGAGATAAACTTTTCTCTATATGAAATAAACTTTTCTTTGCATAAAAGTGCGTGAACTTTTCTCTACATGAAATAACCTTTTCTCTTCATAAAAGTGCGTGAACTTTTCTCTACATGAAAGAAACTTTTATCTTCATGAAAGTGCGTGAACTTTGTTGCACTATAATTTATCATCTGAGATGAGTGGGTTGCCATCAAGTACAACATATGTATCATAATGCCAACACGCTTTTTGTACCCCCCCCCGATTAACTATCAGAGCGGCAAAGGGGGTTCGAAGTCGATGAGATTCGTCGATGTGGGTGGAAAAGATTGTGGTTCTTTATTGTAGCGCGGCCGATACCATATACAACAAACAAGTCACATCAAATAAAAACTTTATTAGAAACTAACTAATCACAATATAATTGTGATTTAAACTAATAAACTTCATTAATTTAATAACTAATGCAGCATTTAAGTCGAATCACATATTTTGATTTTTGTAAGGGTTTTTATCATTTTCTTTGTTTTTGTCATTTTTTAAATACCCTTTTTATTTTTATTTTATTTTATTTTTCTTTTATATATATATATATTATTATTATTATTTTGACATATAAATGTAAAATTTAGAATAATGTTACAACATCGGCTCCATCTGGGGACTGCATTTCCCTGTGAGATGCAGAGAACATGCAGATCCATGTGCCTTCTCCTCGGACTATGGAGTCTTTGCTATGAAAATCACACTTGCCATGAAAAAGTAAATAAAACTAGAAATGTATAATGAATTATGATTGCAATCAACTTTCAGTACTGAATATAGTGCTTGAGATACGGTCCATTGACATGCAATGTAGAGTATGCTCCTTCTAGGTTCTGTAGAATGAAAGTATTGTTTCCTTTAACCTCTAAAATGTTGAATGATGCCAGCTACAGATTATCAAACTTTCCATGTCTCCCCTTTTCTTCTCTTCGGGTATCCCATTTCAAAACCAGATCTCCTTCCCTGAAATCTCTTTCTCTTTCATCTTGTTTTGATATTTACGAAGTTTATACTAAACTTCATCTCTATCTTCATTCAATTCTACAATCTGATTAATTCTCCTAGAAAAATAATCAGGCTCTTCATTTCACTCTTGTAAAAACTTCATGACGGGAAAAGTTAACTGTGTAGGAAAAATGACCTTAATGCCATAGACAAGCTGAAAAGGAGATTTACATGTTGATCTTTTAGGTGAAATTCTATTGGCCCAAACTGCATACTTAATATGTTATCCCAATTTCTCTTATGATCTGCAAGTACCTTTTTTTATCACCTTTACCAAACTTTTATTATATGACTCTTCCAGTCCATTCCCTTGAGGGTATTATGGAGTAGAATGATGCAATAGGATCTGACATTTCTGGAAAAAATCTATCATTTTAACACTACTAAATTATTGTGCATTATCTGTGACTATCTATTGGATAGCCAAATCTAGATAATATTTTTTCCTCAATAAATATAATGACAACAATATTTGTAGCATTTTTCACTGGGATAGCTTCTACCCACTTTGTAAAGTAATATGTGGCAATTAAGATCCATCTGTGGTGATCACTGGATATTGGATGTATCTCTCCAATGAAATCTATTCCCCACTGTAGGAAAGGTGCTTCAATCAAATCTAGAACAAGAGGGAGTGTTGTTAATCTTTGCTTACCAGCAAAAATCTAACATGGAATGCAGCTTCTCACTTTTGCTCCAACCTATGAAAACAAATTTGGCCAGTAGAAACCTATTCTTAAGATCTTGTGTGTTGTTTCCCTCCAAGCTTAATGACCTCCACATATTCCTTCATGAAATTGATTAATAACACCTTTTATTTCACTCTCAGTCAGGCATAGAAGTAAAATATTTAATGGATATTTCCAATGAAGGTTAGCAATGATAATACGATACTTCATAGCCTTTAATTTAAGAGTTTTGCATTTTTTTCGGTGAAATAAGGAGGGTATTCAAAATCACAAAGAAAGTGTACAATATTAGCATACCACTAAGATGATAGGAACTTTCCCTCAATATGAAGTGGAGAAGAGGAAGAGGAAGGTTCTTGTGGATACTTCTCTAGTTAACTATAGGAACGTTCTTGTGGATTCTTCTCTCCTGATATCTGCATGATAGTGCTTATTCCCAAAACCTTGCAGTTAGATTCTGCCAAGATCTTAGCTAAACCGTATCATTTTACTAGTTTAGTAGATTTGATGTTTAGATAAAATTCAAGAATTTAAGTTATACATCTCCCTCTCCCACCATCTGTATCAAGTTGAGTCAAAATGGTCATGACAACATTGTTTGGGACATAGGCATTAATAGGGGAATGAAGGACATAAGTTCTGAAAAATTTTAGAGCTCGTACAAGGGCATAGCGATTTGTTTTCCAATAATATCATATTTGAGCCTGGCATCTCTCATAATTTTATTAAAGAAGGAAATTGGTTGGTCATCTTGGTTATCATTCTTTTGCAGTAGAACAACAGCTAAAGTGGTGCCAGAGGCAAAAGAGAAAACGTTGAAGGGTTTTGTCTAATCAGGGTTGGCTAGTACTGGGGTTTTAGAAATAGCCTTTTCGATTTGTGTAAATGCATATCTAGCTTGCACCATCCATTTAAACTCATGATCTTTCTTCAACATATCAGTAATATCTATAACAATTTCAACATAGTTTGGTATAAATCTCCTTAGAAAAATATTTTTTCCTAAAAAATCTTGAATTTCCTTTTCATTTCTAGGGAGACCAATTAACTCAATGGCTGAAACTCATTTTGGATCGATTGCCACTCCTTCTTTTGAGATTATGTGGCCAAGTAACTTTCCTTATTTTATGGCAAAAAGAGATTTCTTTGGGTTGAGAGAAATTCCGAATTTTCTAAACATATCAAAAACCTTTCTCAAGTGCTTTAAGTGATTTTCATCAAAGTTTGAAAACACAGTTAGACCATCCAAATAAACAACAATAAACTTATTGATTTTTCCAACAAAAGTTAAATCCATAGTTCTTTGAAATGTTGCCCCTGCATTGGTCAAACCAAATGGCATTCTGGCATACATAAAAGTACCCTAGCAAATGGCGAATGTTGTTTTCTCTCTGTCTTTTGGAGCTACCAAAATTTGGTTATATCCAGAGAAACCATCTAGCATAGAAATTCTATTAGAACCTGAAACTCTTTGTAGTAATTAGTCCATTTTAGGCAATTGATAATTGTCTTTCAAAGATGATTTATTCATATTTCTAAAGTCCACACAAAGTATAATTTCACCATTATTTTTTCTTACAGGAACTAAATTTGTAATCCATTCAGAAAATCTTAGAGGAACAATAATTTTTGCATCCAACAATTTCTTTAATTCTTTCTTTATGGTTGGAAGCAATATTGGATTTATTCTCCTTAATTTCTGTTGGAATGGTTTGGCTTCTAGTTTTAAAGTTATCTTATGCTAAATAATATTTTTATTATAAGTTTTAAGCTCATCATAGGACCATGCAAAGACATCTTTATAATGTTTCAAAAGATTGATATACTTGGCTTTTATGTCCTTGTGTAAGGATGCTGAAATTTTTACTTTTTTTATTTCTTCATTAGTTCCAATGTTACAATCTTCTACACCCTCTTTTGGTGTATTTAATAACGAATTAAAAAAAAAAAAAAAAAAAAATCATTATTATCAAAAACTCTTTCAAGAGGGATCAGACCCTTGGGAATGAAGTTGCTTGGAAATTGGAGGATATTGTGATCAACTATCTTGTTATCCAATTTTGAGGATTCATCTTCATGAGTTGATTCATGATCAATAATTTGTTCTTCCTCAATTTGCAAGGCTGAGAAATCATCAATTGCCTGCAAGAAACTCTTCAATGGTTCGTCATCTTCATACACTGGCCAGTGTTTAAGATTATTAGGGATCGAATGCCTATATTTTACTTGAATTTGATATTGGAGTTGCATTGGATCAAGAGTTTTAAAGGAGCTTGCAAAAACTTCTCATTTCTTGGGATTGGTGTGATGTTAAAGGCTTGGAAATAGTTTTCTATAGAATCCCATAACTCATTTCGGCAAGATCTGAGCCTAGGATGTTTTGCTTGGCATAGATTTCTTACTTGATTAACATTTAATTCTGAGTCACTGAAAATACTCAAATTTAGAACTTTCATACTTTTAGCCAACTCAAGGCCTAAAAGTAGGGCTTCATATTCTGCTACATTATTAGTAACATCAAAGTCCAACTTAAAGGATTGGGTTATGTTTTCTCTATCTGGAGAAATTAATACAATCCATGCTCCAACCCCATCTTTAGAAAAAGCTCCATCAAAGTATAACTTCCACGCATCATTTTTTATACAATTAGGTTTGTTCACATATATGTTAAATGCTGAGTTGAGAAATTTGGGAATCATTTGATCACAATGTGAAACATCCAAAACCCTGAACAACAACATAAATCATATGATTTATTGTCTGATCAGTCCTACAAATAGTGTTAATGAATCTCACATCTCTGTATAACCTAAGGTGTTCACCCTGATATACAGGAATAGTAGCATAGGACATGTCGGTCTGCAAATTTCCCCCTAATTTGGCACAACATGATCTTGATAACAAAATTCCAAATTTGGGAGGGATCTTTGTGACTACAATGTCTATTACTACACTTTTTACAGGAATTTGTGCTAAAGTTACAACTAGGTCTTTTATCAGTGCAAGACAAGGAACTTTCTTGGAGTCAAAAGTCTACAAATCATGGTAAGGTTTGGTAATTTGTAATTATAATTGATCCATGATTACTTTGGGCATAAAATTGTGAGAGGCCCCTGAGTCTAACATACAATTGTATAGAAGAAAATCATGAACTTTAAGAGTGACATAAAAGGGAGGAACGTTCTCATCAATCATGTCATAACTAGGACCAAAAACCACTAATTTTTTTTCACCCTGTAAACTGATCACATCCCGCTTGGAATCTATACTTGAATATTGGATCCACTTTGATACTTGGTTTTTATATCCTAGGTTTTTAGAGAGTTTAGATAGTGGAATAGGGATTTTGACTCTTTCTAATTCTTTTTCTACATTGAAAATTGTTGGGACAATTTTTTCAACAGTATTATGTTCATTGGCTTGAGTTAATGGATGAATTACAGTTGTTTGGGTTTTAGCATTTTTACTAGAGGCTGATTGATTGTAACATTCTTGGTTGGCCTACCAGGGCCTGGTCTAGGCCTTAAGTCATACCTTCTGTTTAATTCAACTATTAGAAACTTTGAAAAGGCTTGATATTTAGAAACCTTTATATTTAGCTACTTGTACGATGATCATAATTAAGCTACACATCCCTCATGAATTAGTCATGTAATAAAAACATAGTTTGTCTTACTATAATTACCTAGAGTTGTACTTATCGAAATGTCACGCCTAGATTCTCGTGTAAAACTAACGATTATTATGTGCACGTAGGATTTCTTCCATTTGTTTGATGCACGTAGGGAAGTTATGAGAATGGAGAAACTCATCTTACCTTGTTATGTTATAAGGTTAGCGACAAGTATTTGCTCCGAAAATTCTCTTATATTTGAAAACCTTGTAATGTTAAAGAAGAAATATTTTGACTACTGGCAAAAAGAGTGTCAATGCTCTATATTTCAAATGGATCTATACCATGTTCCCGCGTTGTGTTGTATCACCTTCTCCTGCTCTGTTGGTTGCTTCTTATTCAACTACTGATCATGATTCTCATATTTTAAGAAAAATAGACTATTGCTCTTAAAGTAAGGGTTGGTTGTGAATCTTGTAGTGAGTTCCAATAGTCTCTATCACTAGCCCCGAAACCTACTATTATTAGGGAAAAATAAAATCACAAGTCTTCTTACATTCCATCCAATCCTAGGTACAATCTATCATCATTTGAATGAACGTATTGAAGTTGAGCATGTGAGAGAGTCATCGGATTACTAGCCAATGATGTATGTCATTAACTAATGCAAGGCTACTTGCCTTTAATGAAAATGAGATCCCAGGTATATCAGTACATCTTGTGTTGTATGAATAAATGTGCTGAGGTCAAGTCACCTACAAGATCCAATAAATGGGAGACATTGATGTATTCCCACTGATCACTATCGAGAGAACCTACCATTAATGTATGCAAGTCTCAAGGTACAACAAATAGTCTCTAGCCTTTTATCCAACATAATGTGTTCAAGTTGATGGGAAAAGGGTCGTTAGAAGGAGTGCTTTAAGGAATCCCTCATCAACTAACTCGAGAATAAACAAAAAATTTAAGATTCATGATTAAAGAAAGAAAAACAACAACTTATTGGCCTTACCATGCCACAAGGATTTTTCTTTTTTCTTTTTTAAGTAAAAGGAAGAGAAGAATTCAAGAAGAGGAAATATGACTAGGAAGAGGATCTCCCTACTTTATCTCCATCCCATTGTCTTGAAAAATTCTTCTATGAACTCTTCCTTGGAAATTGGTTTCCAGTAGAACTTTAGCCAATGCCCATTCACAAGAAAGATGTTGAACTTCATCAATAGTATTAATTTGAACTAATATATTCTAAAAGACATTCTCCACTTTGTACGAACCCAACCAATGAGTTCAGAATTTATCTTTAAAATCATTGATTCTTGAATCAAAAAGGAAAACCCAATCTCCCTACTAGAATATCTTTCATTGAATGAACCTGTCATGCCATTTCTTCGTGTGTTCTTGTACCAATATAGTCTGTTGAACTTCGTCTTGCCCAATCTCATCAAGCTAGTTCAACTACAACAACCTTTGTTCTTGTGCTTCAGTAATATCCATTCCCAACTAGGAAACAATTTGAAAATTATGAATATGGAACTCAATTAGGAGAATGACATGTTTCCCAAAGACCAATTCATATGGGGTAGAACCTATAGTGCTCCTCCATGTCATCTTGTAATCTTAGAGAACTTCATTCAACCGATTCAACTAGTCCTTATGCTGGATCTGCATAGTCTTAGTGAGAATGGCTTCTAGTACCTTGTTGGTGGACTTGACTTGCCTATTTGCTTGTGGGTGGTACAGGGTGGAAGTCCTATGCTTAATTTGATACTGATCCATGATGGAATTTATGAGTTTGGACATGAACTATGTTCCCTGGTCCCTGATGATCTCCCGAGGCACGCCAAATTCGATGAAGATTTCTTCGCAAAGGAAATAAATAATTGCCTGTTCATTTGCTCAAACTAGTGGCTTAGCCTCAACAAATTTTGTGACATAATCAATGCACACTAGGATATATTTATTTTTCCTTGAAATCGGTGTGATTAGGCCTACAAAATCCAAGGCACATTTCTCAAACAATTCAATCAACTCTTGTGAGTGTAATGGCATTTAATTTGCTTGAACCCCTCCCCAATCCTATGACAACTGTCATGCGGTTGCACATACTTCTTGGTATCTTTAACAAATTGGACAAATAATAATTGAACTGTTGTGCTTTATAAGAGGTTCATTTATTTGAAAAATGACCTCCACAAGGCTTGTTGTGGCAAGCCTTTAGGATATCCGATATCTCATCCTCCCAAACGCACATGCGGATGATTAGATCCACACCTTTATAAAATAGGTCATCATTAATCCAGGAATACAAGGAACTTTTATTTATGATCCTGTGCTTTTCATGAGCAGGTAGTTGTTGAGGTAATTTTCTTGTTCCTAAACAATTTGCAATGTATGCAAACAAAGGAAGATGAATAAATACTGCAAATAATTGTTCATCCAAAAAAATTACATCTATATGAATATAATTATTTTCATTTTATAACCTAGAAAAGAATTCAACAACTAGATTATCTTTACCAAGCTGATCCAGAATTACAACATTAATTTCCTATAGTAATAACAACCATCTCATGATCTGGTTGTTAGTTACCAAATTATTCACCAGGTACCAATAGTTGCATGGTTAGTGTGGACAAAGACCTCATAACTCGTAATATAATGCCTGAAATTTCTTATAAAATGCACCACCACTAATAATTATTTTTCTATCACAGTATAATTCAACTCAAATGGGGCTAGATTTTTGCTAGTATAGTAAATGGAATAATAGCATAGGTCATATTTTTGTCTAAGGACAACCCCAAGATTTGTGTCTAAGGCATCTATGGAAATATGAAAGGGGAGGGACCAAGCAGAACCCCTCAAAATAGGTGAAACTGAAAGTTTTTCTTCCGAGGTCTCAAAAGAACACAGACATCAATCATCACATAGAAAAGCAACATCTTTGGATAATAACTTAAGTAATGGCGTGGTGATTCTTGTAAAACTTTCAATGAAGCATATATAATATTTAGCAAAACCAAGGAAGCTTCTTATCGTTTTCTATGTTGTGGGAAATGATAGATGAGATGAAACTTTGATCTTGGCTAGGTCTATTTCAACGTTGAGATGAAACTTTGAGTTTGGACAAGTCTACTTCAATCCCTGCAACAAAAACCACATGATTAAGCACCACTCCCTTAGTTAGCATCATTCGACATTTTATGTTACACACAACAATGTGTGCTTCTTGACATCTAATCAACACTTTATTAATGTTTCTCAAATCTTCCTCAAACAAATCCCCATAGACAATAAAATCATCCATGTACACCTCCACACAATTGTGAATCTAGTCTAAGAAAACACCTGGCACCACCCTTTTGAAGGTGGAAGGGGCATTACATAACCCAAAAGGAAACACCCTGTAGGAAAACATTCCCCAGGGACAAGTAAATGTTGTTTTCTCTTGGTCCTCAGAGCTATCTAGAGTCGGTTACACCCATTGTACCCTTCTAAAAATGAAAAATATTTCTTTCTCATTGAGGTATCTAAGACTTGGTCTATAAAAGGGAGAGGGAAATAATTATTCATGGTAGCTTTATTCAACTCATGAAAGTATACACACACATGCCACTTCCCTAAACATTTGGGCACTACGACTAAGCGAGAAACTCATTTACCATCAAATATCGGGTAAATCAAATTAGCATCAAGGAGCTTTTGCAACTCTTATTTCACCACTTCCTTAAGTGTTGGATGCATACGCCTTTGAGGCTACAAATAGGTTTGGTCTTCATAATTGTAATTATACTTGTATCAAAATGAATTTATAAAAGCAAAAAGAAGAAAAAAAATTGTTATTTTCACTAGTCAAAGCATGTTCTTCATGTTTTATAAACAATGGAAACTAGGACACTACTGAGAGGGCGTGTGAATCAATAGTGTGACCAAATTATACAACTTTTCACAAATTGTATTTTTCAAACACTTTAGCAATCACTCATATAATCAATCATGTAAAGAGAAACCTCATTATCATCATCAAACACATGAGCAATATATATAGAAGACATCAATATTCTTTTTATTTCTTTGTCAAATGCAAGCTTAAACTTGATTATATCATTTCCCCACAAGCTACTACTTGTAGGTTTATCCTCATTTATCAGTTTTCACTTAAAGGGACTACTACCCCAACTCGTTTATCAGGGCTCTTTCCCATGGAATGCAAGCAACCACTTGTTGGACCTGTTGAATCATATTTCATCCATTTTAAAACTCAAATCCATAGGCCACTTCCTTTCACAAAAAAATAACTTTCTTACCTTAACCACTGAGGAAAGCCACCAAACAAACACCTTCACCAATCTTTGATTACTGAAAAAATTACCAACCATACAAATCAAAACATTAATCAAACCATATCACCAATTACACATTTTCAGATATTAAATCTAATCTATGATTCACCCTTGATGTATGCTCACATTATGCATCAGGTGTCACTGGAAACCTTTCACACACCTCTTCCAACAAACATAGTTACACTCTTCCACACACCTTAACCTTGCAAATTCAATTATTCTTATAAAAGAATTTAGACTAATATTTTTGGATAATAATCTTTAGTTCTCTTGCACTTGATTGCTTGCATGAATATTCTATTTGTGTATTTCTCCTACTTAACCTAACTCTTCTGAATATGATCTGTAAGACATCAAACTCTCCTTACCTGTTTATGCTGAAAAAACTGAGCTTAACTGCTCAATTTTTCTATTATGGAATTTTTCAGGATTTAGCTAAGCTTTTCTAATTGTGGCGCTTCACCAAATTTAGCTATTCATCCAAATCTATCTCTTAACTATTTGTTCTACCATTCTAAGTGTCCAACTCGCTCATGCATGTTTTATGTAATATTTAGTGCTCTGTTTTTTATGGCATAAACACCAAATTTCAAATTTGTTGACTTGTTCCATACGTTGGGCTCTAAGCCTCTTTAATAAAGCACCAAGTTGTCGACTCATTCACCCATGTGTCGAAAGAACTTAAACCAAAACATTGCCATATTATAATTTTGTCATCCTATTACTCTTTAAGCCCCAAGGGCTTATTTTATATTGCAAACACTTTCACACCTTTGGTCACAACAACACAACAAAAACTCGACCTCAGTGAGCTTTTCATTATATCACAAAACCATCAAATTATGTGAAAATCTTGTTAATTTTTCATAGGGCTATATGGTTCTTTGCTTTGATAATTTCATTTCTTCATTAACACATTAAGTTCACCCCATAACATCATAACATTATTCATATTTACATCATTATTCAACAACATATGCAACTATGTATAAAGAACAATATCATCATCATCAATGCAGTGGAACATAAAGGAATTATAGAAGAAAAACATTCGCACATAGAGACACCAGGATTGGTCGAAGACCAGGGCAAAACCCACTATGGGGAAAACCTTTTCAAATTATTCTTCTTAGTATATTATCATCAAATGATTAAGAAAAATAGAGTACAATGATCCATATATTCATCTATGCAACTAACCAGTAAAACAACTACAACATTCATGAAATGAACCCAACAATGTATATACTCAAAACCCTAATTCTGAAGTCTATAATGAATTGTCACTATTTGCGGTCAACTATCGAACACTGCAGTCACAGAGTGAAATCTTCGGAAGCCTAAGATTTCATTTTTAGGTCTGGTCGCACGAAGGAGGTGTCGTGTGAGCGACTATAGTTTCCTAGTCGCTCCCTTAAGCCTGGCATGCGAGTGACTGGGGTCAAATCTGGAAACCTAACTCCTAGTCGCATGGATGGAGAGTTGTTTGTGCGTCTGGAAGGATCCAGTCACATAGATGAGCTTATGTGCGAGTGACTGCGGTCGAACCCTTCCTGTGTTTTTCTTGTGACTGAGGCCTAGAACCCTAAATCAAAGATGCGAGCTTCAGACCCTGCAATTTCACCTCAGAGCGAACCTAATCCTCCATGGACGAGCCTTAGACATGTGCAAGCTAAAAACCAAGATAGAAGAGTGTCTCATAATTGTTTCTAAATGAGGTAGAGGTCACTTGTATTTATAGCCTTTCAAGGCAAACCATTTTGCCTTAGGGTCGACCTTATCAAGTATGCATATGTGGTATTTTCTTCATAAGTACACTTTCCCTTATCCAATTTGAGTGATCTTTAGGTCGATTTTGGTCCTCTCGAAAAGAGGAATTGAATTCAATAATTATCTCCATCAAGTGAGTTTTCCAAAATGGAATTTGACTACAGCTACATATCTTAACACTCCCTCTCAAACAAGGAGAAATCCACCTGCATCATGTCATGAGTATCATGTCAACAAATCATATCCAGTCTCAAGTATCTCATCATCACATATCGTCACTAATCATCTCAATTCATCTCTTGTTTATTCCTGCTTATCTCTTAATTATCCTTGCTCATATGTTGAATATTCTCGAATCTAAAAGAAGAAGAATTTTGACATTGAAGGGGATCTCAATCTACCATCCTTTGTCCATCGGGCTACTACCCAAAATCACATCGCAGAGTCAATTTGCATCATCATCAGAGATCATTTAATCAGGGAGCATATCTCAACCTGGAAACACATCGAGGAGCACATCTCAAACCCAAAATCTCACGGGGGAGCTACTACCATGACCCCATATTGAGCAATAGGATATACAAACACACAGGGGAGCACATCTCAACCCTAGAATCACATCGGGGAGCTCATTCTCAACCCGGAATCACATAGTGGAGAAAATATTAGCCCAATCTTATTTCCTATTGATCTTCCCATCGATGAATATTAATAAGTTAGGTGGTAGAACACATGTATCATAATCAACTTGAGTTGTACACCCCAAGTACACTCTCAACCCGTTGGCCAGATAGAGAGCAGTATTCCCAACAAGCCTTGCTTGTGGGTATGATGCCAACTGCGGTATACTCTACATAGACTAGATAGGGGAGCAGCATCTTCGACCCTATGAAGATAGGGGAGAAACATCTCTAACCCTATGGGTAATAGATAGGGTTGATACCTTATTTTCCAGAGTTCCCTCAACCCCAGGAGCCCTCTATCTCATGTCCACACCCTGGGAGCTGAAATAGGGGAGGAACAATTGGCTCAGTGTCCTCAATCATTGTTGCTCTCATCATACTTTTATTTGGCATCATCTTGATCATCATGTAGCAATAACATTTGTCTCCTATTCATGCAGGTCATCAAATCAAATATCATATTAGAACATAAATAATCATATAAATCACAAAAGGATACCATATTCATCCTCCATGTCAAGGAGGTGCCAACCACAAGCCTAAGCTTGTCTCGTACAACAGAAATGTCTCAATATATGAAGGTAACTCAATCCCAACTATATATGGGATTCTCTACCAATCACATCCCACCCTTTGTTATTGCAATATATCCATGACATATTTGAACATCTTTGCAAAAAAAGATTTCTTCATCCTGCCTCATAGCTAGCCATGCTACCAACATCGTGCTCAATCTCGGTCATGTGTAAAGCTATGGACATCTCATCCAAAAATATACAGCAGATCTCATACTAAGGTAACACCCACATGCACTCATCAATAATAATCCCAAACATCAACAATACATCCATGCAGTCACATATCATAGGAAGAATATCTCAGATAAAAAATTGACCATCCTATGCAAATATTTTGAAAGGTGCTCGATCGAAACTCTAAGTGAGTGAAGCGGATCAATCATGAACTCATTTAGGTTTTATACACTTCATATATATATGGATGGGTGTTCAAAATGAAACATCAATGCTTCAATCAATTGTTGGTTGCCAAGATGAGTTCAACAATATTTCTTCACAACATATTGAAATTCAATTGGAGTGTTTAATGACTTGCATTTCCACTTTCCAATACTTATTCAATAGCTTCACAATATATATTATATTTTCCCAACTTCAGAATTTGATTCATCATGCCATGATTCATCATTTCGAGCTTCAAAAGCCATCTCCCTCTTACTTAGATCATCAAAGGATCATTACCTACCAATAGTAGACCATCAATATATAAAACCAAAACCAAAATCAAAGGCATACCTTGGAAAACTTTTGAAGTAGAGGTTTAGATCAAGACATCATCATAATTTCACCAAATAATTGTCAATGCGGACACATCAAGATCGAGGAGCTTGCTTCATACAATGATCTATGCAAAAATAACACTTTTCCAAACCAATAGGCTCAATATTGTACAATCAAATCAATTAAGCCATCTTATCAAAGTTTATATGCCGGATCAAATCATCAATATCACCGTATCAACTCTTTAGACTAGGTGACAGGTAGAGCTCTCATCAAGTTATGACTACATCTATTGTCATGCCAACAAGTTATCATAAGAAATATCAACTCAAACTTCATCAATGTCAAGTTGTGACTTTATCTATGTCAACAAGTTGTCATTTACCAAACAGTATGATCATAATATAAGTCACTACAAGCAAATGCATACACCAAGAATAGGTTCCATCCATTTATTGTAAGATTACTTCATACTGGCTCGCAACTATCAATACTTCAGCCATTGTTATAAGAACAAGGAAGCCAATACAAAAACCATTATCGAATACCAATATTAGTCATTGAAAGTCACCATGCCCACATAGCATTGTTATCAAGGCAAATCATCAGTCGTCAAGTCAAATCATTAGTCATCAGGTCAGATCTAGATTTTCTATCATAGCGAGATCTATAGTCCAAGACATATCTCAATCATCAATTCAAAATTCTAAACCATTATCATGACAAAACTACAAACATTTCTCATTTGTATCAATCAGCCAAATCATGTCAAACTCTTGTAGCACAAACTTCAAACATAATGGCATATGCATGCCTCGATTACTTGCAAACACAAGTTTAGTCTATATATTCATATTATAATAAACATTCAAAATTTTCTACTCACAGATATTTATGTTGCCTGCTCCACATCTGTAGGCAAGACATCTTTCATATGTACTTCTGATTTTATACAAAAAACTTTATTCTTGTGTCCAACAGGCATAATCGCACCCATAAGCCTTCCTTTGTCCGGTCGGAAGACTACATTCATACCCTTTAAGATGTTATGCGAGCGACTATGGTCAGATCTATTCAAAACTATCTCAATGCCTTGGTCGCACCCTTGAGCTTGCTTTCGTGCAGCTGGGAGGCTATAGTCGCACCTGTAGGCTTTCTTCCATGCGAATGAGGCTTAGAGTAAGAGAAAAGTATCTCACCTCATATCAAAACTTTGCTGCAGATCAACAATGTTAGATATTTATCTTTTCATGCCCATAAATCATACTTCAACAGTAAAGAGTATACATATAATTCCAATGGTAATAGGAGTAAGGATCTGTTATGGTAAAATACAACCCCCCCATTTTTGACTTGTCCACTTCAAAAAATGGAGACCCTTTCCATAAAGTTTTTGGCTAAACGCCTTTTAGGATTTTTATTAAGTTGATTATCATACACCTTTGTTGATTTTTCATTTTTTTTAGACTTTCGTTTTTATTGCTTTGTTAAAATCGATTTTTTATAAGCTTCCCATTGATACTTGTTTCACCTCATTTGGTCAACTGGTTTGTAAGTGGCACTCCTTTGAAGTCTAATCATTTATGTCGTCTGAGTTAAAAATGCATAAAATTAATTCAATAATGCATTTATTTTAAATATTAACCCCTAGTTAGTTATTACTAACATTTTTTCATTTTTTTTACTTATACAGCCAAATCAGGAAGCATCGAGATTTTAGTAATTTACTCTAATATTTCAAATAAATTACCAATCTCGAAAAATCAAAATGTCAAAGTAGCTGTAGTTTATTTATTTATTTTCAGAGTGGCTGTAGTTTAAAAAGTTTCATAACTTAAATAAACCTCATTAAAATAAAACAATATAAAATTAAAAATATATATATATATATAAAATAAAAATTTATACGATCGGATCGCAGGTTTTTAAAATGTAACAATTTTGGAGGACCTTCAATCTTCTCGCTCGCTGATCCTCGATCATTAAAGGACATGGGAGCTTTTATTATAAAGACCTTATGATAAAAGTTTTATATGATTTGTTTTCAGTTTTAAACTTTCAACCTTACGTGTGAGTGAAATGAATAAAGAGGAGTGGTAAAATATATAATAAAATAAAAAATTTATTACACAATCGGATCGGGGCTTTCGCATGTGACAAGTTTAAAGAACTTCGACAACTCCCTCACCTCCCGATTGCCGATTGCGGAAAGGCATAAGACGTTAAACCAAAGCCTCATGTGTATTTCGATTGGTTTTCTTTTGAGTTTTAAGTCAACACTCATACGAATAAGTAAGTAAGGTAACTAATTTAATATTAGTTTAAATATTTAAATAATAAATTTTAAATTAATTTAATTAATTAATATACAAAATTTAATTAATTTAATTTAATTAAAATTTAATTATTATTTAGATTAATATTAATTAGTTATAAATAGTTAGTTAGATTAATATTAGTTAATAATATTTTATTAAATAATTAGTTTAATTTATGATTAACAATTAAATTAGAATTAATTATTAGATAATTAAAATATTAACTTAGAATTAAATTTTTAATTAAAATTGTGATTTTTTGGTCCAGCAACAGAAAGTTTAGATTTATGCTAAATTTGACTCATCAACTTTGGAGACTCATAGATTGAGTTTTACTTAGCCAAATGAGGGCTAGAACAACTCATTGGAAAGATAAAATCAAGGATAACATTTCTGAGGAGGTTTCACTAACAAATTTGGTCATTTATTGGGTCAAAAATCAGGTAGAAAATCAAGCTCTGAATTTTTAAAACAAAATCAATTTTCTGAGTTTTATTTTCTGCATTTTCATTTGTCCAAGCCTCTTCTGAATGCAGATCCATTCGTCAATGATATCTTTGGCCAATTAACCATCCCAGACATCAATAGAAAGCTTATATTTTATTTTCAATTATTTAATTAATTGCATTTGATTAGATTTGTTTTAATGCCAGAAATGACATTTTGATTTTATTGTTGCATCTTAATTTATTTTGATTTCTTTTTTGCAGGAAAACAATAGAAGAGATAAGGAGAAAAAGATCTCAATCAATGAGAAGGCTCCAACAATTAGAGATTGGAATTTTGAGCAAATAAAAATAAATTGGGTAATTTTTTCTTAAACAAAATTCTCTCAAAAATACCTTTGGAAATATTATAAATAAAAGATTGCAGAATGTAATTAAAGACTGTTCTCCTCTGCAATTTTGGACTTCTAAAAGCATTTCTGCAATATAAATTTAGAGTTGTAGGAGGGAGGAGAGAAAATATCAGATCTGAGGATTATTGAGGATTTTTCTTTTGTATCTTGAATTATGTATGATGGGCAGATTTTGCACTATTGTGGCTCTAGCTTTGAAAGCAGAAGTTCAAGCAATGTAGAGGACTGTTGGAGACGAGGGTCAGAGAAATGGATTTAATAAATTGGTATTTCTAATACTACTATTTCAAATACTAGTTTCATTTTTATGATAACAAGAATGTGTCATTTTATTTATGTTTGTGCACTTTTGTCAATACGGGTAATTTCTCTCAATATTGTTATTATGTATCTCTGTGCTTATGGATTAAATTCTGATTTCTGAGTAACTATTTGCTTAAAAATCTGTCTTATAAAACTGATTTATTAAATAGTAATATGTTGTGAACTATTTCTGCATATTATTGTTTAATTATTGGATTTACTGATTTGATAATCAATATCATTTTTTGTAAAATTACTTCCCGGAATGTTGTTGGTTTATTATTTCAATTAATAGGTCTCAATAGGATGTGTTTCGGTATTTACAAATGTCAGTTAATTTAAACTACTTCGTTAGCTTGATATTAACTAAAAGCCAAACATTTAAATTCTTATCATTTAATTATCTTGCTCTTGGTTGGGTTAGATCTATATCTACCTAATTAAGATAGGATTAAGATTAGTTTCTTTTGCTTGCATTATAAAATAAGTTTGCATTTAGATTAAGTTCTGCATTATTTTAAGTCCTCTTCTCAAAGAGGTAAAATTTTAGTTGTGGCTTGGCTGAACCCAAATCAGCTTAAAGGTCATTATCTTGCCCGATCAGCAAGAAGAAGTGATCTGATATCCCTGTCTATTGGTAGTTAAAGATACATCATAAACTAATAGTGATAGGGAGAAGGTAACTGGATCTAGTTAATCCAGTCAGAGCCATTACTCCAAATAGAAAAGGAGTTGCTTTAAGGTTCAGAGCGGGTAGTTATTCCCTAATGTTGAGGCAAACATTTTTGGCCCTCAACATTTTTGGTGCTAGAAGGAAGGTCTGAGACTTGTTGTCTATTGAAGTCTTTTCAATTTTAACAATTTATTTAATCACGATGGCTCCTCTTAAACTTCCAATTTGGAGTTGTATCCATGGACGTGCATCTTCCAATACTCCACTCGAAGTGGTAAGACTCTTATCTCAAGAAAAGTTCAATGGTAAGAGAAATTCTTCTGCTTTTAATCATGTCTTTCAATTTATTCAAAATGTTTCAAATTATGATTTTCAAGGAATTAACGAAGGTATTTTATGCAGAATTTTTACTCTCACATTTGCTGCAAAAGCCAAAAACTGGTGTAGAACTCTTCCAGTCGCCTCAATTCACAGCTGGGATCAATTTGTTACAATTTTCATTTGTAAATTTGACGGCTATGATTATGAACAAGTATGTGATGAAATTGAATATCTACGAAGGTTTGAAAATGAGTCTGTTATTGATTTTAATATTCGATTTTATTTGAACTGTTTAAGATTTAAAATCAAAGATAAACCTACAGAAGAAGAATCACTAGATTGATTTGAACATATTTGCTCTCTTCCTCCCATTCCCATTCCATATGAAATTAGTTCAAGCTTTGTTCCATCCCCTTCTAACATAAATGGGAATTTCAATATGGATGTGAAAATAAATTGTGATGAAGTGGTTTCACAAAGCTTGGAAAATATTTCTATTCAAATGCAAGAAGACAACAACAGCAATTTTGGAGAAAGAGTTGCCTTGAAATCTGAAAGTTACTCTGCAGTGAATTCAGAAAATCAGATTGCAAATCATCAAGTACAAACAACAATCAAAGTAAATAATAGCATGCAAATTGCTGTACAAATTTCTAAATTTTTTCATGATGAGCAAATGCCGAAATCAGAGCAGCAAAGCAACCTTCTTCAAGAAAGCATGAGTACACAAAGGAATGATCTAGAATCTGAAATTTACAATGAGCATAACGCGCAAGAATTTTCAAACAGAGACATTTTTAAATGCATTATTTCAAATTCACATTTTTCCCTTTATCCTGATATTTTTAATGATGGTAATTTTTCCCCTCTTGGTATAAATGATATTTCAGAAAATAAAGAGGATGATTTAAATGAATTACTAATAAGTTTTTATCAAGATAGAGAAACAATTATTGATCATTCTTTTGCCATTAATGAACATGAAATTTTTATTCCTCCTTGTTTTGATATATTGGACGAGATCGAAGGGAATTTTAGAGAATATTGTGAAGTCATTTATGATAATTACTCTGACATTGAGGATGTTGATTTATATTCTTCTCAAGAGAATCCTCATGAGAAAATTCAAATAACATCTGAGAATGAGGAACATTTCAATTTAGAAATTATTCCAACCAATCCTCATTCTAGAGCAGCAAATTATCTTCATGATTTCACTATTCAAGAAAACATTCCAATTTATGATTCATATCATGATCAAACTCTCATTCCTACTCATAATCATAATTTTCTTTCTAATTCACAAGTTGGAATTAGAAATTATTCAAATTCCATAATTCTGGTCAATCCTTGTAAAAAAAAAATCATTTCAAAACGATCCCAATTGTGCTGTAACATTAGTTGTACCAATAGTGATTTCATTTTATTTTTTCTTTTACACTTAGTTTGTTTAAATTTAGATTTATTTTCTGATTTTCTTTTTCAAATTTTTGGCACTTTACGCTGCCCCATTGAAAACTTTAATAGTAAACACTCAATTGACACATTGCCCAATTGGGAAATTGAAGTTTCATATTATAATCATGAACATCAAAAGCTATTAATATTGCAATTTCAATCGATGTTCATCTCTTATCAATTGCATCTTTCTTTTCAAAGGCAATGTTAACAAGAGAGTGCATTCTCACAACCCGGCCAGCAATCTAATCCAATTAATAATTTTCTATTTTATTTGACAGATTTCCATCCATTTTTCATTAACCTATTTGAAAACTGTTTGGAAATTTTTCTTTCGAGGAAGATTGTTAATAGCTTAACATTTGTACATAACACTAACAATTTTTTTCAGGCCTTTGAATTTAAAAGCTCATGCCCACAATCTGGCTGTCATCTCCTCTTTTGAACATTTTCCAATCGTTAATGGAAATCTATCCAGATTTCTATGATCCAATTGGTATTCAATTGAAAAGGAAATTTCAAGAGAAAGAGATTTTAATTAAGTTGCTAACAATAACTGTATATTCTACTTACAGATTTATTTTTCTTAGTATAATTAGATTTGTATTTCTATTACTAATGTTTGAACTATACATACATGCAGGCATTAAAATGAAAGAATGGTTACATTGGAAATATGATTATATTTGAAAGAAAAATTTCGACGTAAATCACATGTAGACATACATTTGTCGACGTGTTTCGAACCAACTAGTGTGGTTCATCGTCAGGACAAGTTGAAGAAACAGATCCAGCTTAGCATGTTAGATGGTCTGAGCAGAGTCTCCAACGGCTAAATTGGCTAACGGCTAATTTTGACCTTAGGACCCAGGTCAAATTCTTATTTATTAATTTAATATTATTATTATTATTATTATTATTATTTTTCTTATGGAAATAAGTTAAATTAGGTAAAATGGATGGTTTAAAAGGGAATATATTTATTTATTTAAATTAAAATTTATATATATATATATATATATATATATATATATATATAATATTAGGTTATTAAGGTAAAAGTTAGGATTAATAATTTCCATGGTTGGTTTGAAACGATAATTTATTTATTTATTCAAACTATTAAATCATTATTATTGGTATTTATATATATATATATATATATGACTAGTATTTTTATTCAATAATAATTCAATGGTTAGTTTATTTTTATGGAAGTTAGTTAAAATATAATTTTAAGGTTAAAAACTTAATTATTTATTTATTTGACTTATTTATTAACAATTATATATATATATTCTATAATTAAAGTTATAATATTAGGTTATTAAGGTAAAAGTTAGGATTAATGATTAGATTAAAAAGATTATTTATTTATTTATTTAAATTATTTAATAATTATTATTAAAACCATATATATATAAATAATCATAGGTTGAGAAAGTAATTAAATAATTTATTTATTAATAATCAAATAAATATGTATATATATATATATATATATAAATTTAAAATAATAATAATAATTTAATAATATATTTATTTAAAAATAAATAAATAAAAATAAATAAATTAATAATTAATTAATTAATAACTTAAGTTAAAATAAATAAAATAAGGTTAGTTTAAAAAGGTAATCTATTTAATTATTTATTGCTAATATTTACCTAGTCATTTTCACGTATATGGTTAGAATATGAGTAGAATTAATTTAGTTAGTTTGTTTTATGTAGTTAATTTATTCCTAACATTTCTGTAGATATAAATAAAGCAAAGCAATCAGCGCTTCTCATACATGTTCAGTGAAACATTTTCTTCTCATCAAAAACTTTTTAATTCTTGCTTCCCATTTTTAAAACCAAAATCTATTGCAACAATACCTGTACTCTGCCTATTTTGAATAATGTCTTGATTAAATTCAATTAAGTTTGCACTTGGCACCAATCACCTCAAAGCCACTTTTCTTCATTTCGATATTTCCTTCTAAGATTTTCTTTTGAAATTTATGTATTGAAGATTTTGATGATACAAAGCTTCTTAACATCATTATCCCGTGGAAAATATGACTATCTATTATAAACTTAATACCAATTTGATTATTATTAATCAGTCTAACTTTTCACTATAATCACATGAAGCTTATGTTATTTTCCTCGAAATTGGTTAAAATGACCTTAAGGGTGTCCATGCTACTATATGCACACATTTAAATCTGTGTTGATATTCTTTCATATTTAGTGGCTTTATCCTATTCTGATCTTTAGTTTATTATCTGATGTTGCAATACGCATCATATTTATTTACTAAAGGCATTATTGAACAGTCACTATAACAATACAGATTTTTCTCAAGTTAATTCGGAATGAGCAGAGGTAATAAATTGTTGTTGCAATTCAAAAGGGAGCATATTCTCATTTTTGTTTTTGATGGATTCTATGAATTTCAATTTTCTGAACATGAATAATTGATTTCCTTTAGCTTGATTGCCCACTCTAATTTAAAATAAATAATTAGATGATTTTGAACAAAGTCAAAATTTTGATAAATCAAAAGAAGAATTTGAAGATTCATGAGGTAAAATCTACAGACAATTTCCTTCTAGGTACGTATTTACAAGTTCATTTTCTTCTATTATTAAATTTTTTATTCTTTTTCCGTTTTATTTGCAGGTTTCCATTTATTTTCGAAACTTGAAGTAAGCAGCAAACCCATTTCAAATTTGCAACAGGTTCAGGGAAATTTTATTTGTGATTCATTAGAATTTGAGCATTCGCCACTTTGCCTTCATTCATTAGAGAACCTAATTGAAATTTAAAACAGTATCACAGGATTCATATCAGAAACATTTCAACTTGATTTTCATATTGTTGATACTACAGTGAATATATATTCGCAATATTCCCATCCCGTTCATCTTCGTCAATTATTTCATTCTGATATTACATCACCCATATCACAAATATTTGTATCGCAATATCCCATCGAAAGCGACTTTTAGTGTTTACCGATAAAAAATTGTTGATACAAGACCTCCGATGTGTTACCTCATTCAGTTTCTCATAAAATGCCATATCGCGTTTCACATATCAGAATTTGGCAGTTGAATATACTTCCATTATCTTGAATCACTGATCTTCGATAAAATGACTTTACCAATATTGCGCTGCCCACATAATTCGGGACCCGATATCAAATTTAAATCAAGTTCATAAGAAATATCGTGTCCGTTCAATCGCAATAGTGGTAGGGGCATAATTTTAAAAGTACCAATGTCTCAGATCTGATATAATATTAAATCTCATAACAAATTTGTCAGGTCCATTCTTCATTGCATATCAGCATAATCATATTGTATTACATCATGTACTTAAAGCTTGTCGATCGCCAAGAGCCACGTCATCCATCGCATCACCGCTATCGCAAGAAATATTGGCATTTCCTATATGACTATTTTCTGATATTCCGATAAGCCAATATCGCAATTGCTTCATCGCATTTTTATTTATGCTCATATCACAATTCCGAAATCGGCAATGTGCGATGTACGAAGCACAATGTGGCTCTTCCCCGATCCCCGATATAACATTTCTTCAATGGTGTGATCACTCCATCTCATCACACATATTCTCATCGCCCGTTCTCATATCAGAAATTTGCCATTGCAACTTCCGATGCGATAGACTCCAACGCATGTCTCTATGCCATTAACATTGACATATCAGCAAAGGTGAAATGTTTGCAGATTGAACTTTAAGCATGGTGAAGAAACATGCAATGCGAATCATCCGATAAGGCATTGTGTCGTATGAAATATTTTAAAATCAATCTTGGGTAACCGCTATGATACTAAAGCAATTGATGAGAATTTGCAGCATATTTAAATCATTTCAATTTCTCATTTATTTTAGCTTTAAATTTATAATTCCATAATTAATATGAAATTCAAGACCTCTCTATCTTCACATTTAAACTTCATTATCTTGGATTTGGTCTTAATTCTGGACAATTTATAAAAATATGGAGTTATGAAACTTACAATATTTTGAAAACATTCATCACTGCAAATTCTCGTTCTCATTTCTGATGCATTTGTTTTAATTTTAATTCCCTTGAACACAAAGCATTCCTTTTTACATTTTACTGCTTGCTTTAGTTTAAATAAAATAAATAATAATTTTGGGTTATAAGATTTTGATTAGTTTGACTTCTTCATGTTTTTAATGTTAACTAAAAGAAGAAGTCAACTAGTATTAAAGAAATTGATACCTTTCAGGTAAGATCAAATGCAATCATCCAATGGTAAGATTCATGTACCCACTTTCATTAATTTCCATTTTGTTAATTTAGTTTCAGTTTTGTTTTCTGATATATAAATTTGTTTTGCAGCGCTTCGTAAAAGCTTTCAATCCTCCGCCAGATCATATTTTTGGAAGTCCTATACTCTTCTCTTGCTTTTATTTTAAGAAGCAGCGATAATCTTCATTGAAACAGCTACACTAGGAAGTTTCTGAACCTTTAATCTGTTTCTTTCAGCATTCCTTTTATCAGAAAATGATTAAGATGATGCTTTCAAACAAGAAAATTGACATCAAACAGAAAGCTTTCATTTTGGCTGAATTTTATCATCACTGTTGTCTAAAAAGCCTAAAACATTTACAACCCTGCAAGGTATAATTTATCTGAATCTCAACATAAGAATGAATGATTATATGATTATTTTCCTTTACTTCATGTTGTTGAGACATTGGTATAACCATTCTTGTTAGAGTTTGTATTTCAAACTTGGATTTTCCTTTCCACTTTTAAATTTCTTCATTTTCATTTTTGTTGGTTGATTTGTTTTCTCATTTTAGCTTAAGAATTCTTTTCCTTTGGTTTGCAGTTTTGATTTTGGTGACGAAGGCCTTCTTGTTACCTAACAATGGTCGGCATACATAAGGAAAAATTGTTAATAGTCACTTATTAGCTTTTTCTTAATTCTCTTAACAAAATTTGTTTTTCTTATTATAAAGGTAGACATACTTAAGGAAGAGATTACAAAACAAGAGAAGATGACAAAGTATCATAAAATCTGAGAAATTCCTTTTTCATCAAAATTGTAATTATTTTGAGATTTCGATATTTTATTAAGATCTTTCAAAATTCTATTATCAGTCAAGAAAAGTTATTTTTAACCAAGTAAAGACACTTTACAACAAAGCACCTTTAACTCTGAAATTGTCATTATTAACTCTTAAGGAGTCAATGATTCTCCATGTCCCAGAGAGTCTTATTTTTCTAGAGTATAATCCAGAAATATATTTAAACTTAAAAGATAAGAGGTCTCATCATGAGCCTGCTTACCAAAATCATAGAGAAAAAATAAGCTGACATTACTAACACTGTTAAACAAACCAGGATAATGGCTTATGATTGCAAACAATTATAAGACAAAGGGTCTCATCACGAGCCAGCTTGTTCAGTCCAATTATAACTAGTGAATGGCATTGTCAACTATCTCGCTACCAAACCAGAACAATGGCTTTTAAGAACTAAAAAAATAAAAATAAACATATATAAATGGATTTATCTCTAGGTCAATAATTCTTAAATAGATGGGATTCTGAATCATTGATGATTAAAAGGTAACCCTGTCGAGACTATAGATGTTTGCTGGCAGCAGTGGCTCTACCTGTGACAAATGAGTATATTATAAAAGCTAAATTGTAAAGTGACCCCTGCTTTATCTCTACAACTAATTAAGCACTGATATAGAGTTTTGAAATATTTAATTTATGAGGAATTTTAAGAAAATTACAGTAAGAAGATTCTTGCTTTTATTCAGATTAATGAACCTAGTCAAGCATTCCAAAAAATAATTTTCTCTTCTTTAATTATTTTTACTTTAATTTTAGGAAAATCTCATTCATATCAAATAGAGATAACTGGTTCTTCTCCCTTGTGTCGGCATTGTTGTGGTAAAATACAACTCCCCCCCCATTTTTGACTTGTCCACTTCAAAAAATGGGGACCCTTTCCATAAAGTTTTGGGCTAAACGCTTTTTAGGATTTTTATTAAGTTGATTATCATACGCCTTTGTTGATTTTTCATTTTTTAGGCTTTCGTTTTTTATTGCTTTGTTAAAATCGATTTTTTATAAGCTTCCCATTGATACTTGTTTCGCTTCATTTGGTCAACTAGTTTGTAAATGGCACTCCTTTAAAGTCTAATCATTTATGTCGCCTAGGTTAAAAATACATAAAATTAATTCAATAATGCATTTATTTTAAATATTAACCCCTAGTTAGTTATTACTAACATTTTTCATTTTTTTACTTATACATCCAAATCAGGAAGCAACGAGATTTTAATAATTTACTCCAATATTTCAATAAATTACCAATCTCGAAAAATCAAAATGTCAAAGTAGCTGTAGTCTATTTATTTATTTCTATTTATTTTCAAAGTGGCTGTAGTTTAGAAAGTTTCATAACTTAAATAAACCTCATTAAACAAATAATAATAAAATAAAAATTATACGATCGGATCGGAGATTTTTAAAATGTAACAATTTTGGAGGACCTTCAATCTTCCCATCGTCGATCCCTCGATCATTAAAGGACATGGGAGCTTTTATTATAAAAGCCTTATGATAAAAGTTTTATATGATTTGTTTTTTAGTTTTAAACTTTCAACCTTACGTGTGAATGAAATGAATAAAAAAGAGTGGTAAAATATATAATAAAATATAAATTTTATTACACAATCGGATCGGAGCTTTCGCATGTGACAAGTTTAAAGAACCTCGACAACTCCCTCACCTCCCGATTGGTGATTACGGAAAGGCATAAGACGTTAAACCAAAGCCTCATGTGTATTTTGATTGGTTTCTTTTGAGTTTTAAGTCAACACTCATACGAATAATTAAGTAGGGTAGGTAATTTAATATTAGTTTAAATATTTAAATAATAAATTTTAAATTAATTTAATTAATTAATTAATATGCAAAATTTAATTATTATTTAGATTACTATTAATTAGTTATAAATAGTTAATTATATTAGTTAGTTAGATTAATATTAATTAATAATATTTTATTAAATAATTATTTTAATTTATGATTAACAATTAAATTGGAATTAATTATTTGATAATTAGAATTATAATTTAGGATTAAATTTTTAATTAAAATTTTAATTTTTCAGCCCAGCAACAGAAATTCCAGATTTGACTCATCAACTTTGGAGGCTCATAGATTGAGTTTTACTTAGCCAAATGAGACCCAGAATGGCTCATTGGAAAGATAAAATCAATGAGAACATTTCTGAGGAGGTTTCACTAACAGATTTGGTCATTTATTGGGTCAAAAATCAGGTAGAAGATCAAGCTCCAAATTTTTAAAACAAAATCAATTTTCTGAGTTTTATTTTCTGCATTTTCATTTGTCCAAACCTCTTCTAAATGCAGATCCATTCATCAATGATATACTTGGTAAATTAAACCATCACAGGCATCAATAGAAAGCTTATATTTTATTTTCAATTATTTAATTAATTGCATTTGATTGGATTTGTTTTAATGCCAAAAATGACATTTTGATTTTATTGTTGCATATTAATTTATTTTGATTTCTTTTTTGCATGAAAACAGTAGAAGAGATATGGAGAAAAAGATCTCAAACAATGAGAAGGCTCCAACAATTAAAGATTGGAATTTTAAGCAAATAAAATTAGATTGGGCAGATTTTTCTTCAACAAACTTTCCTCTTAAAAATACCTTTGGAAATATTATAAATAAAATATTGCAGAATGTAATTAAAGGTTGCTCTCCTCTGCAATTTTGGACTTCTAAAAGCATTTCTGCGATAGAAATTTAGAGTTGTAGGAGGGAGGAGAGTGTTAGTGTCATTCTTTCCAGCCTTCCTCCAGTGATCAAATATGCTCTTACAAAGTGGTCTCAGAGTTTCCAAGTCAAATTTTGTCATTTCAAAGAGTTTTCAAGCAAAATTTGGTCACTAGGCATTAGGTCTAGAGTTTGCCCAAATGTCAGTCCATGTCACTATTCAGCTGAGTATATCATCATTCATAGGGTTTTCATTATCATCTCAGTGTCTAATGAGTCATTTCACACCTTGTTCATGCTTCAGTTGTGCCTAAGCAAGGTCATTTCCCTCTCCTAGGGTTTTGAAGGCAATTTCTCTTGGATGGTCAAATCACCGGAAAAACTTGTTTTCTGATGTTCATACACCTTCCCCTGTCCTTAAAGTACCTTATCAAACACTTCCCATCCCTTAGATCCGCCAAATTCCTCATTTTTGCACAAACCCTAGTTTCTAGCTACAACCTGGCAATTTTCTAGGTTTGGCCTGTGTTTTGCCCTTTTCGACCCCTTCCCCTCACTCAATCTCTGAGATTCCACTTTCCCCTGCTTCCTAACATCCCTCCCCACTCCCAAAAATTTCCCCAAGAATTTAGAAGCCCCCTATCCCCTTCATTTCGCTCCATTTCGACAAAATCCCTTGTTTCACACATCGGGACAAGTTGCACTCAAATGATGTTTCAGAGCAATAAAAGATGAATTTTGGAAAACTGAGAGAGGTTTTTGTCCATAACATGCCAAAGAAGAAAAACCTCCTTCACTTTTTTCACAGGTGTCATGGTTTTAGAGCAATGCCAAAATTACAGTCGTCGGATCCAAGGAGTTTGGCCAAGGCACAAAAACGGAAAAAGAAGACCAACCCGCTCCGTATCTTGGCTGAGGCCTCTCTCACTCACCATGATACTCATTAGCATCCTCCTAGCAGCAAACTCAAGAAATTTTGAGAGTTTTGAAGCATTTTTGGCATTTTTGGTAATTTTACAGGTTTTGGCCATTTGACTGGTCTCACCCCGCGCGCAACCATACATGGGGGCAACTCAGAACGGGAAAAACTTTGCATTTTTGGAATTTTCATGCAAAAATACACTTGCCTATGGACGGGTTTCAGATTTTATGGAGATTTGGGCTTCCAAAAGCTCAAAATACATGCAAATTTTGACTTTCTGCCCCTATTTTGAGTTGCAGAAAGCTGTCTTGGGAGAAATGACTTTTTAGGGGTAAAATCAACTCCAAATTCAAAAATTCCGGTGGGGTTGGAAAGTAGACTCGCAGACCTTTCCAATGAGCTATCTTGCACCTGATTTGGACACCAGGAAGGCCCTCAAATAGAGCTGTGAATGTGCGCGACCAGTCAGAGTGATGTGCGCGACCTGTCAGGGAAATTTGCCTGTTTTGACCAGTTCGGCCAGCAAAACACTGTTTTCATCTTGGTTGACTTTTGAGGCATGTAAATGATGGATTTTTGTGTAATTTTCATAGCACTTAGATATTTTTACTCTCCTTAAACACTTCTAGAAGTTTCCTTGATGTAAATGGTAAATATTTAATGCATGGATAGGTTTCCTAGGTTTTAGAGGCAAGTTGTTTTGACTGCCTATTATCTAGTGCTCAGTTTAGAATTAGTTGAAACAGCTCCTAGGAAGCTGTGCTCGACCCCTAGAGGTGGGAAAAGGAGTTAGACCATCTATATTATGCCTTCTCTTACTCATTTTCATGGTTGGACTCTTGAGGGAGAAGCGTCTATTGTATATTTTACTTGTATCTCTGCAATTTGAGGAAAAGGAAGACCAGGGTTTTGCAGACATCATTGGGATTCTTGTGGATTCTTGTGTTGATGGTGTGTTTCTCTTATTCTAATTGTAAGTGTGTTTATGTGTTCCATCTCTTTCTTTACTGCAGCTTATTAAACAAATGAAGTGATAAAGTTTGAATTCATGCTTGCCATGCTCAGCTTTCAAATTTGTTTAATGTTTATGTTTTCCACTGTCTAGAGAGGATTCAAAGTCATTGTTTGCCCTCTTAGCTTCTCTTTTTCTTCCTTGATCATCCATCTCAGCTAAAGGCATCAGCACAAACTCCTACCTTGCCCCAAAGACCCACCTGCAGAAACTGTGTCAAATCCCCGCACCCTAAAATTGCAGATCCTCAATTTGCCACCAAAAAACCCCAAAAACCCCCAAATCAACCTTTTAATCAGTTTACTAGCCTAATATCAGTGTTACCTTTGATTGGTCATCTCACCCCATTGAAAATTTGCCGAGATAGACCGAAGAGCCTTCTCATACCCCGTAGGGCTAGCTACGAGGTGAAATGGTTTGATGTTGCCTTGAAGGTTTACCTTCCTCAGCCTAGGGTGAAATCTCAAGCGCTAACAGAGAGAAAATCTCATATCTAAGGATTATTGAGGATTTTTTTTTGTATCTTGAATTATGTATGATGGGCAAAGTTTGCACTATTGTGGCTCTAGCTTTGAAAGCAGAAGTTCAAGCAATGTAAAGCACTGTTGGAGACGAGGGTCAAAGAAATGGATTCAATAAATTAGTATTTCTAATACTACTGTTTCAAATACTAGTTTCATTTTTATGATAACAAGAATGTGTCATTTTATTCATGTTTGTGCACTTTTGTCAATATAGGTAATTTGTCTCAATATTGTTATTATGTATCTCTGTGCTTATGGATTAAATTCTAATTTCTGAGTAACTATTTGCTTAGAAATCTATCTTGTAAAACTGATTTATTAAATAGTAATATGTTGTGAACTATTTCTGCATATTATTGTTTAATTATTGGATTTATTGATTTGAAATCAATATCATTTTTTGTAAAATTACTTCCCGGAATGTTGTTGGTTTATTATTTCAGTTAAGAGGTCTCAATAGGATGTGTTTCGGTATTTACAAATGTCAGTTAATTGAACTACTTTGTTAGCTTGATATTAACTAAAAGCCAGACATATTTAAATCCTTATCATTTAATTATCATGCTCTTGGTTGAGTTAGATCTATATCTACCTAATTAAGATAGGATTAAGAATAGTTTCTTTTGCTTGCATTATAGAATAATTTTGCATTTAGATTAAGTTTTGCATTCTTTTAAGTCCTCTTCTCAAAGAGGCAAAATTTTAGTTGTGGCTTGGCTGAACCCAAATCAACTTAAAGGTCATTATCTTGTCCGATCAACAAGAAGAAGTGATCTGATATGCCTGTCTATTGGTAGTTAAAGATACATCATAAACCAATAGCGATAGGGAGATCTTTTTTGGGATTTCTTTGGCCCAAGAAAGCGGTCTTCAAACCAATTTGCAACAACAGAAGTTTTGGCCAATCAAATTCCAAAAACAAAGCTTAGAAAATGAATTTCTTGTTACAATTTGTAGCTTCAACTTCTGTTAAATTTAGGCATGGTAAATGCTTATATTTACTTGAGTTAATGTCTCCAAATTATTCTCCATGATTTTAGATTTCCAACGAACCATCCTGGGTCTCATTTGGTTGAGTAAAACTGAAGATAGTGCCTTCTAAAGTCTAGGTTCCAAAACTGTCAAAATGTTGGAAAATGCAACTATGGGCAGTGTATTATAATTCTGTGTTAATAAAGGTAAACAATTTTATTTTTTTTAACTTTTTAAAATTCAATGAATTTTAAAATTTCAAATGAATGAATTAAATTAAACTAAACTAAATATTAAAAAAGAAAAATACATATAAAACAAAACAAATAAAAAGAAAGTATACACAATAAGAATATAATATAAACAAAATAAACATGTAAATGTGAATGTTAGTGGAAGAGGGAAGGGAGTGTTGAAGAATCAAGGGAAATTAGGTGTAGTGTGATTATTCTTTACTTGATAACAATTTGTGGAGTCTTTTTACTTTTTATTGTTAGCTTAATGTTCTTCTTCCTCTTATTAATGCATGTGTGTGTACTTCATCAAACTACTACCAAAAGCATAAGAACAAGAACACAAGATGTTGGCTCTCTGCCAGGGCCAAAACCTCTTTTCTCTTAAGAGGAAAATCCTTTAGTAAGTTTCTATTATTGAAGCTTCTTATTGATCAATGTCAAACCCTAGACCCTAGACAAGAATATCCTCCAAGCACAAGTGAAGTTCTTCCTCCTTTCTGCACTTTGTTCCCTGACACTTCCTTCTTCCAGCACTTCATCCTCCTTCAAACTGTTGTTAGATCTTGTTCCACTTTCTCTAGAATAGATACCTTTGATGAGAACCTTTCCTTATGATGATCCCTTCCTTCTCTTCACCAACCAATGAACTTGTATCAATGTAATGGGAGGGTTGTTATGACAACAGAGACAACCTCCTTCTCTTCACACGTGTGACTGTATTCCTTCTGATATTGACCTCTTCCTTCTTCACTTGAGAGAGCTCCTTCTTCACTTATGTGAGAGGTCTTATGGGCCTAATTATATTACCCAACCAACAAATTTACGTGACTGTGATAATAGTGTTGTAATGACCACAAGAATAGGCTCTTTCCTTCGCACGTATGACTGCAACTTGCCCTAGAAATAGTCCTATTGAGCTCGGTTATGTACCCTTCTTACTTGGATACCTTTTCTTCCTCCTTCATTATCCTTTAATTGCCTCCTTACATCGCCGATTTCAAATATTTCAATGCATTTTATTTTGAGGGAGTGGACAACATCTATATATAGAGGTTTGTCCCTCCTTTAGATCGGCTAAAAGGTCGACTGGCTGTTTGTAGGCCAACTTGATGTCTTTGCTTCAGATAGCTTCTTTGATGGTGCCTTTGCTTTGAAGGAGACTTGACTTTGCTTGGAGAGATATTATTTGACTCTTATACAAACATATACATGGTGCAACATGCCCTTAAGGTATTCAACATTTTCTTTTGACTATTTGACTCACCTATAGCACTTTAACATGTGCTAGACCTATTTCAATGAGCAAGAAACTCATCGACATATATTATAAAAATAATATTTCTTTTCTTGAATAGATAAAAATATCAAAAGTACATTTATGAAGACTGAACCTAGTTAAATTTCCTTCAACACTCCCTCTTAACTAGGGAGGTATTCATACAATATTACAAGGTGTTTGGCTATGTTTCAATCTTGAATAATTCACATAAGAAAAACCGAATTAGAAATCCATCTGTTATAGCATCATAGTAACCAACATTGTTTCCACAGCAAGGCCTTGATTGACAGCTCTATCTCTCAATAGATCAAAGCACAGTGTTGGCGAGACCAATGACTTACAGACACCTTAGGCATAGTCTCTCAAGGTACATACCCACCCGGGTGTTCACTGAGTATGACCTTCTAGGACTATTCTTGTCTTGGGTTCCCAGCCTTCAAAGAATATCAGTCCTCTTGCCTACTCTTGTCTTGGATGCCCTACACATCCTCAAATAGTATCAGATGCTAGATGATTACCAATCCTCCCATTCTTTCTTCCCAAGTGAAGACAAGAACGTTGTGTCTTACACTTCCTCTCAATTGAGGAAGACATGCCCAAGTATCCTCTGACAAGGTACTTGTCCAAGTTCCTTTGTAATTGGGAACTTGTTATAACTCCCTCTTAGCCAGGGACTTGTCCATTCATCATCAACTTCTTCTTCGCGGGTCCTCCGGCTACTTGATCTCCTTCTTTCCTTTGATGTCATGAAGTCTTCGTTCGAACTTCTTCTAGGTAGGGCACCATCCATCGATCACTTTTCCTTCCTAGTTTGTCAGGTCATTGCTTCCTTCGTGGAAAGTAGCCTTCTTTTCATATATCAGGTTCTCTTGTCATATGGTTATTCCTTGTCATCTTTTCTATGCTTTCGACTACTCTTCACATGGATGCTTCTTTCTACTTGTTTGTTCCCATGCCTTGATCTAGTAGCCCTTCATGACTTCATCCTGATATTGCTTCAACATTAAATGGTGCTTTTGTTGGATGGATTCTTCATCATGACATCTTCTTAGAGTAGAATCAGTTATCTACACCTTTCATATCTCCAAGGCCTTCATAGGTGTCAAGGGTCCTTTGATCTTTTTCTTTCTTTGTTATAGTTGTCATGCCTTCTTTCGAGAGATGTCTTCAAAGTATCTTTGTCAGATAGATAGATTCTTTATGATCATAGTGTTCTTCACATGCTTGATCTCTTTCTTCATTTTCTTCTTCATGGATAGATTGGTCAACCACCTTCTACTCCTTGTGGGAGCACTTCTTCATCTTGGACTAGTCAACATTTCTTCTTGCTTCTTAGTCAGCAATATTATACTCCTTATGTGAGTATTTTCCTTTTGTTGACCTTCATTTCATTGTAGAACATTCCTTCTAACATGTCATCGATGAAAGATATTATTTCATACTTGATCATGTCATAGAACTATTCCCATGACTCAATAATATACATATGATAACATGACTCAACTTTGATTCATACATACCTCATATTGATTCTCCTTTGATCATCTTAGCTTCAGTTGGTTATCCTTGGAGTGGCCCTTGCTTCATATTAGCTTGCCTGCATATTATCCTTTTCTTGAATCTCGTGAATGGGATTCCCAATGAGACATCTACTTTTGTTTATGACTGTTCTTTTTAAGATTCCATCTTAGGATCTTGAAGACCCTTACCCTACAAATGTTTCTTTCCTTTTGATGATGGAGGTCTTCTAATATTCTTAATCATGACCAATTTTCTTTCATTGTGGATGAGGTTCTATACTAGGTATACTCCTTCTGCATGAATATATTGAGCTATATCTACCATGCTCCTACAATTCTAGAAGATATTTCTAACCATGCAGTTTGTTCTATTTATAAATGATCCTTCTACCTGAGTATTTTGAACTCTATGTACATCATACTTCTAGATTCTAGAATATGTTTCTAGCCATGCAATTTTATTTTATTCCTACATGCTCCTATACTACTCAAAACTTTGAAAGAAGACTTTAGGTAAAGAGGTAGACTTAGTCATAGTAGAGATCCGAAAGATATTCCTTCTTTTGCTTCTTGTCTTCTTCTTTCATTTCTTGAGTCATATGAGCTTCTTCCCTTTTTATTTTGTTATTGTTGTCCTTCTTCAATTTAGGACAATTCCTTTTGTAGTGTCCATATTCTCGGCATGCATAACATTGGATTTTGGACATATATTTGTTGTTTGTTCTTCGTGGACCAAATTTGCCAAATTTTCCCTTTCTCTTGGCTATGGTAGCAAATGCTTGCTCCTTTGATCCCACATCTTCCTTTGATTTAAGTCTTGTTTCCTCTATCTTGCATAGAGACCACATTTCACTTAGTGGGGTGGCTTCCTTCTCGGCATATATTCTTGATGTGAAGTTGCCCTAATCCTCAAGTAGAGCATTGAGTACTACAGTTGTCATTTCCCTATCGGGCATAACTTCCCCTAACTCTTGAAGTTGATCCCTCATCTCGGAGATCTTCATGAAGTAGGGAGCTATTCCTTCCTTTGATATCTTCATCTTGTATAATTCATTTCGTAGAGATATCACTTCTTCAACTGTGCTTACCGAGAATAGCTCTACTAGTTTATCATAGATTTCTTTTGATGTTTCAAGTTTGGACACATAAGGAATGAAAGAGTCCTTGTTGGATTCTATTATAATCCTTGGATCTCTTGTCTCATCCTTTTGTAATTGGCTAAGGCTTGAGTTTGTTCCTTAGCAAGAATAGTGATATTCCCTTTAATGTGTTCTAGAAGTTCATTCTCCTTGAGAATTAAATCAATCCTCTTCTTCCATGCAAGAAAGTTATTGGTACCTACCAATTTGTTGTTTTCCTTGCAAAAATACATTGATGTATATTCAAAAGGGGACATCTACTTACTTGATAGATTTTGAGATGTAGTATTATTGCTTTCTCCTTGAAGACTTGATGGGTTGCGTTCCTTAGATATTGATGTTATTCAAGTTTCTTTCTCCAAGTGAACTTGCTTGATGATGAGATTTGCTTGATGACTTGTAGCTTGATGTAGGTCCTTCTTTGATTTTATCTTCTTGTAGGTGCCTTTATGTAAGGCTCTTCTTCTTTCTTGTAGTCTTCCTCGATGACTGATGGATGGTAGAGCTTCTTGTCCTTTGATGTGATGGAGACTTCTTGGCTTGATGCTTCAACTTTTGTAGATGTCCATTCTTGATGAGTATTCTTGAGATGCCCTTTCCTTGATGTGTCACCTTAGCTCTGATACCATGTTGAAGAATCAAGGGAAATTAGGTGTAGTGTGATTCTTCTTTACTTGATAACAATTTGTGCAGTCTTTTTACTTTTTCTTGTTAGAATAATCTTCTTATTATTATTATTAATGCATGTGTGTGTACTTCATCAAACTGCTACCAAAAATATAAGAACAAGAACATAAGATGTTGGCTCTCTGCCATGGCCAAAACTTATCTTCTCTTGAGAGGAAAACACTTTAGTAATTTTATCTTCTATTGATCAATGCCAAACCTTAGACCCTTTACAAGAATATCCTCCAAGCACAAGTCAAGTCCTTCCTCCTTTCTGCACTTTGTTCCCCGAAAATTCCTTCTTCCACCACTTCGTTTCCCAACACTTCATCCTCCTTCCAACTGTGGCTAGATCTTATTGCACTTTCTCTATAAGAGATACCTTTGATGAGACCCTTTCGTTATTATTATCCCTTCCTTCTATTCACCAACCAATGAACTTGTATGACTGTAATGGGAGGGTTGTTATGACATCAGACACAGTCTCCTTCTCTTCGCACGTGTGACTATATTCCTTGTGATATTGACCTCTTCCTTCTTTGCTTGAGAGAGCTCCTTCTTCTCTTGAGTGAGAGGCCTTATAGGCCTACTTAGATTGCCCGGCCAACGAAGTTATGTTTCTGTGATGATAGTGTTGTAATGATGGTAGGAAGAGACTATTTCCTTCACACGTGTGACTGTAGCTCACCCTAGAAATAGCCTTATTAAGCTTGGTTGTGTACCCTTCTTCTTCGCTGCACTTAGAGACCCTTTCTTCGTCCTTTATTACCCTTTACTTGCCTCCTTACTTCGTTGATTTTAGAGATGTCAATGTGTTGTCTTTTGAGGGAGTGGACAACTTCTATATATAAAGGTGTGTCCCTCCTTTAGGCTGATTAGTTGTTTGTAGGCTGACTTGATGTCTTTGCTTCAGATAGCTTCTTTGATGGTTCCTTTGCTTTGGAGGAGACTTGACTTTGCTTGGATAGATATTCTTTGACTCTTATACAAACATATACGTTGTGCAACATGCCCTTAAGGTCTTCAACATTTTCTTTTGACTATTTGACTCACTTATAGGACTTTAACATGTGTTAGACCTATTTCAATGAGCAAGAAACTCATTGACATATATTATAAAAATAATATTTATTTTCTTGAATAAATACAAATATCAAAAGTACATTTATGAAGACTGAAACTAGTTACATTTCCTTCAACAGAGAGGAGCTCGGGCTCACGTGGAGTGGGCCCTCCCTTCATATATAATATTTAATGTTTTAAAACATTTTGTGAAAGCCCTCCCCATAATTACATCGAAGGTGTTTTCTTTGTGACTTTGGGGTGAGCAGACAATGTTCACCCCAGCCAATCCTCTAGCTCCATTTTCATCGTCCTCCATCCAGTCAAAATCCTACACATGGAAAAGTCAACCAGATTCACATGATGTACAAACAAGCGAGGCCATAAATTTCAGTTCAATCTACTGCAGGGATCGACGTACATGTTCTATCATCAGTCAAAGTCTGCAACTTGACATATTTATTACTTGTAATTGCTTCCATTGCTACTCCTCGTTGCAAGAAGGATGTAGGCAATGATTGTTCCCTAGCCCCAACTAGTATTTCTCGACACAAAACCCCCACAGAACTATGTGGTGAGGTTGGGCCAAGGGGCAATGAGGTCTAATATCGGGCCTGTGAGGGCTTCCCCATACCGATTCGCCACCACCATAGGAGACACGACAATAGGAAAAGGGTGGGGCAAGGGCGGTGTTAGTGTTGGTGTTGTGGGTTCCAAAGAGGAGGAAGAAGTAGACGATGAGAGGCAGAGGGTGGTTACATTCCTGGTGTCATTGGTTTCAAAGAGGAGGAATAAGTAAATGACAAGAGGCATAGGGCAGGGCAAGGGCAGTGTCGATACTATGGGTGCCGAATAGGAGGAATAAGTAGATGACGAGAGGCAGAGGGCATGGCAAGGGTGGTGTTGGTGTCGTAGGTACTGAAGAGGAGGAAGAAGTAGGTGATGAGATTGTTGCTCAATTCAATTACTCATGTTAACTCGAAGCATCCTCTTGGTTGGATTGCAATGGTGAGGTTATAGGAGGTTGTTGGGAAGATATAGGTTGCATGACATTTGATTAAAAATGTTGTGAAGAATGCCTAAAGAATGAATATCTATGGCTAGAGGCTTGCAGATTGGCGAGTTAGATGAAGCCAATGTTGTCATTGCGCATGGTGTAAAGGCGATTCACAATTTAGTGAAGTTTTGGATGCAAGCTTCAAAGCTTGAATAGGATGGTCCAAACAAGATCCGAGTGTTGAAGAGGGGGATGGAGCATATTCCTGACTCTATGAGGTTTTGGAAGCCTGTGGTAGAGTTTGCAAATGAGGAGGATGCCCAGATTTTGCTTCACAAGGCAGTGAAGTGTTGTCCACTATATGTTTCCTATGAGCACGTTCGAGTCCATAGAAATGACTCATAAACTATGACAACGTCCAAGAGTGGGAAGCATAGAACCATGGAGTTGATTCATATACAAGTAAAGCATCTCTAAATGAAACAAATTTCCGAATTGATAGGGAATGTGACCATTAAAATTGTTATTGGCAAGGTCAAACATTTTATCAAATGAGAGATTGTCGAGAATAGGAGAGATTGTACCTTGCAATTCCCTAGATGAAATATTGAGTGAAACCACTCTATCTCTACGTTGACTTCATGTGACACCTCTCCACTCACAAAACGAAATGTTGGTTTTCCATGAAGCGGTTAACAATTGAAATGGATCATAGGTGATTGCAGATAAAAGTTCAAGGAGAGCCTCTTGATCATAAGCATTTCATAGATGAGGATGCTGACAATGTGATAATTGAAGGGAGGAAGAAAATGGGGAGGGGCTGAGATAAAAAATGGAAAAAGAAAAGAGTAAAAGTAATGTCCATAAAAGTGAAGGAACATTACAGATCTCAGTATTCTACTGCTCTCAATGGAATGTGAATGGTTTTGGTTTCTTCGTTTATTTATAGAAATTCACCTTTGAATTCAGACGTTATTACGTGTTGTTCAACTTTGAATTCTAAGTTAATTTCATGTTGATAAAGAATAGAAATTCAAACGTGACACACAAAAGAAACATTATAAAATATTTGCAAATGCTCTTTCCAAAAGAAAACATTGTAACACATGCATATATATATATATATATATATAATCTTAAAGTCCCTCCAAATTCCAAAACAAAACAACACAATTGTTGGTAATTTAATTTATCTTAAATTACTTCATAAATTATCGACCAAGGCTTGTAAATTGATGAAGTGTATGTGCACCATTTGTGCTAGGATTCTTTATTATGTGAGTAATTTTCAAATTGAATTAGGATGTTTTCATGCACATGTTTTATCTAAGAATCACTCAAAGTAAAAAGATTGTCACTCTTGTAGGAAATGAAAGTATCACACTGACAAAAATAAAGCTAATCTGAAGTGCAGAAATAAATAGCAAAATCAAATCTAAATCTTCTTCACACTGACAGAAAAGAAAGTTAATCTTAAAGTGCAGAAATAAATATCACACTAGCAAAATCAAAATCTTCTTCACACTAACAGAAATAAAACCTTGAACTAATTGCAAATTCCAAATCAAATGATTCTACTTTCTATCTATCAATCAAAATTTACATGTGCATAATAAATCCCTTTGATTATTTTCTTCATCATTCACACAATGAGATTAAATTTATGAAAGAAATTCTAAAGAAAGAATTATACAGCAAATTCTATTACAAAATCTATAGCAAATTATATATTAATTGTTACTAATGTTCTTCTAAAAATCAAAGTTATAATCATTGTGATAACTTAATCCTATGAAACATAAAGCTTAACTAGAAATAAAAACGAAACCTTACAACTCCTACGGGGCCCTCCCATGAGTGTAGGTATACAAACATCAGCAAAGATTATCCATGCATTTATGCGCACAACACAGTGTAATCAAGAGCTCAATTAATTGATTTCAAAGAGTTTTTAAAATAATAACCAATCATGTGTATCATCATGCTTAGAGGCAGGTTTTGTAACCTCCTTTGTTAAATCATATGGAGATTTCTAAGCCTATCCTTCTCAATGGAACATCTAAAAATAACATTGTTTAAATAAATAACGATTCTTCATGATTCGTTATCGAAGAAACAAATCATGAGGCAAAATATCAGCTTCAATCAATGATCTTCTCGCTTGCTTGATTTGTCTTCGGTATTTTCCGTTAGGTTGACTTCCACGTTGACCTGCTCATACGGGCACCCTTATCACCTTTCTAGATCAGAGGAATATGTGGATATCGTTGTGTCGGTTGCTAGCTACATGTTCATATGATTGTTCCTCAATTGATGTTTCAGAACCTATAAATTCTTCAAGTACGTTGCAAAATCGATTATTAGTTACATAATTGATGCAATTCAGTAGCTTGTGCAAATATTAAATCAAATAATAAATAAACAATGAAGCTATGAATAAAAGATGATTAAATACTTGTTTTTGCTAATAACCTTGCAAGATGACACTCAATTGAAGTTATTAAAGGAAGAGAATGGAGTTTAAGGAGGGTGTAAAAAAGGAACAATTTTGGTCTTCAACATTCCCCCACACAGAGGATATTGCATGTCCTCATGTACAAAATTTCAAAATTTTGTAACGCACTTTGTCATTGTGCTATCTCTGAGGCTTGAGAAAGAAAATCTAAATTAGTACTTTCTAGTTTTCTACACTGGTTGTTGTTGCGGGTGGAAACACCCTAGGGTCTTAGTTTGAAAATCCCAACAAAGCGGAGGGCATACAGCATAAAGAAACACGCAGACAAGTAGTCTGAATGCTTAAACTACTGAAGTAGGAAGAAGAGGTATTACCCGGAGATCCTATGTTCGAGGTCGATCTCACAGGGTCCAAACCCTCTGCTCCTTCCAATGCCTTTAGAACCTGCAACTTATCCAAGCAAAGCATATACAACAGTAGTAATAGAAAGCACATTCAGGATATAGGTGTTAAATCATATAAGCATGTGAGAAAATGAGAATTAACATAAGATTTCATATGTAAATCATAACATAGATTAATGCATAAACACAATAAATATCAGGAGCAACATTTCTTTATTGATGTAAGCTAAATGAAATGTGGAAAACTAAAACCTAAGTCTTCCTCTAGCTCCAACTAGAACCGTCCTCCGGATCCGTCCTGCCCAAGCCTTAGTAGTCCTCCTTCGTAAAGGTACACCATGATGTCATACAAAGATGATGGACACCTCAAAGAAGGAAACAAAGGTTTCCTATAACTTGGGAGTGCAAGAGGCACAAGGATTTCTTCAGACTTGATCAGGGATGCGATCAACTATAATATAAATATCCAATCTTTCTCCCCCTTTGGAATTCCCATGGAGGTTTATTTATACTTCTCCAAATTATTTTTTTTTAGTTGGGAAACAGTTGGGCCACGGGCTATAGTAGGTGAGAAACATGAAAAACCCATAAAATCCACCCGAATTTAAGGAGATTATATATATTTTTAGTGTTTTAACACATATATGTGGGTTGGGTATAGATTGACGCACGTGTACAAGCTTTTTATACAGGGAAAAATAGTGTATGGGAATTAAAACATTGTTTTTTAGAATTTGGACCAAGTCTGGAAAGGAAGGGTTGCCCTAGGCCATAACCAAAGCATCAAATCTACCAAGAGTGGTAAATGGTGCTATAACAGATGCCCCCTAATATATGAGGTCAAAAGGGGTACATGATGGCCAAAATCTATTAAGTGTATAGAAGGAATCATGCCGAGACCTGAGAGGAGTTCACCAAAATTCAGCCTACCAAGCCAGTGGAAGATATCAGAAAGAAAGTTGCTTACTGAGGAAGGCATTCCCATGCTCAGAGATAATAAAGCATTTCCACATTGCAAGTACAAAAGCAGATCCAATATTTATACAAGTATAAAGGAACTGAAAATACATAGTGGATCATCCAATCATATCCATAGAAGTAGATGTCTCAATATCACATATAAAGAACTGATCAATGATGCTGAAGTAGAAAGCTGACCACTAAAGTCATAAAGCCAATCCAAAAAGTACCAAGTCAAATAGTGGAACAAATGGTACTACACGCAACTCGGGTACCAGCATATAGGATGTTGCTGTAATGAATTGCAACACATAAGGTGGATGGTGTCAACTAGCAAAAATAGTGGCAACTGAAAAGTGAACCAAGAAATGTTGATGCAAACCTGAGGTCTTCACCGAATGCCATGGTACATTTCTACACAATGGGAATAAATGATTTGAAGTCGACCATGTGAGAAATCGTTTCACTACCAGTCATTGATGTATACTGTTAACAAATGCGAGACTACTCACTGATAATGATGATAAGAGCCAAGGTACCCAGTACAATCTAACAAGTGCGAATAAATGAGTTGACGTCGAACACTTGGAAGAATCTATCAATCAACAGACAATGATGTTTTCCCACTATCGATAGCAAAGGAGTCTGCCACTGATAACTGCAAACCCTAAGGTACTTCCAAATGGACTCTGGACCTTTTTCCCAGAGCAATGAGTTGAAGTCGATGGGAAAATATCCACTGGAAGGAAGGCATTAAGGCATCCTTCATCAATCCAATGCGAGTGTAACCTGTAGGCCAATAATCTGGAAGGAATCAGATGAAGAAAGATGTAGTAACCAAATCAAAGCACATTTTCAAAACACACAAGATGTAGCTAGCACACGATAGAAACCCTCTGAACCAACTCTTAATGAAAGTTGACACAGAGGCGATGAATCCACCAATAGGGTCAAATGGAAACCAAGGTAATCCACAAATCCCAATGTGTGATAATGAAAGTTGACGTCGAACACAAGGGAAACCACTCAATCAAAGACCCATAATACTGATCAACGCTGAGCACAAGTTGACCTATCAATAATGAAAATAGGGCCAAGGTGCAACTCTAGATCCACTCTCAGAGAAATTTTTCGTAGTCAATAAGAGCAAGACCCGCCAGCAAGAAGTCAGTCGATACCTTCTCAAACCAGCACGAGCAAAGAACCAAATTGCTGATGTGATAATGAATATGACTCTGACAAACAGGGATGGTCGAATGAAAATAGGTCATGGGACACCGCAGAAAGGCCGACTTTGGTTTACTTCCCTTGAACAAGAGCACGACTCAAATGTGACTACATGGAAGCATATGATAACTTTATATAAGTTTGTCATGCAAGAGGCATAAACAAACTCTCCATATGATTGGAAGAGATAACCAATTGGAGGAGTACTGACTCAATAAAAAGGTTAACTCTATCCTAAGTCAAACTAAGGCCCATCCCAATGGAGGAAAGACTTATTTTTGAGTTCTTTGTTCAAGGGCGACACAACTAGATCTGGCTGCCATCAATCATGGAAGTAATGTCCCGTTCCCGCTCTTTTTGGAGTATGTAATTTTTTTGTCCTTTTCATATTTATAAAGCCCGAAAAAGAATAAAATAATGCCTATGGTACAGTGGAAAGAACGAGTGTCCAAATACAGACGTGCTAGTTCCTGGGAGAGGAACATTCCTATGCTCAATGCAAGGTGACGAAACTGGTCAATGACAGTCAAAGGAATGTTCTTTCCACGGTTGAAAAGGGTGTCAAGTTTCAGAGGCTAAGCGATTGCAAGGTTGATTTCACAAAAGACATGGTCAAAAGGTGGCTTAAACATGTGTTTAAGTGAAGTCGGCTTAAGGCCAAAAGGTACAAATGGTCAACATGCAATGCAATAGTACAACTCAACATGTGGGAGCCTCTAGGGTATAAAGCCAAAAAGATAGCGAAGAAGAAGGAGAATGAAGCTTCATCGAAAAAGTCATGGCGGGACTAAAGAGGACTCCCAAGCCTAAGAACAAAAGTTCAACATGGGTGCCAAGTGACAACAAGGTACTATCTAGGGTGCCCATGATAAGGTAGGCTCTACCACACAATTCATGACACTTCTAAGCAATGAGAAGGTTCTGCATCATATCTTGGTGGGGTTGATCCTAAGGCCTAAATGGAAAAGGAAACTGATAAATGCACAATCCAAGTGAAAAACCTAACCTATATGCTAGTTTCGAGAACTAATACCTATCAAAGTGGATCAAACATAAAAATGTCCAAAGAAGAATTCTTCCAAGTTCAGTAGACATAAATAGAAACACTAGACAAGAATTTAATGCATCCCATATATAAACTTCAGATAAAATCTTGTGTTATTGAATACAAAACTTGAAAATGCATACCTTATATGTACAATATGGTACAAGGAACCACACAGCCTTGCGGCTTACACATAATAGTTCTTCGAGACAAACCCCTTGCAGGGCTCAAGGCAAGGACTCCTTTGGTTGTTAAAACTCATGGCTTCAAAAAGTTCCTCCTGTGAAGGCAAATCAAACTTCGAAAAATCATGAGAACTAGAAGGATCAAAAGAGGGAATTAAGGGGTCGCATGTCCCCATAGGAGGAATCACTCGGTCAACTATCGAGACCAAGTCCTAAGAAGGAAAAGAATAGTTCAAAGGATCCTTCTCAGAAGCAGTTGAACATTGAGGATTCAATGCCACATAGTTCACCCATGGTGGGATAAAGTCTACTTGAACACTTGGAACAAACCAAGGAGTATTTTTTGTAAATTCGAATTAGGGTGGTGATTATCAGTTGCAAGCTGATCAATAGTGATAATATTTCCATTATGAGGAAAACACATCACTCGAGAGAGTGAAGACACCACAATATTCATAGCATAGACAAAATCACACCCATGTAGCATATTAAAGTCTAAAGGGTGATCAACCACCATCATATTGATAAAAACAGTCTTCCCACCTAAAGTAATAGGTAATTGAGGAAGAACACCCATAGATTCACCAGGTCTTCTATCATAGGCTAACAACTGACTATCAACTATCAACAAATTTGGAGAACCCAAAGCTTTCCAAGTCAAGGAGGATATAATACTTGCAGAGGATCCTTCATCAACCATACATCGATAGACGTTTGTGGAAAACTACAACTTGAGTCTTCCTCCAGCTCCAAGCGGAACCGTCCTTCGGATCTATCTTGCCCAGGACTCAGTAGTCCTCCTCCATAAAGGTACACCAAGATGTCATACAAAGATGATGGACACCTCAAAGAAGGAAACAAAGGTTTCCTATAACTTGGGAGTGCAGGAGGCATAGGGATTTCTTCAAACTTGATCAGGGATATAATCAACTATAATATCAATATATCATCTCTCTCCCCCTTAGGCCTTCCCATGGAGGTTTATTTATACTTCTCTAAATTAGTTTTTTCAGTTGGGAAACAGTTGGGCCACAGGCTATAGTAGGTGATTAACAAGAAAAACCCGTAAACTCTGCCCGAATTTGAGATTATATATTTTTTAGTGTTTTAACACATATACGCAAGTTGGGTATAGACTAACCCGCATGTACACGCTTTTTATACAAGGAAAATAGCATATGGGAATTAAAACACTTTTTTTTAGAATTTGGACCAAGTCTAGAAAGGAAGGGTTGCCCTAGGCCATAACCAGAGCATCAAATATACCAAGAGTGGTAAGTGGTGCTATAACAGTTGTCAACCTTGGTTTCTTCATTAAAATCCCACACTACAACTTCTGATTTTAATCCTGAGAAGTTTATTTTTAGCCTTTAACTTCTTATTTTTCTTGTACTAGTGGCAAAGATTAAGGAGAATATTATTGTTTTGAGTTATTCGAATGTCATTTTGTACTTTCATTGCTTCATGTTCCTGCTCCAGATACTTATTTAACACTTCCAGTTTATAAATTTCTTGTTTAAGAGTATCTTCAATTCTAGCTTCTTCTAGAGGGCTGAAATGAACTTCTTCATTTAGAATTTATTCTTGATTTGAAGATGAATCAACAACTTTTTATTTGGATTTTTGTTCGATAGATTCTATATAATCATATATTTCTTGTTGGACAAGGTTGATTTCTGGGGTCTTTCTTACTAGACTTACAATTGGTGATGGTATTCTTGGTTCTTCTTCTTCTTCTTAAAAAAAAAAAAAACATTGAGATTGTTTAATGGTTGATTTCATAAGTTGTGTGCTTCTTCTTAATGGTTTTTCAGCAGTGAGAGCACACTTTTTCTTGCTAATTTTGTCTTGCTCTGTTCCTTCTTTTGATGGGCCTTCATCTGTACTGACGAATTTCTTCTTTCTAAGATTTTATAAAACATTTGCAAGAGGGGTTTCATCATCAGAATCCTTTTGTGTATGCCTATCTTGTTGTATTTATTATGCAAGTAAATATTTGTTTTGAAGCTTAGGGTTTGAGGGAAATTTCCATTGACTTCTTCTTATTTTAGAACTAGGTTCATCTTGCTCAACTTCTTTAAAATGATTTCGAACCAAAAAATCCTCCCAATTATCCCCTTTACTCCTCAAATGAGCTTCAATCAAAATTTTTACTAACTGTGATGATACAAAGCATTGTCAATAAACTGTATTTTCCTTTGGATGTTAGCGACCATTTTTCTTAAACTACAGAGCAGGAAATATGGCAAATTGATTTTGTTGCCATCAATAAAATGCATCATCAATCGAGCATGGTAGAAGAACATATTCCCAAACCTACCCTCACAAGTTATAAACTTTTGAATGACTAATAACAAATTTCTCCATTTACTTTTTAAAGTTGTTACTGGAATTCCTTTCTTGAAAATGGAGATGTCCATACTTGGGTTTTTAAGGAAGATCTCCCACTCTTTTTATTTGATTTTCTGATTTTTAAACCAACTTTCCCCATTTCTTGGTAATCTTGTAGCTTCCACCATAAATGACTCTTTCAAGATTAATTTTATATCTCCAATTTCCAATTATATTCCATCATAAGCCCGAGAAAATGACTTTGTGACCTCCTTGTCATGCCCATCAAACTTCTCAAAGAACTATAACCATCGTGTCTGTTGCAATTGCTGCTTCACTTGTGGATAGGCTTCAAGAAACTTGGTCCCATTTGGCCCAGAACGCACAATAACTCTTATGTTGAGGAAGTTTCAGCCCTCAATTGCCCTTTTTGACATAATTATGGAGCTTTGGTAGTGTTAGCCTTACTAGCAAAAAAGCCCACAAATGGATTCATATAGGCTCTTAGAGTCTCCAAAGTTTCTTAAAATCATGCCAATGATCAATTTATGCTCTTGAAATCTTCAATTTTTGCTTAAAGATCATCCAATGATCAAAATCCATGCAAGAGGAAAGCCCTTGGAAGGGCAGAAATACATTATCGGGAGGCGAAAATGCTTGAAAACCATGAAAAACCCACAATCGCAAGCTTAAACGGAGGAAGGAACAGCCGCTGTTAGATCTGGTCGATCAACAACCCAGATCTAGGCGGCTAATCGCAATTGGCCGAGCAGAGTGGACAATCTAAAGGCAGGTCGCATCGGCGGTCGGGGCGGTGGAGAACATATGTTATGTTATATAAAGGCCCGGGCGTTGAGCGATTAGCGATTGTGATTTATCACATCACTGATATCGCATCGGAAATATACCACGGGCGAGGCCTAAGCACAGGCATGTGTGCAACCCAATGGGCTGGACCCAACATAATTATATGCGATAAATGGATATATTTTCAAATCCGCGGAAGGCCATTTTAATGATTTTCCGTGTATTTCGCTATGTAACGAAAAATAAAGGGAAATGGGGTCAACGCCGATGAGATGGAACCCAGACCCGATGGGTTTCAAGAAGCAAAGTACATATGTTTTCAAGTCCGCAAAAGCCCAATTTCATGTGTTTTTCATGTATTTTCGTTATATAACGAAAATATGAAGGGAGCATTGGCCGGCAATGATTGCGATGTGTCCCGGATCTGAAAGGGTTTGAGAAGTGGATTACATTATATCTGAAGTCCGACAAAGCATTCTTTCATGCATTTTTCAGTGTTTCACATATTTCATTATATGCAGGAAATACACAGGCCAAGCCAAATGCGACTTGCGATGGTGACGAGGGTGGACCTAAGGGATAATTAAACCATTTTTGAAGACCTTTGAAGTCCGAAAAGGACAGAGAAGGGCGAGATTTCTCAACATTGTTGTGTTTTCTGTTTTTAACAGAAACAATCACTGTTTGCAGTTTAAAGGGAAAACAAAGGCACGCAGACCCTTTCCATTACCTAATAGAGGCTCGAAGAGCCATTCCACCACATAGCAGAGGCTGGAAAGCGATCAGGGAGCATAGACAGCGCAACATAACCGAATCAACCCAAAGCAATCGTGGAGCCCCAGCATGACACAGCCAGAACAAACAAAATTATCGTGGAACATCTCTGGCATGAGAGAGCTCCCAAACAGCGCAGCAACTACCCAAAATATCTAAATGCGTCTATTCCTCTGTCAGAAGAGAAAAGCCTCCAAGCCATGCTTGCTGATTGAGGGAATCAAACAGTTAACAAGACAGAGGGATAGATCAAGACCTCTGAAGCCTCAAAAGGCTCAACATCTTTGTAAAGAGCTATAAATATCTGAAAGCAAAATGTAATAGGGGTTCAACTTTTGGATATTATTCCTCCTCTGTTCCTTCAAGCTTCCCATCTTCATTCTAGCATATAGGCTTATTTTGCCATTATATGTTCAATGGCAAATCTCTTTGTTGTTCTATGCTTGCACTTGAACAGTTATGTTCATGTTTTCTTTGTGTCTAAGGCTAGATAACTGTCATCTTATCTCTGCTTTGATAAAATATATTTGCAAGCTTCTTTGCTGCCTGTAGCTAGCCTTCCATATGTGGTCATATATGCATCTATCAGTACAGTCAGTATTCTCTTTTGTTGCCTGTAGCTAGCCATTCATTTATGTTTATATATGTAATCTACTAGTATAATCAGTATTCTCCATCTATCCATTGAATTTATAACTTATTGAGCATTAGTGGTCTAAAGCCTTGTATTGGTGAGAGTGTTCATGCATGTCTTGAATGAGAATAGAGCTGAAATGGTTATCTCACTTGATCCAAACCATCATTCATTCCAATAGTTCTGAGAACAATATTGAAGATTATATGTTACCAGGCATCTCTGAGCTGCAACCTAAGAGAGTTTCCTGAAGTGATAACATAATTGGTGTCGTAGCCGGGGAAAGGAAACTAAAGCTCAACTTCCCTGGGAAACGACATAGATCCAGCTTTGATGATAGACAAATTCTGGGCACATTTTTTGTTGTAATCATCTATCTGGCGACTCTACTGGAGGTCAAACCTCTTAGTGACTCCACTTCATAGTTCTAGCTCAATTTGTGAGGCATACTCGGAGAAATCCTCAAAAGCTACAAGCTAATCCAGTACCTGACCCTGAAAAAATCATCAGAGAGAGAAAGGTATTGCAGAAAGGAGCATCAGGTTCAGGTAAACCTAAACAATCTCCTATATCTCTTCAAGAAAGACTTGTAATAGAACAAATACATATTGAGAGTATAGCATCTAATACTAGCAGTGAAGAAAAACTCTCAGAGATTCATAAAGCTCCTTATTTTTTAGGTTCTCCTTTCGTTGTAAGCCAAAAGGAAACCTCACCTCCTATCCATCATACTCCTTTAGTCTTATCAGTCGCTCCTCAACTCTCTATCATTCAGACTGCCAGTACTCTTTTAGCCACCATAGCTATGGCAGGTCCACAAGCACCTACCAAAATGGAAAGAATCATAGCTGCCAGGTATGGACCTCTAATACTGCCCACTCCTTTGAATGCCATGCGTACTAGAGAATATCATAAATATAGGCCTAAGTTCACTGGGACTGAAGGTGTTACTGCTAAAGAAAATCTTGAGTCATTCTATAGCTATGCTGATAATCTGGACATTGGTGAAGAGGATGTGTGGATGAGAGCCTTTGTCCAAAGCCTAGATGGAGAGGCTAGAAAATGGTTCAGAGAACTAACCCCAAGATCTATATCAGATATTGAAGCTTTAGATGATGCAATCCTAAAGCATTGGGGGGATAATAAGGATCTCCTCTACTACCACACTGAGTTTGGGAACTTAAAGAGGGAAAATGGTGAGTTGTTGTCTGATTTTAATAAGAGGTTTAACCATATGTATAGCAAGATACCAGCTGAAGTAAAACCTACTACTACCTCTGCTAAACTCACCTATGCCAGTGCTTTTGATTCTGACTTCTCCCTACTGTTGATAGAGAGGCAATGTGCTACTTTGGCTGACATGCAGGATGCAACCTTAGAAGTAGAATCAAACATCATGGCTGCAGAGAAGCTCAGGGGAAATGTTGATAGAAGAAGACAGTGGGGTGAGTCTTCATCATCCTCTGATCCTGAGATAGATAAAATGACCAAAATGATCGAGTCATTAGCCTCTGAAATCTCTAAATTGAAGGTCAAGCAGCACCTGAGGAAAGGAAGAATGCCTAATACCTTTGCCTCAAGAAATCCAAATCCAAATCCATATAGAAGAACGAATGAGCAGTTGCAGATTTTGCAAAGAAACAAAGATGCAAATGAAGACTAGAGGGTGAAGGATCCTTTTCAGAATGCAATCATGGAAGAAGAGTAGTTTGAAGAAGATGATGAGATCCATTGTCTACAAGACAAAGGCAATGCTTCCTTTTTGACCTCAACTGCCTATGAAAAGTCATTATGCAATGACCAGATCAGCCAAGAATGGGATGGTGAAGCTATTCTACCAACTGTAGATCAGCAAAGATATAATTTGAGGTCAAAGATAAATAATTCCAAAGAAACTCTTGTTCAAAGGGTTGTTGTCCCTGTAGTACAGCAAGCTAATAAGCAAAAACAACTGGCAGTTGATCCCATCATCCTCAAAGCTCAAGCTCATGAGGTAAGAGGCCTTGACAAGTCTCCTTCTCCTTTCAGTTTTCTATCAAAAATTTAGAAACTAATAATACCTATGCCTCTGATTGAACTAGTGAAGAATGAGTCCTTCAAAAGATCCATCCTTGAGGCCCTTGAGCCTAAAGCCATCCAAGCCTTCACTGACTATGTGAATCTGCAAGATGACAAGCCAGCTGTTATTCTTAGCCCAATGATTGAAAATTGTGAAGACAACTCCCCATCATTCTATGTCTCTCTGACTATTCATGAAAAATCCTTCACAACTGCCTTTTGGACACTAGAGCCAACCATAATCTAATACCCAAGGTTGTCATGGATGAGTTGGGTCTTGACATCACTAAGCCTTATCATGACATGTTTTCTTTTGACTCTAGAAAAGTGAAATGTCTAGGATTAATCAAGGACCTAGCCATCACTTTGTCTCAGCTGCCTATGAAAAGCATGATCATGGATATTGTGGTAGCTGATGTACCCCTCAAGTTTGGCATGTTTCTTTCTAGAGGTTGGATCAATAGATTAGGTGGATCATTGCAAAATGATCTATCTTATGCTACTGTCCCAATTTTCAGAGGTGAGAGCAAGAGATTATACAGAGAGGCACAATTGGCTTATATCATCGATGATGAGAAGAACCCCACCAATCATTCCATATATGTTGTTGACACTGATTTTGGAGCTTGTATTCTTCATGTTCAAGAATCCCAGTTGGCCTCCATGCAGCTCAAGAAACCAGTTTTCCAGATCGCAGAGGAAGAAAACCCACAGATTTGGGATATTTTCTTTGATGGTGCTTACTCTAAAGAAGCTGCAGGGGCAGGTATAGTCCTTGTGTCCCCAACACAGGAATAGATTCATTTATCTTTCAAATTAACCTTTCATGTCACAAACAACATCGCAGAGTACGATGCTTTGATTCTGGGCTTAAACGCTGTTAAAGAAATGGGTATCAAAGGCCTGAAAGTATTTGGAGATGTAGACCTCATTATTCAGCAGGTAAATAAAACTTTGCAAGCTAAGCATCCAAGGTTGAAAGCATACAGATATGAGGTATGGAGGCTCAAAGATTATTTTAATGATTTTAGCATTTCTTATATTCCAAGAATGAAGAATCAGCTTGCCAACTCCCTTGCTGTATCTGCTAGCATGTTTATTCCTCCCTTGCCTCCTAGATTGACATATGAAGTTCAGGTAAAATACAGACCGTCTCTGCCTGACAATGTCAAATATTGGAGAGTTTTTTGAAGACGATGAGGAAATTAACAGGTTTTTGCAAGTCGTTGAGGAATTTTCTGAAACACACATCGATCAAGAAAATGAAGCCATGGGAGAATGCGGCCAGCCCAAGTTAAAAAACGAGATCAGTCGAGGAAGCATCATCCAACTGCCTAGCAACCATATACCAAAGGGATTAGTGCCTCTAGAGAAGTTGTTCAACCAAAACGACGTGCCATATAAGCCTGCTGAAATAGAAAAGGAGTCTACTATCTGTTAACATAATATAGGGAGCCCAGCCCATCCAAAATACATAAGTCTATCCACGCATTTGTCCTCTGCCCAGAATTCTGAGTATTGCACCCTTATGAAGCAATTCACTGACATTTTTTTCTGGGAATGCAGCAAACTTAAAACCTATGACACAGACATCATTCAGCATAAGATCCCACTGGAAAAGAACACCATCCCTTTTAAGAAAAAATTAAGACCTATCAACCCTCTCTTATTGCCTTTGATTGAGAAAGAGATCAAGAAGCTGTTGGATGCCAAAATTATAGTGCCCCTAAGGTATTCAAAATGGATAGCTAACCTTGTGGTAGTGAGAAAGAAAAATGGAGAAATCAAACTTTGTGTTGACTTCAGAAATCTGTACAAGTGCTCTAAAAAAGATAACTATCCCCTGCCTAAGATGGAACACTTGTTGCAAAGAGTTTCAGGGGCTAGAGTCATGTCTTTCTTAGATGGATTTTCAGGTTGCAATTAGATTGTTGTACCTCCTGAAGATCAGGAAAAGACCGCCTTCACTACTCCTTGGGGCACTTTCATGTACTCCAGGATGCCTTTCGGACTGATGAATTCTAGCGCTACTTTTCAGAGGGCCATGGACATAGTTCTTGTGGGAGAGAAGGAAAAGTTTGTCCTTATTTATCTTAATGACATAACAGTCTTCTCCAACAGCCACAAAGACCATTTACAGCATTTGAAGAAGGTCTTCCTAAAGTGCAAACAGTTTGGAATTCCAGTGAACCCAAAGAAGTCACAGTTTGCTCTAGAAGAAGGCAAACTCCTGCGACATATTGTTTCTGCTGAAGGTGTAAAAATCGATCTAGCAAGGGTTCAAGCCATTCAGACATTGTCCATCCCAAGGTCAAAAAGGGACATTCAATCCTTCCTGGTAAGATTAACTTTGTAAGGAGGCTCATTCCAAACTTTGCAGAGCTTGTAAAGCACATCACTTCCATGCTAAAGAAAGGAGCAGAAATAAAATGGACAGATGCTTCAAGAAGCTCTTTTGAAGCCATAAAGCAAGCTATCATGGAAGCTCCCACTCTAATCAGCCCATATTACACTAAGGAGTTTTGTATCTTCTCTTTTGCCTCTTATGATACACTTGCAGCAATTTTGTTATAGAAAAATGATGAAGGCATAGAGCACCCCGTGGCCTTTTTCAGCAAAACTTTAAGGGATGTTGAACTAAGGTATGACCTTATTGAAAAACAAGCTTATGCTCTCATAAAGTATTTAAAGGCATTCAAGATTTATATTCTACATTCCAAAGTAGTTGCATATGTACCTTCAACCTCAGTAAAGGATGTCTTAACTCAGCCAAATATTGATGGGAAGAGAGCTAAATGGATTGCAAAATTCATAGAGTTTAACATAGAGGTGAAGCCCACTAAGCTTGTCAAAGGTCAGGGCTTGGCTGAACTTATAGCTAAAGAAAATTGCAGCTTGTTAGATATAAATTCCATGGGTCTAATTTCAGATTATGAGCAGGCAGAGGGAGCAGCAGAAGAGCAAAATCAGAATCATTCTTTGGCTGAAAATCTAGCCACATGTGAATGGTATTACAGCATAGTTCATTTTTTGCAAAAGCTAGAAGTCCCTCCCGGGCTCAGCTCAAGTCAAACTCATGCCATTAAACTTAGATCTGCCAAATTCTACATTAATAAAAATCTGCTTTATTGGAAAGACCCATCTGGAATCCTCTTGAGGTGTCTAGATAAAGAACAATCTGTGGAAGTAATGCACCAATTCCATTCTAGCATTTGTGGAGGGCATCATTATTGGAAATCCACAGCTCAAAAAATCTTGAGGGTTGGATATTATTGGCCTACTCTGTTCTCTGATGTGTTCTCTTTTGTAAAAGCTTGTGACAAGTGCCAGAGGTTTGCAGAAAGACAGCAGTTAAAATCTCTGCCCTTGAAGCCAATACATGTCAATGGTCCCTTCCAGCAGTGGGGCTTGGACTTTATAGGTGAGATCAACCCACATTCCAGTGGCCAACATAAATGGATCTTAGTAGCCACTGATTATTTCACCAAGTGGATTGAGGCTATACCCACTAAGAATGTCAATCATCAAGTTGTCATAAAGTTCTTGAATGAGAATATTTTCACTAGATTTGGTTGCCCAACCAAACTAGTCACTGATAATGCAGCAACTTTCAAGGCAAAACAATTGATGGACATGACTGAATCCATGGGCATTCAAGTGGTGCATTCTACCTCATATTATCCTCAAGGCAATGGCTTGGCAGAATCATCTAACAAGAGTCTGGTAAGGGTAATCAAAAAATTGTTAAAGGACAACAAAAAGAGTTGGGATTCCAAGTTGAAGTGCACTATGGGCTGACAGAGTTACCATCAAAAAGTCCATAGGGAACTCTCCATTTAAACTGGCTTATGGTGCTGATGCTATTTTCCCCATCCAGCTGATTCTCCCTGTGGCTAAGTTCTTGCAAGAAGAACAAGATGAAGAAAATGACATGGTAAGAAGAATGAATAACCTGGTTGAACTACAACAGATCATAGAGTAGTTGGTTGAGAAATCAAAAGCTCATTAGAAGAAAATCAAAGAAACCTTTAACAAGAAGGCAAAAGTGGACAATTTCCAAGTTGGTGATTGGGTGCTTCAATGGGATGCATTTAAGGAAAAGAAAGGTAATCATGGCAACTTTGACTCCTTATGGACAGGTCCGTTTATCATCGCTCAAATTCAGCAGAACAATACATTCATTTTGCACAATCTGGAAGGAGGAGATACTTTTGGTAGCCCAATAAATGGGCGGTTCTTGAAACTTTATTTCGTTTAAGGCTTTAAAAGCCTTATCATTGTAAATATGTTTTTCCAGTTTTTATTTTATTTACAAAATAGACTCCATGCCCAATGGAACATTAGATGGAAGATTTGAATTTCTTTTTTCAGGAAAGGCATTGATCTATGATCCTCGAAACCTCACAGGGAGGATTTCATCCTCAAAAGGAGCCAGTGTTAGCCTTGCTGGCAAAAAAAGCCCACAAATGGATTCATATAGGCTCTTAGAGTCTCCAAAGTTGCTTAAAATCATGCCAATGATCAATTTATGCTCTTGAAATCTTTAATTTTTTCTTAAAGATCATCCAATGATCAAAATACACGCAAGAGGAAAGCCCTTGGAAGGGCAGAAATACACTATCGGGAGGCGAAAATGCTTGAAAAACCATGAAAAACCCACAATCGTAGGCTCAAACAGAGGAAGGAACAACCACCGTTAGATCTGGCCGATCAACAACCCAGATCTAGGCAACTAATCGCAATCAGCCGAGCATAGTAGACAGTCTAAAGGCGAGTCACATCGGCGGTCGCGGCGATGGAGACATATGTTATGTTATATAAAGGCCCGGGTGTTGAGCAATTAGCGATTGCGATTTATCGCATTGCTAATATCGCATCGGCAATATACCACGGGCGGGGCCTAAGCACAGGCATGTGTGCGACCCTATGGGCCGGACCCGACTTAATTATATGTGATAAATGGATATATTTTCAAATCCGTGGAAGGCAATTTTAATGTATTTTCTATGTATTTCTCTATGTAACGAAACATAAAGGGAAACAGGGACAGCGCCGATGCGATGGAACCTGGACCTGATGGGTTTCGAGAAGCAAAGTACATATGTTTTCAAGTCCGCAAAAGCCTAATTTCATGTGTTTTTCGTGTATTTTCATTATATAATGAAAATACGAAGGGAGCATTGGCCAGCAGCGATTGCAATGTGTCCCGAACCCGAAAGGGTCTAAGAAGTGGAATATATTATATCTGAAGTCCGCCAAAGAATTTTTTCATGCATTTTTCAGTGTTTCGCATATTTCATTATATGCGGGAAATACACAGGCCAGGCCAAATGTGACTTGTGATGGCGACGAGGGCGGACCTGAGGGATAATTAAACCATTTTTGAAGACCTTTGAAGTCCGAAAAGGACAGAGAAGGGTGGGATTTCTCAGCATTGCTGTGTTTTCTGTTTTTAACAGAGACAGTCATTATTTGCAGTTTAAAGGGAAACAAAGACATGCAGACCCTTTCCATTACCTTACAGAGGTCCGAAGAGCCATTCCACCACATAGCAGAGGCCGGAAAGTGATCAGGGAGCGTAGACAGTGCAACACAACCGAATCAACCCAAAGCAATCGTGGAGCCCCAACACGACACAACCAAAACAAACAGAATGATCGTGGAACATCTTTGGAATGACGGAACTCCCATATAGCGCATCAACTACCCAAAATATATGAATGCAGTTATTCCTCTATCAAAAGAGGAAAGCCTCCGAGCCATGCTTGCCGATTGAGGGAATCAAACAGTTAACAAGACAGAGGGATAGATCAAGACCTCTGAAGCCTCAAAAGGCTCAACATCATTGTAAAGAGCTATAAATATCTGAAAGCAAAATGTAATAGGGGTTCAACTTTTGGAGATTATTCCTCCTTTGTTCCTTCAAGCTTCTCATCTTCATTCTAGCAATATAAGCTTCTTTTACCATTATATGTTCAATGCCCAATCTCTTTGTTGTTTTATGCTTGCACTTGAACAGTTATGTTCATGTTTTCTTTGTGTCTAAGGCCATATAATTGTCATCTTATCTCTACTTTGATAAAATAGATTTTCAAGCTTCTTTGTTGCTTGTAGCTAGCCTTCCATATGTGGTCATATATGCATATGTCAGTACAGTTAGTATTCTCTTTTGCTGTCTGTAGCTAGCCATTCATTTATGTTTATGTATGCAATCTACTAGTATAGTCAGTATTCTCCATCTATCCATTGAATTTATAACTTATTGAGCATTAGTGGTCTAAAGCCTTGTAATGGTGAGAGTGTTCATGCATGTCTTGAGTGAGAATAGAGCTGAAATGGTTTTCTGACTTGATCCAAACCATCATTCATTCCAATAGTTCTTAGAACAATATTGAAGATTATATGTTACTAGGCATCTCTGAGATGCAACCTATGAGAGTTTCCTGGAGTGATAACAGGTAACGAGGACGAGATTTGGGTAGCGGTTGAGATGATTTCGGCAGAGAAAAATAAAATAGAGCCGAAGGAAGTGGGTTATGATGTGAAGAAAATGATATGGGATATGGAAGAAGTGGAATGATATACGGAGGAAGTGGAATGATATACGGAGGAAGTGGAATAAATTCGAATGATGGAAAGGTTTTAATGACATTTTCATATCTTGTGATAAGATATGATTATCAAAAAAAATTATGAATTGAATTGTGAGAACCAAAATCGTGTCATGACAAAGGCAATCATTGCGTGATATGGCAGAGGCAATGGTTATTAGTTTTAAAATAATCATCTATTTATGTCATAATTCGATGTTTTTTTTTATTATTTGACTAATACTTACATACCTTTCATTCTGCCTTACTGATTTGTTCTTTTGTAGGTTGCTTAGGTTGCTCTGGCTACGATCTCCATTTAGGTTGCTTTGGTTGTAATCTTTCAAGTCAGCTGTGGAATTTCATGAGAGCTGCAGATTATTGACAATTTTGTAGCTGTTTTATTTCTGCAAAAGAGGAATAAAAGAAATAGGACAAGAATAGGGAAATTAAAGAAAATCTAGGCTACCAAGAATTCTTGGTTTTCATATTAGATTTTCAGTATAAACATGCCAAGAATGTTGGTTTTCATGTTTATATATATATATATATATATATAAATCTAAGTTGGAGAGGAAGAAGAATCTTCACTGACCAACTTCAAATCAAGATTATCTTGCAGATTTCTAATGAAATCTTCCTTTGCCAATGGTTTATGATATATTCATAGTCTATGACCATTTACAAGGAAAGTTATTTTTCTTCATCAATGGTTTTAATTATGTCTGCTCCATTATCAAAGACAGTTTCAACCTCATAAGGAGTATGCCCTGTTGTGTTTCTCCATGTGGTATGATATGCCCATAAAGTTCCTGGAAGCTTTTCTGCCCAATCCCTTCTATGCAAATGTACAATTTTGGTAAGAATTGCTTCAAGTACTTTATTAGTAGCTTCAACTTTTCCATTTGCTTGCAGATTATATGGAGTGGATTTCTAATGATTGATTTGGTATTCTTCCATTATCTTTTGCACCAACTTGAATGTAAATTGAGTACCTTGATCCGTCACAATTTCCCTTGGAACACTAAAACGAGTGAAGATATCCTAAAAAAGAAATGAAACTACAACATTTTCAATAGCAAAAGAAAGATGTTTATCTTCTACCCATTTCGTGACACTATCTGTATATACAAGAATGTACCTTTTTGGCCTTGATGGTGGATTGATCGACCAACAAAATCCAAAGCTCACTTTTTAAAAGGTTCAATAAGTACCTGAGGTTGTAGATGCATCTCATCTAAAAGAATAGGTTATCCAATTCTCTGGCAACCATCACATCTCTTAACATATTCTTTAGCATCTTTAAAAAGAGAAGGCCAATAATATCCTAAGAGAAGGATTTTATAGGTAGTCCTTTTATCAAAAAAATGTCCTCCACATGGTTCATGGTGATAAGCCTTTAATATTAATGGTACTTCATCCTCTCTAACACGTCTTAAAATGATTAAATCAGACCTTGTTTTGTGAAATTATCCATTTATCCATGAATAAGATGCACTGGTTTGAATAACTTTCCTTTTCTCCTGAGGAGACAAATACGAAGGTAACTTTCCTGTGGCCAAATAGTTAGCAATATCTGCAAACCAAGGAGATTTAATAGATACTGCAAAAAGATATTCGTCAGGAAAATTATCTTTTATAGGAACATCCTTATTATCATTTTGGATTCTAGATAGAAAATCAGCAATTGTATTCTCCTTTCTAGGCCTATCCAAAATAGTAATATTGAATTAGTAACTCTGTCATTAGTAATTGATTTATTCATTAAATATCTAATTGCAAAGAGATCTATGTGAACAAAAGTTTCATAATCAGTGATATAATGTCGAAACTTATTAATGCCATGTACAAAAACTAAAACCTCGTTGTTTGTTACAGTATAATTCAACTCTGCAGGAATATAATTTTTACTCATGTAATAAATGGCATAAGGAGTCAAATCTTTGGTCCTCTTAAAATGGGTGCTTCAGAAATATTTTCTTTCAATGTTTCAAAAGCTTTTTGGCAATCAAAATTCCAAATGAATTCACAATATTTTGTAAGTAATTTGAAAAGTGGAGAGGCTATCTTTGTGAAGTTTTTTATGAATCTTCTATAATAACCAGTAAAACCAAGAAAACTTCTAACATCTCTTTGACAAGTAGGAACTGATAATTTGAAAATAAATTCTACTTTAGATGCATCCAATTTAATTCCATCCCCTGAAATGTGGTGGCCTAAAACAATTCCCTTGGTGAACATCATAAAACATTTTTCATGGCTTAATGAGAGATTTGTTTCTTTACATCTAATGAGATTTTTTTCCAAATTTTCAAGAACTTCCTCAAAATAATTCCCATAGATAGTAAAATCATCCATGTAAACTTCCACACGATCATGAATTATATTAGAAAAAATGCCTAGAATTACCCTTTGGAATGTTGCAGGTGCATTACATAATCCAAAAGGAAGTACCCAGTAAGCATAAGTTCCCCATGGACAAGTGAAAATTGTTTTGTCTTGATCTTCTAGAGCTACTTGGATTTGGTTATATCCACTAAAACCATCCAAGAATGAAAAATACTTTTTCCTGCTAATGTCTCAAGGACTTCATCTATAAAGGGAAGCGAAAAATGATCTTTCAAGGTAGCTTTATTCAATTATCTGTAATTGATCCATACTCTCCATTTTCCATTTTTCTTTGGAACAATCACTAATGGTGAGACCCACTGACTATCTGATATTGGGTAAATGAAATTCACATTCAACAGTTTTTGTAACTCCTCTTTAACAATTTCCCTTAGATTTGGATTCATCCTCCTTTGGGGTTGTCAAACTAGTCTGGCATTTTCTTCAATATAGATATGATGCATACAAGTATTAGGATCAATTCCTTTCATATCAGTGTATTCCCATGCATAAGCAAAGGAATGTTCTTGTAACATCTTTATCAATTCTTTCTTTTAGGATTCTTCCAGATTATCATTAATATTCAAAGTTTTTCCTGGAAAGATTTATATTAAAGAATTGCCAAATTTTTCCATAGAATGTAAATTCATTTGATGAAATGATAAATATTCAACATTGAATTGTTCTTGAAAATTTTGGTCTATATGAGGAAGAATCATTATTATTCATTAAATTTAAAATTTGATCATCTTCATCTATTTGTGAAGTAGCAAATATTGGTTGTATATCAAAGTATTTGTTATCATCATCTATCCAAACTTCACTTTCTACTTCTATTGTTGTTTTTGTAAGAGGATATAGCGTGAATTTCTTAGTAGAGTTTCCATCAGAGATAAATATATCGCCTGACTACAACTTATAAAACCATTAGTTGTAGCTAACCATCTGATTTGATAACACACACACACACACATATATATATATATACATATATACATATATGCGTATATATGTATATGTATATATAGATATATGTATATAATACACACACACACACACACACACATATATACATGTATATATATGTATATATATAGATATATGTATATATATATATATATATATATACATATATGCGTATATATGTATATGTATATATAGATATATGTATGTATATATACATATATATGTATATATACATATATACGTATATATACGTATATATACGTATATACGTATATATACATATACGTATATATACGTATATATACGTATATATACGTATATACGTATATATGTATATATACGTATATATACGTATATATACATATATACGTATATATACATATATATATACATACATACATATATCTATATATACATATACATATATACGCATATATATATATATATATATATACATATACTATATATATACATATATATACATGTATATATATATATATATATGTGTGTGTGTGTGTGTGTGTGTGTATTATATACATATATATACATGTATATATATATGTGTGTGTGTGTGTGTGTATATATATATATATACATATATACATACATATATATATATATATATATATATATATATATATATATATGTATATATATATATACTAACTGTAATAATGTTGGTGTGTATTGAAGATTGGAAAGTTTTAATTGATCCATAGTTTGTTTACTCATGATATTGATAGTTGCTCCTAAATTGATCAATGTGTTTGGAATCTCGACACCATTAATGTGTGTTTTTACAATGGGACTACCTGGATCTAGATATTTCTGAACTATTGGTTTTCCCATCATAATATCTACAATTTTTCCAACTAACTGGATTTTTTTAACTTCTTTTCTTTTTCTTCCTGGTTTTTAATGCTTAACTCCCTGATTGTCTTTGCAAATATTGGTATTTCCTTTATAGCTTGTAACAAAGGAATTTTGATGCAAACATTCTTCAGTTCATCTAACATGTCATATTCAGGCAACACAATTTGTTTTTCTATTCCTTTGTCAATTTTTAGCCTTTCAAGAAAAGGTGGATTTTGAATAGAAACAAAATGTTGTTCTACAAGTGGAGTTGAGTTTATTGAAGTATCATTAAAATGTATGGGGGTAAATTCTTTCTGAGGAATTTTTTCTTGATTAAGAGATGTTTCTTTCTCAAGGAGTTCATCCTCTCTAGATTCCTAAATGACAACAGATGATAGATTCTTTTCCAAAACTCTACCAAATCTAAGTTGGACATTATTTAGATCTAATGGAGTTATCGTGCAATCTTGGAAATTCTGACCTTCTATATTGTAAATGGGTTGTGAATTTTAATTATTTGGAATTGGAAGTGGATGAGCAGGTAGTTGATTGGTTTTTTGGGGGTATGATGTGGTGTTAATGGAAGTGGTTTGTTAGAAGGCTGAGTTTGAATTTGAGATTATGGAAAGGAGTTTGATTTAGGAGGATAATATGGAGGTTGATATGGGATAAGTGGTTGTTATAGATTATACTGAGGATTGCTAGGAGGATACTACCAACCATATGTCCATAATGGATTTTGAGGTGGCCAATTTTTCCAAGGCATTGGAGTATTCCAATTTTTATGAGGTTGTGCATATGATTGGTATTGAGGATTAAGACCTTGTACTATGTTTGGTTGTTGTGGTGGCCATGGTCTTTTACCAATAAAACAAAGTGACTCAGCTTGGCTTATTTCAGCTTCATTTTGTAAGATTGCTTTAAGTCCAGGAATTGAAGGGCATTCCTTTGTGATATGACTTTCTGCACAGATAGCACATATTTCTACACTATCAAGAGGACATTCTCTTAGAGCATGTTTCTTTCTGCATCTAGGACAAAAAATTGATAATGCAACATTTTCAGCTTTTTGCTTGTTTTGAATCTTAAGGGTATCTATTTGTTCACTAAGACTCCCTAAAATATTTGTTTTGAAGTTGTCAAGCAAATTTCCTATTTCTTCTCTACTTACTGTCCCAGTTGCGGATTTATTAATCCTAGACATAACAGGGTCTCTTGGATTTTTCCCAGTTCTAGCCTTTCCTCTTGAAATGTGTGTACACAGTTCACAAATTTCTCTAAATGATAATTAAGAAACATCTCCTTTGCCCATTAAATTGAGAAGATCTACCCACTCATCTCTAATGGCTTTTAGCAAAAGAGATTTCAAAGTTTCTTCATCTAGATTATGCATCTTAGCCCTTTTAACATTATAAGCAAATCTTTCAACCAAATCTTCAAGATTTTCATCCTCTTTTTGCATCATTTTAAAGACTTCATATTTAAGGTTATGAGGCATACAATAATCTTTGTATTTTTCTAAGAACACATTTTTCATTTCTTCCCATGTTCTTATGGTATGTGTTCCTAATCCCATAAACCATTTAAGTGCTCTGTCTTTAAGAGTGGTTGGAAACAATTTCAATTTTTTAGAATCAAGAAAATAGTCATAAGATCTACACAAGACTTCAAACTCAAAAAGAAATGTTTCAGGATCTTCATGTCTTACTCCATGGAAATTAGGGAGGATGGAGGGTGAGATATTCTTCATTGTGACTGTGGTATCTTCATCTAAGATGGGAAACCCAAAAGGTTATGGATCTCCTCTACCACCTCTTACTCCACCTCTTCCACCTCCACTCCTAAGTTCACCATTCATATTATGTACTTGTCATTCTCCTTCCCCTTCCATTGTAGATTCCTCAGAGCTAATATAGGGTTCTATAATTGGATTTTCTAGCTCCTCCTCTGGTTCTTATACCAATGGAATGTTAAAATAAGTTTCTCCTTCCTCTTCACTAGGGACTTCGAGTTCTTGTCCTAGAAGTTGTTCTCCAGTTGAAGATACAAATATTACTCCTTCTGTTGGGGATGTAGTGTTTCTTTTAACATCTCGGGGAAAAATGGCAACAACAACACATTATTCTTCATGTTTATTTTTTAAACTTAGTGTATCAAGTTGTAAACAAGATTGTTCAGTATGTCAGATTTAAAATTTTCCAGTAGGTTCCCCAATTCTGCTTTGGTCACATAATTAGAGGATGTTTTAAGACTTTAGAGAAATCCTCCTGGAAACTCCTCCTAATTCGCCATTCCCATGGAAATAGATTCTAAAAATTTCAACAATTTCATCAAAATAAAATCTGAAGATGTCCTTGATCCCCATTAAATTAAGCATGTTCATTGATTCTTTAAAACACAATTTAGAATGATAATTTTCTTATTCTAAGGATCTAATTTATGTCACCTTTCACTTTGAAGATTGTATAAAAATATTTCTAAATAATATTCTAAAATTTCATCCTCTCTTTATACCATCCTAAAAAAAAAATCTTTTAATTCTCCAACCTTACAATAAATTTGATATTTCTTAAGAAACTATTTTCTCATACCCTCCCAGGTTGTAATGTTATTTTTAGGTAATCTAATAAACCACCGCAGGGCTGAGTCTTTCAAAGTAGTGTGGGATAATTTTAACTTTTAACAATGTAAACTATGAAACGGGAACTGATACTGTTACCCGTTTCGTAGAGATAGCTAAAAAGTGACCTGATTTTGAAAATGGGTGATGCAGAACGCACATGTTTTTTCTAGAGCATAGTTTTTGGCACTTTAGTTTTTTTTTATGTACATCACGTTTTAGAATGGTAGTGATTTTCATGCTGATTTTAAAAAGTGAGCATTCTGCATCACACTCCTTTCTTAAAAGCCCTGTTTTTTGGCTTTAAATTTTTTAATGTATAAAATGTAAATAATTATTTAGTAAATTTGATAATTTTTGAAGTGGTCGTTTTCTTCACATTTCCTTGTTTTTTATTATAATTTAAAAAAAAAATTCGTGAGGTTTTTACTGTTTTGCATTTTTAAATTAGAAGGTCGATATTTAGACTTTTCGATATTCTACATATTTATACATCCTTAATTAATTTTTCAATCGACATGAAATAATTGTTTCTAAAAAACAATATTTTTTAACAATGGACATAAAAATAACCATTTTTAACATAAATATAACTAAAAAACTACACGTTTTGATAATTTTTTGTTAGAATTGACATGTCAAAATCACAATTTTTATACGATAATTTTAACTAAAAATGGTTAAATAATAGTTTTTTCTATGAATTTCATGTCAAAAAAATAATAAAAATCACTTTTTTTTTCAAAAAATAATGATTAACTTAAAAATCAATGCAAAAATCACATATTACCAATATTGAACGTATAACAACCATAATTGAGTGTTTATTCTTCTCATAAAATGTCAAAGTCAAAACATTGCAAAGCTTGATTTACAAGCATAACTTAAATTTAATCAACAATGTCACGTAATCCAAACTCTTCGTCCTCTAGAGTTTCATCATTGTCCTCTTCCACAATATTTTCTGTTTCATTTTGCTCATTTTCCTCTTCTAATGGGTCTTTGATGTCTGCGAAACTCCCAATGTATGTCTTTCCAAACATTCCATGTAATGGTGGTTGGGGTTCCTTTGCCTTTTTGCCACATGTGATTCACCAGGCGGGGGCGCGGGCTACCCGGGTGGCGCGGCGAGGCAGGCGCCACCCGGGCGGCCCGCGCCCCCGCCCGACAGGCGGCAGGGCGATTACCAGAATCGCCCTGCCGCTTGCCGGGCCGGGGCGGGGGCCGCCGGGTGGCGCGGACGAGGCAGGGTGGGTGAGGGCGCCCCGGGGGGGGGAGGGTGGGTCAGGGCGCCCGGGCAGGGGGGCGGGCGGGTCAGGGCGCCGAGCAGGTGAGGTGGGTGAGGCCGCCGGGCGAGCGGGCAGCCAGGTGAGGGCGCCGGGGCGGGGGGACGGGGGCGCCCGGGCGGGTGAGGCGGGTGAGGGCGTCGGGCGGGCGGGCGAGGGCGCCTGGGCGGGTGAGGGCGCGGGGCGGGCGGGCGAGGGCGCCGAGCGGGCGGGCGAGCGAGGGCGGGCGGGCAGTGAGGCGGGTGAGGGCGGGCGGGCAGGTGAGGCGGGTGAGGGTGCCGGGCGGGCGGGCGGGCGAGGGCGCCCGGGCGGGTGAGGCGGGTGAGGGTGTCGGGCGTGCAAGGGCGCCGGACGGGCGGGCGGACGAGGGCGCCTGGGGGGGCAAGGCGGGTGAGGGCGCCGGGCGGGCGGGCGGGTGAGGGCCACCCGGGCGATTGCCGGAATCACCCTGCCGCCTGCCGGGGGGGGCGGCCGAGGCAGGGTGGGTGAGGGTGACCGGGGGGGCCGGCGGGTCAGGGCGCCCGTGCGGGGGGGCGGGCGGGTCAGGGCACCTGGCGGGCAAGCGGGTGAGGGCGCCGGGCGGGCGGGTGAGGGTGGCGAGGCTGGTGAGGGCGCCAGGCGGGCGGGTGTGGCGAGTAACGGCGGCGGGCGGGCAGGCGAGGGCGGGCGGGGGCGAGGGCGCCGGGCGGGCGAGGGCGGGTGAGGCGAGTGAGGGTGCCGGCCGGGCGGGCGGGCGAGGGCACACCGGGTGAGGCGAGGGTGCCGGGCGGGCGGGCGAGGGCGGGCGAGGGCCGGGCGGGCGAGGGCGGGTGAGGAGGGTGAGGGCGCGAGCGGGCGGGCCGGGCGGGCGAGGGCGCAGGGCGGGTGAGGCGGGTGAGGGCACCGGGCGGCGAGGGTGCGCGGGCGGGTGAGGGCGCCGGGCGGGCGAGGGCGCCGGGCGGGTGGGCGGGTGAGGGCGCGGGCGGGCGAGGGCGGGCGGGCGGGTGAGGGCGCCGAGCGTGAGGGTGGCGGCGGGCGGCGGGTGAGGGCGCCGGGGTGAGGGCGCCGGGCCGGGCGAGGGTGCCGGCGGGGGCGGGTGAGGGCGGGCGCGGGCGCCGGCGGGGCGGGCGGGGCGGGTGGGCGGGTGAGGGCGCCGGGCGGGCGAGGGCGGCGTGAGGGCGCCCTCACCCACCCGCCCGCCCGGCGCCATCGCCCGCCCGGCGCCCTCACCCGCCTCACACGCCCCGCGGGCGGGCGGGGGTGAGGGCGCCGGGCCCGCCTCACCCGCCGGGCGGGCGAGGGCACGGGCGGGTGAGGCGGGTGAGGGGCGCTGGGCGGGCGCGGGCGGGTGGGCGGGTGAGGGCGCCGGGCGGGTGAGGGCGCCCGGGCGATTCCGGGAATCGCCCGGGCGCCCTCGCCCCGCCCGCCCGGCGCCCTCACCCGCCGCCCGCCCGCCCGGCCCTCACCCGCCCGACCGTCGGGTGGGTGAGGCGGGTGAGGGCGCCGGGGCGGGCGCCGGGCGCCCTCACCCGCCCGCCCGCCCGGCGCCCTCACCTGCCCACCCGCCCGTGCCCTCGTCCGCCCGGCGCCCTCACCCGCCCGGCGAGCGGGCGGGTGAGGGCGCCAGGCGGGCGCGAGGGCGCCGGGCGGGCGGGCGGGTGAGGGAGGGTGAGGTGGGTGAGGCTGCCGGGCGGGCGGGCGAGGGCGCCCGGGCGGGTGAGGCGGGTGAGGGCGCCGGGCGGGTGAGGTGGGTGAGGGTGCCGGGCGGGCGGGCGAGGGCGCCCGGGCGGGTGAGGCGGGTGAGGGCGCCGTGCGGGCGGGCGGGTGAGGGCGCCGGGCGGGCGAGGCCGCCGGGCGAGCGGGCGGGTGAGGGCGCCCGGGCGATTCCCGGAATCGCCCTCACCCGCCCGCCCGCCCCTGCCCTCGCCCGCCCGGCGCCCTCACCCGCCTCACCAGCCCGGCGGGCGGGCGGGCGGGTGAGGGCGCCCGGCGGGCGAGGGCGCCGGGCAGGCGGGCGGGTGAGTGCGCCCGGGCGATTCCCGGAATCGCCCTCATCCGCCCGGGTGCCCTCCCCGCCCGCCCGTGCCTCGCCTGCCGGCGCCTGCCCTCACGCCCTCACCCGCCCGGGCGCCTTCGCCCGCCCGCCCTCCCGACGCCCTCGCCCGCCCGCCCGACACCCTCACCCGGCTCACCCACCTGGGCGCCCTTGCCCGCCCGGCGCAGGGCGATTCCGGGAATCGCCCGGGCGCCCTCACCCGCCCGCCCGGCCGTGCCCTCGCCCGCCCGGCGCCCTCACCCGCCTCACCCGCCCAGGCGCCCTCGCCCGCCCGACGCCCTCGCCTGCCCGCCCGGCTCCCTCACCCGCCTGGGCGCCCTCTCCCGCTTGCCCGCCCAGCGCCCTCACCCGCCCTGGCGCGCTCGCCCGCCCACCCGCCCGGCACGCTCGCCCGCCCGCCCAGGCGCCCTCACCTGCTCGCCCGAGCGATTCCCGGAATCGCCCTGTCGCCTGCCGGGAGGGGCCGCGGGCGCCCTGGTGGCGCGACCGAGGCAGGCACCACCTGGGCAGCCCGCGCCCGACAGTCGGCAGGGCGATTCCCGGAATCGCCCTGCCGCCTGCCTGGCAGGGGCGTAGGTCGCCCGGGTCGCGCCGCTGCGCGGCGGAGCCAAGCGTCACCCGGGCAGCCCCGCCCCCGCCCGGCAAGCGGCAGGGCGATTCCCGGAATCGCCCTGCCGCCTGCCGGGCGGCTCGCTCCGCCCCCCGACAGGCGACAGGGCGATTCCGGTAATCGCCCTGCCGCCTGCCAGGCGGGGGCGCGGCCGAGGCAGGGTGGGTCAGGGCGCCCAGGCTGGTAGGCGGGTGCCAGGCGGGTGAGGGCACGCGGGGGGGGGGGGGGGGGGGCGGGCGGGTGAGGGCACCAAGCGGGTGGGGGCGCCCGGGCCCGGCGTGTGAGGGCGCTCGGGCCTGTGAGGGCGCCCGGGTGGGGGGCCGGGTGAGGGCGCCGGGCGGGCGGGCGGGTGAGGGTGCCCAGGCCGGGCGGGCAGGCGGGTGAAGGTGGGTGAGGGCGCCCGGGCCCGGGGGTGGGTGAGGGCGCCGGGGCCGGGTGGGGGGGCGGTTGTGGGCGCCCGGGCTGGTGGGAGGGGGGGTTGAGAGGGTTGGGGCGCGGGCGGTTGTGTTGCGCCCGGGCGGGGGGGGGTTGGCAGGGTGCCCGGGCCGGGTGGGTCGGCGGGTGAGGGTGGGTGAGGGCACCAGGGCCGGGGGGCGGGTGAGGGCGCCGGGGCCGGGTGGGGGGTCGGTTCTCGGGGCGGGTGAGGGCGCCCGGGCCAGGGGAGGGGGGCGTTGAGAGGGTTTGGGCACGGGGGGTTGTGTGGGCGCCCGGGCGGGGAGGGTTGCAAGGCGCCCTGGCCGGCGGGGGGGGGGGGGGGTTGGGAGGGTTGGGGGGGCGGGGGTTGAGAGGGCGCCCGGGGCGGGCAGGGGGAAGGGTGAGGGCGCTCGGGCAGGCGTTGGGTTGGGTTGGTAGGGATTAAAGGGGCCAGGGGTGTGGGTTGTGGGTGAAGGTAGTAAGGGTGTCGAGAGGGGGGTTAGGTAGGGGACGAGTCGCGCTGTGGCGCCCACCCTAGCATGTTATGGTTGAAAACATGTTAAATTTATACTTAGGAAAGAAAAATGATATTCTACCAAAAACATTAATGTGTTTTTTTTCCTCATAAACAACTTTGTTTGACACATAAAAATTTGGTTTTATTAGCATTTTTTAAAAATGTTGAAAATTGACCCTAAAAAAAATAAATCATTATTCCAGTATCATCACTTTCATTTTGAAGCTATATTTTGCACGAAAATTTCATAGTAAAGTTCGTAGTTACTGCCATTTTTAAAACATGTTCAAAATTAACGCCTAAAAAATAAAAACATCGTTCTAGTATACACACTTTTCGTTTTTAGCACTGTTTTTGATGTTTTTTTGGGGTTTTTTGGCCAGAGTTCCCGTTTTGAGTTTATAGTTTGTTTCATAGTTTACATTGTTTTTTGCGCATCAATCAAATAGTCCATGCTATGACATAAAACATTAAATTCAAATAAGAAAGTGTTAGGGTCCTTGCTTACTAGTCCTTGAAATCTTGGAAGTATCGAAGGAGCAATGTTCTTCATGTGGACATTAGTAGTAGGATCAACAATTGGGAGGCTAAATGTTACCTTGTTCTCTTCCTTCACCTTATCTACTCCCATTTTTGTTTCTCCTTCTCCCTTAGCCATATTCCTACCTCCAAGAAAGCTAAATTCAGTCTCCAATGTTGGAAAATCGTTAGTGAGATTGTTTGATAACACCGACTCTATGTCCCTTTCAAGTGATATTTCAACCTCGGGACTAGCTGTAGTGGAAGTAGTGTTAATCATGATCCCAGCTATGAATGTATCATCACTGGATTCTCCAATATTATGCCTCCTTTACTCCTATCCAAATTGTTACATGTCAACAAGTTAGTATTAGAGATTTTCTTCTTTTTTTACTTTGTTATTTGGAGTATTAAAATTTCCTTTACCCCTACACTTTCTATATTTTCCTTGTCTCATATAGTACCAGCATAATCTAAATCTAGTGAGGTGGGCAACCCACTAAAGTGGACACATAGGTTCTTATCTCTTGTCTTACCACTCCTAACACTCTTTGTTTTAGGATGCTCAATTACCGTAGGTAAGGAAATATAATTAAACATTAAACCAATCAAGACCTAGTTCCTTAGCACATCCCCAACAATGAATCTATAAATGTCACACAATATAATTGCTTAAGTTACTACATAGTAAATTATCAATCAAGCTCATAAGTTGACGAGGTTCCTGCAAAGTATATGCAGAATTAGACTTGACTAGTTTTCAATCAATAAAGACTATAGCATTCTATTGCAAACATACTTCTACTAAACATGGATTCATGACTTGCATGTCACATGAACATACATTATATATTGGTTTTAAAATATTTTTCCATTCATCGACATCATAAGGATGTCTAGTAGGTTTAGTGATTTTTGTGGCTAAACAAGTAAATGCTTCAAACCACACTGTGTTGGAAACAAAAAGCAAACGACACTCTTTTAGAGTTACTAGTGCAATTCCTGGGGTTTCTTGCATCTCTGAGTTGATCCCTAGGTTGTTGAATCTCCACACAGGGCCCTCACTCCACACAAGTGAAATCACTCAACTTACAGAAATGTAAATGTAGAACTTCAAGAAATAAAGTAATCATTAATAGTGTAACTAAAATAACAAAATACATCTACCATAAACTTAAAAAAACTACAAATAAAATAAAGTGATGCATTTACCACTTGTTCACAACACTGCAAGTGTGTCCTAAATCACGAGGCCCTTCCTAACTAGGGACATTGTAGGCAAGGAGAAGCTTTATGTCAAAATTGAAACCAGTAACAACTCTTTTATACTAAGTTATCAAAATTTACAGAGTACAAAACGAGTTTACAATACTAATCACAATAGAAATTCAATTCCTTATGGCGGCTAGCCTTCTAAGTAATTTATAGAGGTATATATAAAATTCAATTTGTCTCAGCTCAGGGCGTGTTACCCATCACCTATGGGTGACACCCATAGGAAAAAAACTTCTCCTACATTGTTTTCAACTAGAAGCCAACAACCCCTTACAACCACCAGATAGCTCGATGTGCCATCATCTCCGCCACCTAATCCAACCATTATGCACCCTCTCCCATCTGCCATGATCGTATGTTTGAAGGTGGGACTTCCAAACTTGAAGGAATGGCTTTCATTTTGTAATTGGCTATTTTTGCTTACCTATCATGGGAACTTTTAGGCATTGATTAGTGGGGGGATTCCACGAAAAGAATAGGCTTTGTATGTACTCTTGTCCCCTCATCCAACTTGGTGGATAACCTTGTAACCTAGTCTCTTGCAATCCACTCTATTGACTACTAGCTTTAGGAGTGGAATTACATGGGAAACCCTAATTTTGGTTGCTTGGTTCCGCTTCCCAACATCACATACACCACCCTGTTGCACTCATTATAACACCTTTTCACATATTTCCCCTTCGGGTCCACATTTGTCCATTGGGTCCACAAGGAGTCAGCCTCCCCATCCCCTTGTCCACACTATGGGTCGAGCTTAGAACATTGCCCCGAAGGTTGATGTAGCTAAAAATAATTTTTAAAGCATAATTTGGTCACTTACAATAGGAAATGTACCATAAAATGCAAAAGATGGTCGGGACATAAAAATTTAGCACGTGGGAAAAAGCCAAACATGATCTCTACCCCTTATCATGGCCATCACTCTCATTCCTAGGGCCCCTATGTGAGCCCCATGCATCATTAAGGAACCCATGATTGTCCCAACTCTTGGTGGGTGATGAATTCCCAACCTTAAGGGGGTATTCACTGCTATATCATTCACATCATGTTCTCATTCCTTGGAGCCTCGAGTAGTTATAAAAGAAAAAAAAATAAAAGGAAAAAGGCATATGAAGAAGGGTGGAAAAGGAAATGTTGGGATAACTCATGTACGACGATTGCTCCCTCCTACATCTACACACACATGTGTGGGTTTCCCTTGCTATAACTACCCTTGTACCATGACATGTGTCTTAGAGCCTTCCCTATTGCCCCACTCCATTCCATCATTATTTCATATGACACCTACCATCTAACGGGCATACCATGGACATGTCATTTCCTTAGAGGTTGAAACCACCTAATAGAGTCCTTGATTAACCTCCCTCTTAAACATAGGGACACTTGTACATTCTAAAGCCAATTATGGAAGGGCATGCTGCTATGAAATGCCCACTTAGTTCCATGATCCGGATTTAAACAGGAACGCAATAAAATATAGAGATAACCATAAAGATAGATATGCAGCGGAAATAATACCTCAATTCATTACTGTAAAATACTGAAATATGCTTACAAACAGAAATGGAAATAAACCAGCTAGGGCGATGGTAGCTTATCTCTGAGAAGAGATGTGGGGGCTACATGCCTCTGAACTGTCTTACAATGAGGCTCGGAGGCCTATTTATTGTTGAGAAACAATGGAAAACCCTTCACATTCCAAAACCTAACCCTAGAAGATGAAACGCCAAATTGTGGGCCCCGTTTTTGGGTAAGTTGGTACATCAACTTCCCGAGGTCGCGAATTGGTCGTACTATCTCCGTTTGACGTGCATGATAGCCCGTTGGAAAGATCTCTCCGAGGACTACGACGGAAAAGATGATTTTTATCAGAAAAATCGCTGGCCTCAAAACGGCTCAGGAGGTTTAGGACCCGAAAAACTGCTAAAAATAGTAAACTGTGCTATAATTAAGGAAACTGAAAAAAACTGTAAGAAGCACTAGAGGGGATCCAAGTGGAATTAGCGGGTGGCCACCAATATCCACCTGGATCATTCCATGATTTGTAAGATCATTTGCTCAACCACACTAATGAATTGTTGTATTGGAAGGCGAGGAGACACATTGGATCTAATACAGAATTGCAAACGAATCTTCATCTTGGGGTTTGGCCTCCCTATACAGGATCCAAGCCCTCAAGATGGTCTTAATGGCATTTATAGGGTGAGTGTTGAGAGCCAGGGGCTTCCACTATAGTAGAGAGCAGAGAACAACACCATGGGATCCCTCAACACTACTTATTGCTTGCTCATGTACCACTTGTTTGATGATGATGATGTACCTAGACCACTTATCCCAGTCGACTACACACGCACCACATATTTGGCATTTGATCCAGGGCCGATATGGGGTTTTATCTCCTATAAGGAGACAAAGGAGGGTTTGCATCATTATTCCATCCCTTACAGTTGGAGCACATGCTTTATTGATATATTTGGAGACCCATGAGGATGTTCGTTGTGCCCCCACAGCTGCTTGAGAGCACCAAAGGTCATTTAGTTGGATATCAATGGGCCACCCCCTTCATCACTGTTATTGCAGCCCTCTTACTCATTTTGGCACATAAGGTACTTCATTTTGCCTTCCAACGACCCTTCCAGCTATATTTCTATCATTTCGTACCTCTTGAGAGGCTAATTATTCTTAATATGGAGCTATTTGGTGGGCTTTTCACCAAAAGGATTGTTACTTTGCACAATGATTTATTAGTGGGGCATCATTAAGCGACACTAGGTTATTCGAACCCCTTAGAGGATTGTATAAATACAAGAGAGGTGTTCTCTCTCATTCATCATCACTTGGATTTGGGAGATATTTTTCTAAATATTTCAGACCTACAATTTGTGGAATGATTTGGATGATTAAATGCATTTTGATGTCTGGAATATTTCCACTATATCTTTGGAGCTTCTATTTGGGGAGTTTATGGATGGATACATTCTTTTTGTCATGTAAGTGCTCTTTTCATGAGAATTTCATAATGTTTCATGTTTAATGTATGGAATGTTATGTCATGATTTTACTTGTTCCCTAAATATTAATGTGAATTTATGAAACACTTGTAATCTTGGATCGTTGCATATGTTATTCATCTTGGAAAGAAGAACAAGTTTTCCTAAGGGTAGGTTGTGGACCTTTTACTTTGAAACTCCATCAAATATTGCATATTGAAGTATACAAGTCTAAAGTTGTTGTGAAGATGCATCCACAAAGAGCATAAATTCTTTAGGCCTCCTTGAAGAGTGAAGTTCCTAAATCTTGATCATTTTGACTCCAATCTTCCCAATAGCTAGGCACTGGTCCTAGCTCCTTTGTGATCACATTAACTTAACGAAATATCATTCTTCACCACTTTTATTCTTCTCTTTTTCATCCCCTAAGGATAAGGATATTTTAGAGGGTTTGGTGCAAAATTTTAGGGAGGAGGAATTTTAAGATTTTGTCTAGATAGGTTTCTTCATTTATGTCTCCTCTATGCATCCTCCAGTTTTGAATAAATTCCGATGATGGAATTTCAAATAAATTGTTGCCCTAGCTATCACACCAAGAGGGAACCCTTGAAGCTACTTTGACTAGGGGATTTATTGAAGGTTTTAAGTTTGTAGTTCATCATTCAAAACCTTTTCTATTAACTATAGGTGATCATTGGATGAGAATATACCATGATATATCTTTCAACCCTCAAGCTCTTATGGTGTTTCTCTCAAGGGGTTTTTTGTGGAAAGTCACCTTAGCTTCTCCCAAAGTTCACACTTTAATTGAATATTTCCAATGAATGAGCCATCCTTGCCTCACTTTGAACCCTAGAATAAACACATCAATCACAAGTGAGGGACCTTGGAAGTTTTGAACTTAGGCATTCATCATTATTGAATATTCCTTAGCCCGAGGTCATCCTTAATAGGTTTTTCTTAGGGAGCCTTTTAGCTTTTCTTTAAGCATTTGAACCATTAATTAAGCCCATCCTTTGAATGGACCTTGGAAATTATGTTATACCTTACCATTGATCCTATCATTCAAGTGATTTCCTCTATACCGGGACTCTTCTCCCATCGGTGAAAGTTCATAAAGAGTAGGGGGCATAGACTGAGGTGACAGTGGGTCCTTGTCTTGTTGTTGCCATTTGGTGTAGTAGTTTTTTGTTAGGTACTCCTCTTAGGGCCCCTACTATATTGAGCGGTAACATTTTTATTGTTTTTGTTGGGGACACGAGACGTGTGTCTTTTTCCCCATACAATAATATTGACATATCATTCTTGGTGACTCCATTAGATGAACAAAGCCCTAGTTCTTCACTGAAATTCAAAGTCAATACTTGTAGGGTGAAGCAAGCAACTCTAAAGGCACTTCAAGTTCACCCTGGTGACTCCATATCTAATATCTTATGAAGATTTTCATAAATGGATCATTGGAGAGGCATATTTTATATGTTTCAAGATGATAACCTTCAATCCAATGATCATGATAGCCAAGGGGAGTTTGATACCCCTCTTTATGGATCTCTTGGGAGCCATAAGATTGAGGATCCTTCCCAATGCCCTAAAAGTGGGTTATGGTTCTTCCCAAGATACTATTATTGTAGTCCACCTTGTTGCTTCCTCAATAACCGGGATAATGTGATTCTTGATTTGCCTGAGCAATCTATCTCTTTATGCCATGAGGGGGATACCCCTGAGTTTGTTATTCATAGAAAGTTTATGAGCTTAGTGTTATGCTCCTGTACCAATAGGTGTCATATTTCATGATTGACTGGTAAAATCCCAAATATGTTCATCCTTTCCATGTTGCAAAGGTTGCGTATTTTGAAAAAATCAAAAAATTAAAAAATTAAAAGAGGGTATGCCCTAAAAGAAAGATCAAAGGGCAAAAAGAATGAAATGGTCAAAAAGAAAAGAAATGAACCCAAAATAAAGAAGACCAGGAAAGTGTGCTAGTCCAAAATGCCACTACTATTCTATTTTTGCAAAAGATCTCATGGTGCACAGTTGGTTGACTCTTGCCACAGTTGATGAATGGCCAAACAGCTTAATCTTGGCCAATTCATGTTTGAATTTCTTGTTTTAGAGATAGAGAACAAAATCTGTCCAAACAGTTCAAGCTTGGCAGATAAATAGTTAGATAGAGAAGTAAAGGAGCTCAATAGCTAAATCTGAGCCCCTGAAAGAAATAAGGGCAAACTTAGATAGGATGGCAGTTAAAAGAAAAGAAGAGAGTAAGGGTTTTCTAGTTTAAATACACCCAAGGCAAAAGGAAGAAAAAATGTTAGGTATAATAGGCTGGGTAGGCAGTTTTGATGTTGCAGAAGCAAGCTTATGAGTAATTTTGTCTTTCAAAGGTGATTCATCTTATTACTATCATAAGTACCATGGCAACTATGTGGTGACAGATCAAATGAAGCATGTCTAACTTCCCTTCACACTTTTTCCTAAAAACACTTACTAACCTCCCCCTAAAGATATTGGGATCTGCTCAATACTCTTAAATCACTCCATTTCATGAAGAAGCCTGAGTAAAACTCTACCTTGCTAAGGCAAAGAAGCCACATTTCTTGTGTAAAAATCCCTGTTTTCTCCTAAGCCTAAGTGGTTAAAACATTATAACTTAGCACCTATCCTTTTACATATATCAATTTTCATATTAACCTTAACTTTATCATATAACTCCTATATAATTTGTCCCCCCCCCCCCATACTATGTAAAGATATCAAAAAACCCCAAAAAAGTTTAATAATCCCGCCCCCGGTAGATTACGACCATACTTTTATTTTACAAATGGAATTAATGGTTCATCTGAAACCATATAAAAACCCTCCCTACGCTCAAAAAATTTACGGTTAATTAACACCTAGTTAATTAACAAGTCAAACCCACCCCGATGTATTAAAGTCAATGTTTACGTATGTGGGTCCTCCCCCCCGCAGCCCTCCGCCATATTCCATCAACTGCCAGCCATTGGATCCGGGCCCGTTGATCGGACGGCCCACAATCATATCGCTGCACCCTCCGCGTCCGATGATTAACGCCCGAGGAGCCGGCGGTATTACTGTCGTACCAAGGACAGGTGGCGCCCTCTCGGCATGCTCGCGGCCCATCCACCCAAAACCGTTTCAGCCCATAAGTGGTGTGGGCCCAAACCACTTACCGCCCCCGCTACCCCCCCCCCCCCCCCCGGCTGATGTCATCGCCACATCATCCACCACGTCAGCTCTGTGTCATCGCCACGTAACCCTTCCGTACCCCCGCTACGCGACAAGTCATTCCGTCATGCTGACGTCATCCGACCAAAAGCGCCAAAAGCTCGCAAAACCGATTTTTGTCAAAAACCCGTGAAAGTGTCATTTTCATTCATTTCTATTGGTTGCTTTCACGAGACTGGTGCATGAAAATTAAATCCAGAAAGCTACAAAAGCTCTAGTCCGCCACCCGCCCAGCATAATCCGGCATCCCGCTCTGCAATCCATCGTTCAATCTGCAAAACACTCTCGTGCGTGTCCAAAAAAATAAGTATTTACCCGTTTCACCTCCCGAACCTGTGTTTTTAGTTTTCCTCTGTAAAATTATACCTGTGAGAGCCAAATTCAAGAACAGAACAGTCTGTTAGCCCACCGAAATTCACCAGAACTCCCATTTGGCCCGTTTTTCCCACAGAAACTTGACCCCCAGCTTAAAAAACACAAAGAATTGAATAATGGAAGCTCTCGTGGCCCTTAATGTTGCGCCTCTCAATGCTCCTCATACTAACCAACATCATTTGCCCTTAGCTGACAGAGATTTCCAGATAGAGGACCCAATTAGCTGCCAAAATCGTCTTCATACCTTCTGCCTAGTCAGAAACAGTCATTTGAACAACTCTGATATCTATGGAATATGGGAATCCAATCTCCCCAGATATTACCTTCCCTCAGTCAATATATTCCCAGATATAATTCGCCACTGCTGTGCAAATTATGACCCTGTCACTAAGGTAGTCCTCTCTCCATCACAAGATGTCCTTTTCTACATAACTGTTGATTCTATCAATGAAATGCTACAATTCCATCCAGTTCAGCCTCTTGCTCCTCTGTCCATGGGATTTTTACTTGAGCAAGGCTCTCAACTATCCACTGCAGAAATAGGCCGGATTGCTAAGTTATTCATGGAACCAAATTGCCAGCCCCAGGGGCCACCTCCTTATTTACATGTCTGGTTTAATGAGACTGGGAGAATTATTCTTGACATGATCTCAGCAATCTTGGGATTTAGGTCCAGTGAGTATGTGGATGAGATGGTCTTGGTTCTGTTATCCACCTTTATTCCAGGACAGTCCCCTACTATTAAGTATGATTATGCCTCCTTCATTGCTGGCAAAATCCATGCTCAATTCATGAACTTGGAAAGAGAAGGAGTGTTTAAATACACAACTTACATATACCACCTGTTGTTATATTATCATCCAGACATTTTTGTATTTCCCATCAGGAAATTGGATTCCAAAGGAGAGAGGAGGCCTGTAATCTTTTGGACCTTTGTTTTCCACAGAATTGGTGAGACTCCTTATACCTACTGTGAGTTTATTGACCTATTTATACATCCTGTTTCCTCTCTATTAATAGGAAATTCTCCTCCTAGGCTCTCTGGTGACATGAGGAAGATTTTACAGCTCTCCAAAAGCTACAGAATAGGTGACTGGTACTTCTACCAGGATCACACTGAAATCAGGATATATGGCTGCGAGTTGTGCCCTTATAAGCTGCCCAAGTATGTGCCTATGAGACTGTTTGCATTAGAATATTTCAGGCAACTAATAAATTCAGATCTAACTCACTTCTAAAATGCAAAGAAAAAGGCCCAGCTAAAAATAAAAAACTAGCTAGGCCCTTTTATCCTTAACAAAAGGGAAGCATGGGAAGATGCTGATAAAATGCTGGGGGAACAACTCAAATTAAAGAAGAGCTTTTGGTGGGTACCCTATGACCCAAATGGATTTATCAGTGAAAGAAAAGTAAAAAACAGGCTATCAGCCTATAAACATTGTAGGATCCCTGAAATAGAGCAATTTGCTAATCAAGATGAGTGGGTGGAGGGCACATTGATAGAAGAGCTTACTGAGCAAGAGAAAATGGAACAAGCTATGAAAAATCTAGAAAATACTCTTGACCTGGACTCTTTTGGACAGGTATTTTTCAAGCTGCCTCAGCAAACCGGAGTCGGTACATCATCTGCTGGAACTTCACAACAACCTGCCCAAGAAATCACTACACCAGCTGCAGGGACATCAAAGGGCAAAGAAGTGCTAGATACAGAGCAGCACATAATGACAGATCAGCCAACAACATCAAAGGAACAGGGCCAAGGACAAACTCCTCCTGTCCAAACCAAAGCACCAGAGATACCAGCATTACAGACTCCTCTAAATGAGGAAAGGGGCAGGAAAAGAGACAGAGAAGAGGCCACACCTGTAAGTGGACCAGCAGAGCAACCAGGGGCAAAAAGGCAAAGAATAAATCCTCTATCTGAAGAGGAAATTATTGAGGAAACCATAGAAAGCCTAAGAGGTGAGAGGGAAACCAGCCCACAGATCTCCCTGGTAATAGAAACATCCACCAGCTCTCATAGGCAGGACCCAGAAAGGCAGCACAGTGTGGAAGTTTCATCCACAAGACCACAAAGCAAGCAGGGCTCTGAGATCAAAAAGACATTCATAGAGATAAAAGCTCGGCATGACCCACTGAGGCTGCAACTTTATAATCAGCGTCTCAAGATGACCCCCGCCAACTAGCAAAGGTTAATGTCTACATATGACATTAAAGAAGGAAAAATGATCTTGAGCCACTTTAAGCCTAAAGTGCAGCAGCCACAGTCAACAGCTGACTACATTAGAACAAATCTGGAGGTCCTTGCCAAAGACATTCATCCTATGGACCAAATTGAGCTGCATAAGCAAACTGGAGAGATGGTCTACTCTACATTGGCAGATAAGGCAATGTTGGCTTATAAATTGCAAAACTCATTGAACAACACATCTGCCCAACTAGATTTGGAGAAGGCATCTTCTTTAGCCAAAGACAACAGAATAAGGTCCTTGGAAGATATTATCATCGAGCTGGGACATGATCCCAAGGATGCCAAAGGAATAAAAGCATTGATGAAAAAGAAGGAAGAGGACATTGCTGCCCTCAAGAAACAATTGAAGCTGCCTACTACTATGCATCCACAAACTACAGAGGTTGTATAGCAAAAAGCAGAGGAGGACATGATGGACCTGCTTATGAAAATGAATGAGAGACTAAGTGAGACAGAGTAGGCATTGGAGAAAGCAATAAGAGAGAAGCAGGGAGAGTCAACCTCCCAGCCACCTGAAGTAGCTCCAACAGTCACAACTGCCCCTCCAACATCAGCAACAGTAACAGGTACTTCAGCAACAACAACAACAACAGCACTACCATGACCACAGAGGAGTTAATAAAAGCCATGGAGGAATTAAAACTCCAAGTATCAGAATTGAAAGAAGCCAAAGAGAAATTGGAAAAATTAGAAGTGAGTTATGACAAATCCAAAATGACTGTGGCAGAAAAGACAAGAGAGGTAAAAGCATTAGAGAACAGGGTAAAAGCATTGGAAAAGGACCTCTCTTTAGATAAGCCTCTGGGAGAAATCAAAGGCATTTTGTGGGCTAACATCAGTCAATCCATTAGTAATGTATGGAGATCTATTCAAACTATTTATGAGCAGATTGACTTGATAGCAGTAGCCCAAGTGGAAATTCAAAAGGCCAGAACTCTATTGGGACATAAGCCCGAACAGGCCAACAGGCTAATCCATTTTTTGAACACTAAGACCAGTGAAGAACTAGCAGCACTGGACATCAGAGACAGGACAGGCACCATCCTAACAATCAAAAGAGTTCTGACCAAGAGAACCCTGATGCAGAATCTGGAAAGGAGGTGCCAGGATATGCAAGTGGAGATAGACTCTTTTATAGAAAGATTTGCAGTTTTGCATGAAAGGGGCTTGCCAAGTCTGTTGGGAAGCAATGAACGCCTGTTGAGACAAGTTGAGTACACACACAAGTTGGAAAAACATGTTGCTGATCAAGTAAATGCATCATCAAGTACTTCAGCAGAGAAGGCCCTTCCATCTGGCCAAACTCTCTACAGCAACTTGGAAAATCTATTTTATATTGAGCATGAAGTGAAACATCTTTTTACAATCCAGCCTAACTTCTTCAGGTACACAGACGCTGATGAGACTTTGAGAAAGCTACAAAGACATAATTTACCAGAAGAGCAGTGGTGGAAAAGCATGTTGGAAATCCTATAGGCATGTTTCAACTTTTGTTTTACCCAAGATACAACAGATACCATAAAGCGGAGGATAGGAACGCATAAGAGTCATGCGGGGCAACAGTCTATCAAATCAAAATTAAATACGCCTGAGAAAGCTGAGGCAGCAGCACGGAATATCAGTGGAAACAACCACCGGCCGACTCACCGAGCTTACAGTCAACACATCTCACCAACTGAGCAGCCAGCACAACAGCATTTACTTCTTCATTTATTTCTCCCTGTTTTCAAGATCATTTACTTCTCCTATAAAGTAGGTAGAATGAGTTATTACTAGATATTATCTCTTTGAGATATTTTGTAAACATTTTTGTATAAATACCTCCCGAAGCGAAGTATTTGGGGTTGGTGATACATTTCTTAGATTGCGTTGTAACTCTGAAAATCTTCTGAATACAAAAGCTGCCGGAATCCTTGGTTGTTGAACTCTCTGGATGTGGAATTGATAGCAGATGACTTGTTACAGAATTCTTGAATCATCTTATGGATCAATATGTCTCTCTTACTTGTGTTTTCAGTTTCTGTGTTTGCTATATCATATATGTTTCATGATCTGAATAATAGAGAAAAAGAATAACTCATAATTTGTTTTTTTTCACTCTATGTTCAATCTCTGTTATTATTAATGTTTTCTTCAGAATTAGCATAAACATGAATTCTTAACTACTCCTGTTTCCCCTAGTTCTTACATCTTGAATATTAGCTAAGGAATTCTTAACTGCTCCCTAGCAATAATCATCCACTTTCCCTCTGTTTGCAAGATGAAGGATTCTTAATTTCCCTTCACCCACTAACTCCATCCCATCTGAGTTCAGCTTATAAATTGTTCCATGATTGATTACCTTGCTCTGTAGTACCACCCTCTGTCAAAGAAACCATATCCAGCAGTTCATCCTCATGGACTCCATTAGCCCAATGGACTGAACTTCTCAGATTTACACCCCTGTTCTATTGAATATCACCATCCAAAAATCAAACAAACCCTTGTACTTCATAACTAGCCTAACATACCTTAAAACAAAGCTAAATTATAAAGAGAGAGCCCTCTCTGGATGCAGATTGGCTAGAACCTGCATCTAAAAGATTGGTATGTGGTTACCTTGGCCGTATTCCCTTTCTTACAACTTTTGGGAACAACCTGAGTGATAACACTTAGTCATTGAACACTCCATATTCTCATTGCAAGGAAGTTTGCACAAGTTGGATTCCTCCTTTCCCTCCTTGTCCATGGCCCTTAATGCATGGTCCTCAAATATCTCCCCCCCCCCACCCTAACCATTCATCGAACAAATATTGCAAAGGGAAACGTAATGTTTGGGTCCCCTACCTCATAATGGTTCATAAGGGAAAGTGATTTTATATTGACTTAATCATATGTTTTTTACATTCATTGTTTGACTATACTTAGCATTTGCATAATTTAGCCATGCATGTTAGGGTATAATGCATTGCATCTTGATTTTTGCATAGCTAACATCCTCATATTATGTTCTCATGCTAGATTAAGTGCATTTAGAATTTTTTTTTGTTCTTGTTGATTTTTATAACCTAACAAAAGAATGGGTGATCATAAAACGCCGCAAAAACATGTTGCCCTTTGATGTGTAGATAACGGGTCTGCGATCCCAAGAGATTTTTGATGTTCTCATGACCTCCCTATTCGGGTATGTTCATGCACTTTACTGAGAGATCATGTACCAAATGGAGCTAGATGTTACCAACCACCTGTGGGCAACACCAATAGGAGAAATTTTGCTCCTACATTGTCTTCAGCCAACAACCCCTTTCAGCCACCAGATAGCTCGATGTGCCATACCCTCGCCCATTTGTCATGATTGTATGTTTGAAGGTGGGCCTTCTAACCCCGAAGGTATGGCTTTCATTATGTAATTGGCTATTTTTGCTTACTTATCACGGACACTTCTGGGTGTGGATTAGTGGGGGGATTTGGCGGAAAGAAAAGGCTTGTTCTGTACTCTTGTCCCCTCCTCTAACTTGGTGGTTAACCTTGTATACTAGTCATATTGGATCTCCTCTATTAGCTAGTAGCTTTAGGAGTGGAATTACATGGGAAATCATGATTTTGGTTGCGTGGTCCCGCTACCCAACATCACTACATCACTCCCCTCCGTTTATTATAACTGCTTTTCACATATTCCCCATTTGGGTCCACATTTGTCTATTGTGTCCACAAGGAGTTAGCCTCCCCATCCCCTTGTACACACTTTGGGTCGGGCCTGAAACATTGCCCTGAAGGTTGATGCAGCTAAAAATAAAGTTAAACTCATAATTTGGCCACTTACAATAGGAAATGTGCCATAAAATGCAAAAGATGGTCGGGACATAAAAATTTAGCACATGGCCAAAAGCCAAACATGAGCTCCAACCCATATCATGGCCATCACCCTGGTTCCTAGGGCCCCTATGTGATCTCCCTGCATATTAAGGAGCCCATGATTGTCCCAACCCCTGGTGGGCGATGAACTTCCCAAACTTAAGGGGGTATTCACTACTATATCATTCACATCATGCTCTCATTCCCTCGAGCCCAAAGCAGTTATAAAAGAATAATTAATAAAAGGAAAAAGGCATATGAAGAAGGGTGGGAGAATAAATTTCAAGGTACCTCATGTACCATGATTACCACGATTTCTCCCTCCTACATCTACACACCCATGTGTGGGTTTACCTTGCTATAGCTACACTTGTACCATGGTATGTTGCTTGGAGCCTTCCCTGTTGCCCCACTCCATTCCATCATTATTTCATGTGACACCTGCCATCTAACGGACGTACCATGGACCTGTCATTTCCTTAGAGATTAAAACCACCTAATAGGGTCCTTGATTAACCTCCCTCTTTAACCTAGGGGCACCTATACATTCTAAAGCCCATTATAGAAGGGCATGTCATTATTGTTGGGCCGCCGAATTAACATCAATTTTCACTCCATTTTCACCTTTATCCTCATTTCATCATATTATCATTACATAACCCTATATTTCCATTACCATATGAGTTTATATTTTCATTTTCCAAAGTTATTAATTTCATGTATTTAGAGTGAATTTATGATTAAAAGTTAGAGAAATAACATGTATTTGCTTATACCTAAAAGTGGCTTGAGTTTGATGACATGTGTAGATCATTTGGAAGTTTCCAAGGCACCCTTATGTGGCCTCCCAGGATCAAATTCGAATTTCAACTCAAGAGGTGGACCATATTCCAAGGAGAAAGATCATGGAGATTTTGATGTGTCATGGGATTTGTATCTAGTATTTAGGGATAAGTTGAGACAAGTATGGGTCTAGTAGATATTTAAGGGATCTACATTTATTGAGTAGATATCCCTAATTCATGTATAAATAAGAGGAGCATCCTCCAAAGGAAAGGAGGAGGGAGAGAAAACAATTATCAGTTATTCATTAGCATCAAATTTATGATTGTTCATTCAACATGAATAATATCATTTTCTCCAAATCATGAGTTATGAGTGTTGTTTGATTCTTAAGGTGTGATAGTTGTTCATGTGTGCTCATTGAGGAATGGAAGGATCCCCATACTGAGATAAGTACACTTTGTTGTAAAGTAATGTTGTGAATATACTAATTTTAATTATGATGTTTATCTTATTTCTTTCTTGTAAATACTTGTAGATAATTTTAGTATGAATTCATGTTTTGGCCATGTTTTGTTGTGTGAAGGTTGATCTCCTTTCACTAGCTAGTTTTGATGTGAGAAGGATAACCAGAAACTCCTAAGTTAGGAGTCTCTTCTCCATGAGCTAGATTAAATTGAAATAAGATTTACTTTCTCATATGCTTTCCTAGATTACATTTATGTGAATATTGATTCCCTTTCAGTATATAGTTTTTATGTGAGAAGGGCAATCAAGTCCTCCTAAGTTAGGAGACTCTTCTCCATAAGCTAAGAATTGAATTGAAAACAATATTTACTTGCTTTCATTTATATGCTTTCTTTCTTGCTTTCTTAGGTGTTTGGTAATGTTATTATAGGAAGATTGTAGAAGGACAATCAGGACTCTTGAACAAGAGACTCTTCTCTATCTTCTAAAGTAAAATAATTCCATTGATCAAACATTTTTTTTATGCTTTCATAAAATAGATCTGATAGTTTAGATTTGTAATATGCATTTCCATTCTAAACAAACTTCCTACACCTGTTTCATCTAAGGTCCCATATATTTTGGTTTGCTTCTAAGTTTACGATACCCCGGATTGATAAATGTAATGATAGGGATTTATCAGACAACTAAATCGCCCAACATTTTGGCGTCGTTGCCAGGGAAGAAAACTTAGATGTAAGCTAGTTAAGAAGATTGTTTAGGAAGAATTTTTATTTAGGATCATTTAGGGTTAGTTGCATTTAGGAATTTTCATTTAAGTTTATTCCCATATAGAAAACATAGAAATAGAACACAAATAAAAAACCCCCATTCACTAAAAAAAAACAAAAAAACACAATAAAAACAATGAGTATAAGTTTGGAACAACTCGCTCAGATCCTAGCAAGTGTTAGGATCTCCTCTTCTTGCGAAGAACGGATCTTGACAGTTGCCAAAAGCTTAACTACTCCTCTAGAAGAAAACAATGAATTAACATTTGAAGAATCTTGTATATCTGACGATGAACAATTATTTGAACAGGAAATTGAGGAGGACGAAGAGAAGTTGCAGCATGATCTGAATCAGAGCGGAAATCACGCCTATGAAAGCCTTATCGACAGGTGGTTTCGATGGTTTCAAACAAGTACGAGGTTAGATCGATTTTGTTTTTATTTCATTAGATCATACTCACAAAAACTAGATTCGATCATCCTTGTATATTTTCAATTTAAAATTGGGAAATTGAAAATGAATATATTTTTACTACTATTGCGTGAATGGTTACACTGGAAATTTAATTACATGTAATAGTTTGTAATCTTCAATTAGCATAGAGTAGGTAGGATCATATTTTATGTTTCGAATAAGTATGCTCTCCTCCTGCGTTTTCACACGATCTCGAGGATCATAAAGTAGAATATTTATAAGTGTTTTTAGGATTGCAATATGCTTGTCTCCATTTGCTAAAAAAATCATCTTAAATCAATAAAATATCCTAGGTTGTTTTAGGGTTAGAATAAAATTTAAATTCTTTTTAAAAGATTTCAATTTTAAAGCAATATAATAAAATAAATAAATAAATTAGGAATGAAATTCAATTTGAAAAAATAAAATCATCATAAATAAATTTAATTTCTTAATTGGAATAGAATATTAAATTTTAGTTTTAAAAAACCAATACAAAAGAAATTTCATTTTTTTTATTTTTAGTTCTTAATAACAATACAATATAAATAAATAAAACAATTAATTTCTTTTTCCTTTTTGTAGTTTTTTAACACAAAACAAAATAAAACAATTTTAGTTTCAACAAAATAATTTTAATTTAGTTTAAAAAAAAAAAAAATTAATGTATCATAAAAATTAAAAAAAAAAATTTTAAAATCAAATTTCATTTTTTTTAGTTTTTAACACAATAACATAAATAAAGAATTAAAAAATAAAAAATAAAAAAATAATAAAGGATGGGAAAGAACTTCTGAGGACCTGAAACAAGAGCAAGATGATGTTGCCAAATGTTTGAAAAGGGTGATCTTGTTGTATGAAAAAAACCCATGAATACACATGAATGCAATTTGTCAGATGAAGTAAGCTGCAGGAAAAAGGACCCAAGAACATTTGACATTCTTCTGATGCACAAAGAACGGGTCTCCAACTGCGTTTTAGTTAACTGCATGAAGGGGAAAAAGTGGGAAAGCCAAACAAAAAGGCCATCTACATCTGCGAGTTGCTAAGGCTCGCTGGACACTTTACTCTTGGACTACACATACATTTTTGTGAGTATTTCTGGAACTTGCTAGCGGCCACAATGCGGCTTCTACTTCTTCTATAGAGGCAGAACACACTGCTTGTGTTCAGCGTACAACGTACAGATCATTGGCACAGATTATTGGATCTGAAATCGCATGTCTACATCTAGCCAGAAGAAGTTGATTTGCCTCAGTGCCACTCTTGATGATAGAACCAACAGCTTCAACATTGCTCCTCTCAAGTTTCTGTAGTGAATCTTGTGTACCTCTCCACTGTACTCCAGCAGCAGTCGCTTTCATCATACATTCCTGAAGAATTTCTTCCATACAACTGTGCCCTGTTGCCAATGATGTTCATTTTCACGCAGATTTTGCACTGCAGACTGTACCAATTCTGATTTTCGAGCTGTCGAAGCCGCTAGCATTTTAGGATGTCTCATATTTGGATTGAAGGTTGGGCAAATTCATATCGACTGAATCAAGACAAGAAGAAAAGTTTAAACGTAAACAAATCAAAACCAACTACTATCCTCCATCTATCATTTTGTTGCGGCTTATTTTGATCCAAAATTTCAATTTCTCCGACATGAGCAATCTTCAGCTCCAGAATCGGCAATGTACGTGAAGAGATCTAGCTATTGCAAATTCTTTTGTGGCGGTTTCAACTGCCCTCAATTTTGCACGCATCTGCTAAACTCGGTTAGAGAAAAATCCTCCTAAAATCGGCCTCTCTGTTTTAATTCGTTGCTATCCTATCTTGATGTGATCTCCTGTGATCTCTATCCACAGGATCTCGATTTCCCAATCCACGAATCATTCAAAAATATGATTTATTGGAATGACATAGTGACAAGCCTAGCAATCCCACCAAATCTGCGAAGGCGAGAGGGTCTGATTTACGTGTTCATTTTAAAAATACAAGAGACACTGCGCATGTAGTTAAGAAGCGCATGTAGGTAAGGCTAAGAGGTATCTGGAGGATGTAAATGGCCAAAATCGATGCAGGCAAGCGAGCCGCTATATTGGCATATAGATGGTGTAGGTGCTGAGAAAATATGTTGCTGTCGTCCATACAATTCTTCAACTGTTGATATGGGCAAGGAACAATATTATGATGCTTGAATGCGAATGTTGAATTTCAAATTTGGGTATGTAGCTGCAAATGGTGCCATCGCGGAAGCATTTAAAGACAAAGACAGGGTGCACATTATCGATTTTCAGATCGCTCAAGGTAGCCAGTGGGTAACATTAATTCAAGCATTTGCAGCAAGACAAGGTGGTTCGCCTCATGTTCGCATCACAGGTGTGGATGATCCTCAATCAGAATACGCTCGAGGTCAAGGATTAAATTTAGTTGGCGAAATATTATCAAAGCTTGCAGAAAGCTACCAAGTTCCTTTCGAATTTCATGGTTTGTCTGTTTTTGGGTCTGACGTTCATGCTGAGATGCTTGAGATTCGGCCCGGGGAAGCTTTGGCTGTAAATTTTCCTTTGCAGCTCCATCATATGCCTGATGAGAGTGTGAATACAAGTAATCATCGAGATCGGCTTTTAAGAATGGTCAAAAGCTTGTCTCCAAATGTGGTAACGTTGGCGGAGCAAGAAGCCAACACTAATACTGCACCTTTCTTTCCCAGGTTCATGGAGACTTTGAGTTATTACACTGCTATGTTTGAATCTTTGGATGTAACTCTGCCAAGGGATAGCAAAGAGCATGTCAGCGTGGAGCAGCACTGCCTAGCACGTGATATAGCGAATGTTATTGCCTGTGAAGGTGATGAAAGAGTAGAGAGGCATGAGCTTTTTGGTAAGTGGAGGTCCCATCTGACTATGGCTGTCTTTAAATCTTACCCGCTGAGTGCACATGTTAACTCCACTATCAAGGTTGTCTTGAACTCCTATAATGAAAATTACAAAACAATTAAAAAAAAAAAAAGTCAAAAAAATCAAAACAATTAAAAACAAATAAAATAAAATCAAAAACAATTAAAAAAAACAACAAAACAATTGAAAAAAAACAAATAAATAAAATTAAAATTTTTGCAAATGTAGATTCATAACTCTTGAAAACAATTTATACTTTCTTGGAGTTACTTCAAATGGAACTTACGCGCAAAGGCAACAGGTAAATTTTATTTTGTTGCTAGCATTTATACTTGAATTTTATGTTCTTCAAAAAGCTCTCACAATTTTCATGCAAGATTTGTACTGAGCTTTGACAGGTGCGCGATGATCCAAGTCCATGTAGATGTGATCTTTCGAAATCACATTCATTATTGAAAGCTTGAAGGAGTTAATTACAAATGTCGTGACATTTGTGGCTACAGAGAAATCTTTTGCGTCATGATATGTTACCCACACTTCTCCTTCAAAGCCTCATCAGTCATCCATGTTAAAGTCCATTGATTCATTGCCTTATCCATCATGACTTCATACATGTCTACTTTTCTGAGTCGCATACATTTTTTCCTTCTTTTCAGTTCATCTTTTTCCCTCACAAATAAACCAACCATCTCTCTACATTGCCTTGTTTTCCTTGCCATAAAAACTGTTTGACCATAACATCTTGTATCTATAGTCCTACCAATCATTTGTATGAACTCGCGTTGACTGATGTGGGATTCCTTAAGGCCCACCTTTCAACAAGTCTTGACCCATCGACCTCAGCACCTTATCTGGGATAAAGACTAGAGTCATTATTAGTACCTTGAGGCTTGCATGCCTTAATGGCAAGTCTTCTCACCAACGAACAATGGGAATACATTAATGTCCCTTGTTTGTTGGATCTTGCAAGTGGCTCGACATCAGCTCATTCATTCGCACTTCGCAAGATGTACTTGGGTACCTTGGCACTCATTGACATTAATGGTGAGTTTGCCTCGCATTGGTTAACGACATTCATCAATGGTCGGTAATCCAATGACTTCTTTCCATGTTCGACATCGACACATTCATTCACATGGAAAGAATTGTGCCACGATATGGGACGAGATGAAGACTATATGATTCAGGAGCAGATTATTTTACACTTTGGCACAGATTCAATAGCAGTAATAAAGGACCCACATTCACGACTTCATCCATATATGCAACCAAGACACAGATCACATTCTTGTATTCTTCATTCCATGATTCAGCAGCAGGAGCTACACATTTCTACATATACACAATTTGTCCACTCGGGTAAGTAAAGGTATGTTCTTTCTAGCTTTTTATCATACAATTCCTTTAATACTAAAATTATAATTTTTGGAAAATGTTTCACCATGTTCATATTCACATCCATACTCCCTTATCACCTTCCATATGTCATATATGTCCTTTCTACACATATCATCCTAACCAACATACTTTTTCCAAACAACTACTATTGCATTATGATTAAAATGTTACATGTTTTGCAAATAATGATCAAAGAAAGAATGGTTGATTAAATGTTTTCAAAGTCTTTTGATTCAACACAAAAACAATGAAAGTATTGTTACACAAGAACCAATACTAAATAAATTTTGGTTGTCACACAAGAACCAACCAAAATAATATGTTGCAATCAAATGTTTTTAAAAGAGAAGACTTTGCAAAAAGGAACAAAGTTGTCAAAAAGAAAATTATGTGAAGTTAAAAAAATCGATATCAGCCAAATTTCATGTAAAAGCAAGACAATTCAAAAGATCAAATCATGATCAATGTAATAGATTGCATGAGGACATGCAATAACTTAAGTTGGGGGGTATGTTGGGCCGCCAAATTAACATCAATTTTCACTCCATTTTCACCTTTATCCTCATTTCATCATATTATCATTACATAACCCTATATTTCCATTACCATATGAGTTTATATTTTCATTTTCCAAAGTTATTAATTTCATGTATTTAGAGTGAATTTATGATTAAAAGTTAGAGAAATAACATGTATTTGCTTATACCTAAAAGTGGCTTGAGTTTGATGACATGTGTAGATCATTTGGAAGTTTCCAAGGCACCCTTATGTGGCCTCCCAAGATCAAATTCGAATTTCAACTCAAGAGGTGGACCATATTCCAAGGAGAAAGATCATGGAGATTTTGATGTGTCATGGGATTTGTATAGTATTTAGGGATAAGTTGAGACAAGTATGGGTCTAGTAGATATTTAAGGGATCTACATTTATTGAGTAGATATCCCTAATTCATGTATAAATAAGAGGAGCATCCTCCAAAGGAAAGGAGGAGGGAGAGAAAACAATTATCAGTTATTCATTAGCATCAAATTTATGATTGTTCATTCAACATGAATAATATCATTTTCTCCAAATCATGAGTTATGAGTGTTGTTTGATTCTTAAGGTGTGATAGTTGTTCATGTGTGCTCATTGAGGAATGGAAGGATCCCCATACTGAGATAAGTACACTTTGTTGTAAAGTAATGTTGTGAACATACTAATTTTAATTATGATGTTTATCTTATTTCTTTCTTGTAAATACTTGTAGATAATTTTAGTATGAATTCATGTTGTGGCCATGTTTTGTTGTGTGAAGGTTGATCTCCTTTCAGTAGCTAGTTTTGATGTGAGAAGGATAACCAGAAACTCCTAAGTTAGGAGTCTCTTCTCCATGAGCTAGATTAAATTGAAATAAGATTTACTTTCTCATATGCTTTCCTAGATTATATTTATGTGAATATTGATTCCCTTTCAGTATATAGTTTTTATGTGAGAAGGGCAATCAAGTCCTCCTAAGTTAAGAGACTCTTCTCCATAAGCTAAGAATTGAATTGAAAACAATATTTACTTGCTTTCATTTATATGCTTTCTTTCTTGCTTTCTTAGGTATTTGGTAATGTTATTATAGGAAGATTGTAGAAGGACAATCAGGACTCTTGAACAAGAGACTCTTCTCTATCTTCTAAAGTAAAATAATTCCATTGATCAAACATTTTTTTTATGCTTTCTTAAAATAGATCTGATAGTTTAGATTTGTAATATGCATTTCCATTCTAAACAAACTTCCTACACCTGTTTCATCTAAGGTCCCATATATTTTGGTTTGCTTCTAAGTTTACGATACCCCGGATTGATAAATTAAATGACAGGGATTTAGCAGACAACTAAATCGCCCAACAATTATGAAGTGTCCACTTGTTTCCATGATTTGTAAGTTGATTTTCTCAATTGAACTGATGAATTGTTGTACTGGAAGGTGGGGAGATGCATTTGATCTTATACAAGATTGCAGATGGGTCTTCATCTTGGCATTTCGTCTCCCTATATGGGATCCAAGCCATACAAAGGGTCTCAATGGAATTTATAGGGTGAGCATTGAGAACCATGGGCCTCGTCTATAATAGAGAGCAGAAAGCCACTCCATGGGATCCCTCAAGACTACTTATTACTTGCTTATGTAACACTTGTTCGATGACGATGATGCACCTAGACCACCTAGCCAACCAGCGACACACTTGCATGACACACTTGCCAGTTGATCTAGTGTCCAAATGAGGTTTTATCTCTCATAAGGAGACAAGGGAGGGTTTGCATCATTATTCCAACCCTTATAGATGGAGCACATGCTTGATTGATTCAGTTGGAGACCCATGAGGATGTTCTTTGCGACCCCACAACCAATTGAGAGCACCACCGGCCATTTGCCTGGAGATCAAGGCGCTACCCCCTTCATCACTATTATTGGAACCCTCCTACACATTTTGGCACATGAGGGACTTCATTTGGCCTTCCAACGACCCTTATAGCTATCTTTATATCATTTGTGCCCTCTTGAGAGTCTAGTTATTCTTATTGTGAAGCTATCGGATGGGATTGTCACCAAAATGATTGTTATTTTGTACATTACTTTATTATAGGGGCATCATTAGGCTAAATTAGGCTACTAGAACCCCTTAGAGTATTATGTAAATATAAGAGAGGTGTTCTCTCTCATTCATCATCACTTGGATTTGGGATATATCTTTCTAAAGACTTCAGACCTGAAATTTGTGGAATGATTTGGATGATTAAATGAATTTTGATGCGTGGAATATTTTTGCTATCTCTCTTGGAGCTTCTATCTGGAAATTTTATGGATGGATATACTATTTTTCTGATGAAAGTGATATTTTCATGTGAATTTCATAATATTTCATGTCTAATGTATGGAATGTTATGTCATTATTTTAATTGTGCCCTAAATATTAATGAAAATTTATGAAACACTTGTAATATTGACTCATTGCATATGTTATTCATCTGGGCAAGAAGAACAAATTTTCTCAGGGGTAGGTTGTGCACCTTTTACTTGAAACTCCATCAAATATTGCAACTCAAAGTATAAAACTCTAAATTTGTTGTGAAGTTGCATCCACAAAGAGCTTAGTTGCTTCTTTAGGCCTCCTTAAAGAGCGAAGTTACTAAATATTGATCATTTTGACTCCAATCTTCCCAATAGCCAAGCATTGGTCCTAGATCCTTGGTGATCAAATTAACTTAACGAAATATCATTCTTTCACCTCTTTTTTTCCTCCTTTTTTCTTCCCCTAAGGATAAGGATTTTTCTAGGGCTTGGTGTGAAATTTTAGGGAGGAGGAATTTTAGGATTCTGTCTGGATAGGTTTCTTCATTTATGTCTCGTTTAAGCATCCTCCAGTTTTGAATCAATTTCGATGGTGGAATTTCAAATAAATTGATGCCTTAGCTATCACACCAAGAGGGAACCCTTGAAGCTGCTTTCACTTGGGGATTTATTGAAAGTTTGCACTTTGTAGTTCATCATTCAAAATATTTTCTCTTAACTACAGGTTATCATTGGATAAGCCTTTACCACAGTATATCTCTCAACCCTTTGTCTCTTATAGTATCTTTCTCAAGGGGTTTTTCGTGGAAAGTCACCCTAGCTTTTCCCAAAGCTCACACTTTGATTGAATCTTTCCATTGAAAGAGCCATACTTGCCTCACTTTGAAACCTATAATAAACACATCAATCACAAGTTATGGATCTTGGAAGTTTTGATCGTAGGGATTCATCATTGTTGAATATTACTTAGCCCGAGGCCATCCTTCATAAGTCTTTTTTGGGGAGCCTTCCAAATTTTCATTAATCATTTGAACAATTAATTGAGCCTCTCCTTTGAATGGGCATTGGAAATCATGTGATACCTTGCCATTGATCCTATCATTCAAGTGATTTCCTCCATACCGGGACTCCTTCCATCAGATAAAGTTCGTAAATAGGAGGGGGCATCAATTGAGGTGATAGTGGGTCATTATCTCGTTGTTTCCATTTGGTATAATAGTTGTCTGTTAGGTACTCCTCTTAGGGACCCTGCTATATTGAGCGGTAACATTTATGGCTTCGTTTTCAAGGACACAAGACGTGTGCCTTTTTCCCCATACGACAATATTGACATATAATTCTTGGCGACTCCATTAGAAGAACGAAGTCCTAGTCCTTCACTGAACTTCAAAGTCAATACTTGTAGGGCGAAGTAAGTATCTCTCAAGGCACTTCAAGTTCACCCTAGCGACTCCATATCTAAAATATTATGAATATTTGCATAAATGGATCATTGGAGAGGCCTATTTTATATGTTTCAATATGATAACCCTCAATCCAATGATCATGATAGCCAAGGGGACCTCATTATGGATATCTTGGGAGCCATAAGATTGAAGAGCCTTCCCAATGCCTTGAAAGGGGGTTGTGGTTATTCCCAAGATATGATGATTATAGTCCACCTTGTTCCTTCCTCGATAATCAGGATAATGTGATTCTGGGTGTGCCTGGGCAATTTATCTCTTGAAAACTTCAAGAGGATATACTCGAGCTTTCTATTCATAGAAATTTTATGAGCTTGGTCATTGAATACTCCATATTATCATTACAAGAAAGGTTGCACAAGTTGGATTCCTCTTTTCCCTCCTTATCCATGACCCTCGATGCATGGTCCTCACATGTTCCCGCCCACCACCTTTACCAATCATTGAGAAAATATTGCAATGGGAAACATAATGTTTGTGTCCCCTACCTCATAATGCTTCATAAGGGAAAGTAATTTTATACTAACTTAATCATATGTTGGTTGCATTGGTTGTTTAACTATACTTATTATTTACACAATGTAGCCATGCATGTTAGAGTAGGATGTATTATATATTGATTTTTGCATAGCTAACATCATTGTATTATGTTCTCATGTTGGATTAAGTGCATTTAGAATTAAATTTTATTTCTTGTTGATTTTTATGTCCTAACAAAACCATGGGCGATCACAAGATGCCGAAAAAACATGTTGCCCTGTGTGCTTAGTCATTGATGTGCAAGTAATAGGTCTGTGGTCCCAAGAGATTGTTGGTGTTCTCATGACCTCCCCATTCAAGTACGTTCATGCACTCTACTGAGAGATCATGTCTTAGTTGGGGCCATATGTTACCCACCACCTGTGGGTGACACCCATAAGAGAAAATTTTCTCCTACATTGTCTTTAGTCAACAACCAACAACCCCTTTCAGCCGCCAAAGAGGTTGATGTGACAACATCTCTGCCACCTGAGCCATCGTATGTTTGAAGGTAAGCCTTCCCACCCCGAAGGTATGGATTTCATTATATAATTGGGTATTTTTTCTTACTTATCATGGACACTTATAGACATGGATTAGTGGGTGATTCAACGGAAATAATAGGCTTTGTCTGTACTCTTGTCCCCTCGTCCAACTTGGTGGTTAACCTTGTATCCTAGTCCTATGGGATCTCCTTTATCGGCTACTAGCTTTAGGAGTGGCATTACATAGGAAACCCTGATTTTGGTTGCATGGTCACACTTCCCAACATCACATTCATCACTCCCCTCAACTCATTGTAACCCCTTATCACATATTTACCATCTCGGTCCACATTTGTCCATTGGGTCCACCAGTATTTAACCTCCCCATGCCCTTGTCCAGACTTTGGGTCAGGTCTAGAACATTGCCCTAGAGGTTGATGCAGCTAAAATAAAGTTAAAAGCATAATTTTGCCACTTGAAACAGGAAATGTACCATAAAATGCAAAGGTTGTTAGGACATAAAAATTTATCATGGGGGAAAAAGCTAAACATGAGCTCTACCCATTATCGTGGTTGTCACCCTAGTTCTTAGGGCCGCTATGTGAACCGCCTGCATCATTAACGAACCCATGATTTTCCCAAGCCCTAGTGGGTGATGAATTGCCCAACCTTAAGGGAGTATTCATTGATATATCATTCACATCATGCTCTCATTCCCTGGAGCCCCAAGTACTTATAAAAGAAGAATCAATAAAAGGAAAAAGACATATGAAGTAGGATGGGAAAACAAAGGTTGGGGTAACTCATGTACCACGATTACTGCCTCCTATATCTACACACCCATGTGTGGGCTTCCCTTACTATAGATATTGTTATCACTCTGTAATTTCTTAAGGTTGTGAAAGAAACCGAAAGGTAACCACATAACCACTTTTAATCTTAAAAGCTAGCCCTTCTAAACTCATACAAGGATCTCTCTATTGGATTTATAGTTTGGTTTTTTGAAATGTTTGGTTGAAATTGCAAGGAAAGGCCATTGGGCAATGGAGTCAAAGTCATAGGGTGATCAGATACAAAAATATAAGAACAGATTGAAACAGGGCAAAGTAGGCAGTCTATTGGATCTTTGAAGCTTTATGGAGTGAAAGGGAGAAAGATTCAAATTCAATAAAACATAGAGCATTTTAACATTAATTCTATATGTAATCTCAGTTTGAAAACATATATATTGCTTATAAGCCAGGACATAGTGTAATTAAAAAAGTTCAAACCTTCATCTTCTTTTAAAAAATATGGATAAGAAAGACATATGAAAAACAGAGATATAACAAGTTTACAATAGAAAAAACATCACCAATTTTCCTCACACATGAATCCTAGAATGATATTCTGTATTAATGAAATGATTACTTTTAGCTCAATGAGCAGCTTGACATTAAAGTTTTATTTCTTGATACAAGTACCAACATATGTACTTCGATTCATGAAGTATATATAAAAAACTTAACAAAATATCTTGATTTGAAAAATCAATATTTTTACAAAATATATTAAAAACAGTTTACAAAAATAGTACAAAAATGTAGGTAACTAAAATTGTCGTAGTCCTCTAAAACTATCTTCGAGGATTGTTGGTGATGACTCGCCCTGAAAAATGATGCTTGCTTGTTGAATATGAAAACTATTTTACCCAAGTAGCTGGCACAATTTGTCCAATCTGTTTTCATCTGGAGTGGACAATTTAACAAGATTCCTATAGGTTTCATCGACCTCAGTGTACTTTTGAAAAGTAGGCTTGATAATGAATACGTTTTTTATCTCGTGTTTGATAAGCAAATCAAAATCCAAAGCTTCCATGAATACTTTTCCTGTGATGCTTCCTTTGATAGTGGAAAATTTTGACTTATCCCTGCCTATGGTATACAAATTCTTCTTATAATCATCTAACCTTATCAACTTCTCTCCAATTCTTATCAAACCTCGAAACTACTTTAGATTTAGCACATTGAATTTCCTATGGAACTTATGAATGCTGGACTCTAATTTGTGGCACTTGTTTTCCAACTGAAGCATAAGGTTCCATTTTGTAAGGACCTTGCTCACCTCTAGAATTGTCTCTATCATGTCTGGAATTTCAAACTCTTCTAATTCGTCTTTAGTCTTTGAATTTAGAATCCTGATCAGAGCAGTGGCTTCACCTGGCTTCTATCCTAAATCTTCTTTCGCCTCTTCAATGACCCCTTTATATCTTTGTACTAATTCCCACTACTCAAAAATGATCTCAATAGATGGCCATATTACAGTCATGGCCTCATTTATTTCTATCCAAATACTCTTTTTGCCTTTGCAAGTGTTTGTGCCATTACATACACATTCTCCAACTATTCAATTTTATGAGTTAATTTATGAGTCTTTTGTAGCTCTGCTAGGTACACATTATCAATTTTCAACTTCTGCTCCTCAAGATTATATAGCTAAGTTTTTAGATTCTCAATTTCCTATCCTCTGATTGATAGGTCATCCACTGCTTTGATTAGTTCTTCTGAAGAATCTGTAGATTGTGCCTCAACTGTAATGGCTACTGAAGTGGATGCTCCTACTACTGATGTAGATGCAATAGGAAGTGCTGTGAGTGGAATGACTACCAATTGTGTTGACTTTTCTCTTACCTTTTACAATTTCTCCATCTCAATCTCCATTTCTCTCATCTGTCCAGTTTGCTCAATAATAATTGTGAACATGTCTTCCTTTTCTTTCTCTAGTTGTCCAACTTCCTTAGTCTGTGGGTATTTTGTGGAGGGAAGTTTGAGCTGCATTTTGAGTGTTGCAATGCTAGCATTCTTCCGTGTAATGATCTCCTCTGTAGCTTTCACATTGTTGGGATCATATCACAGTTTAATTACTAGATCCTTTAAAGACTTGATTTTTGTGTCTTTAGCTAGAGAAGATATTTTCTCTAATATGAGTTGTGATTGAATGTTGTTGACAGAAGCTTGCAACCTAGAAGCTGCCATTGCTGAAGTTTTCAAGATCAAATACAACATCTCCCCTGTTTGCTTATGCAAGTCTATTTGATCTATTAGATGAATTTGGTCAACATTGAAGGAAAAGATGGATTTCTTATAATCTTCTAGATTTTTGGGGAAAGGAACTTCAGCTTGGAGGAAGGCTATCTGCATTTTTCCTTTCTCTGTGTCAAAGGCAGAGAGTATCCTATGCTGTGAGGATGTTGTCTGCTTCCAAAAATCTATATAGGTGGTAGATTTTAGCATCTCATTCTTCTTTTTAATATCTCTATACTTGGCAAATATATTTGGTTCAGCTTGGTAATGAACCAATTCCCCTGACTGAGAGGTATCTAGTGGCTCTTCGGAGTCCAAAGAGGATGGAGATCCTACAAAAATATCCTCATACTTGGTAGAAGTATGGGGGCCTATCAAAATAATAGTATACTGTACATTTTCCTCTTGAAAGGATTCTTCTGTTGGATTGGTCCTTTGTCTCTCCTTGTAAACCATAAACTCTTTCTCCTGGATTTTTGTGAATGCAGGGGAAACATCTTCCCTTTGCCTCTTGTCCTGCTTCCCCTGTGGTGTTGGAGTCTATGTTGTTGTTGTGGAGATTACCTATTCTTCCGCTTCTTGCAAGGTGTTTTGCAGCCATTGATCATGGTTCATGTATTTTTCAATTTCTGGCCTGGGAGTGTGAATGTAGGGATTAGTCTTATGTTCTACTCTTAGCTTTCAAATTATTCCCAGGGGTTCATGTGACCAAGTGAAACTGAAATTAAAATTAATCTGCTTGCGGAGGATGTCTGCTTCTTTAGTTGTTGCCCTAGTATTATAGATGAAAGGGCCCACCTACATTTTAATTTTAAATTGGGATTTCTTCTTGGATGCCAAAAATTGCAATTCGTCCATGTTAACCATCTGTCTGATGTACTCTAATGAGAAAATTCTCATTGGGACAAACTTTGGCAACCTGTAAGGTGGAAATTCACACCCATACATCCTTATTTCTGTATAATTATGGTACAAGTACCAATCACCTATTTTGGTCTACTCACTGAGATGAATAAATATTTTGATTTTAGGACCTATCCTTGGCTCAACATTACTATTTAATAAGCAAAAGATTGCGTATAAAAACTAATCAACATACTCACAGAAGGTAAACTCATTGGAATGCTTCCTTACCAAGGAAGTCCAATGAATTACTAATTGAACATTCCCTTGCTTATCCAATTCTTGTAAGGAAAGCTAAAACCTATCTTCCTGATGATATAAAAATAAATAGACTAGAACTTAAGCATACTTGAAGGTTCCCTCTGTAGAAAACTTTAGGAGCTGCTTATGAATTACATATGCTAGAAAACTCATTGTAGTTGAAGATGATGGAGGGATTCTCACTTGTTGAAAAGATTGACAAAAAACCTATAATGGCCTCATCAACCCACTGATCGGATTGATAGCCCAGTAAACATGAAACAATGGAGATAATTTCTTTGGTCATCTCAGGGAACATGGAGGATGAATACGGGGATTTTTTTTAGGTAATTAGGTATCCTCAGGGAGAAATGTTTCAAAAATCTTTGCTATGTGTGGGAAGGTGAGGTTCTTGTAGAATTCCATGAGGAAATCTACTGTAAAAGGTTTCAGAGGGTAGAGTTTTGAATTTGGATCATTTGGGAGATGGATTCAAAGGTGATTTTTAAAAGGATGTCGTTATTTTGGGCCACAATTACCCTCTGACTGCGAATATATCAGAACTGGCACGAAGAAATGACTCCAAGGAAATGGTAAGCTTGAGGGAAAATGAATTGGGTTAGGGAGGAGTCCCACAGACCCAATTCATCACTGAGGTTATTGAATTTATGTTTTAACCAGTTGTGGAGTTCGTAGAGGTCGAACTCACAACTGGTTTCAACAATTTTATATTCCCGATCTACTAGGCGTTGATGGTCCAAATCAATGATAGAGGGTAGGAGGGGGTTTTCTTCCGTAACTTTAGGTTTTCTTTTAGGATCCATGTTGGAAGGGAAATGAATTGGAGAATTTAAATTACCAGAGAATCAACAGAATGAACACTAGTGGCTAGGCTATCAGTTGCACTGGTAATTTGCTTGGTGACGAGGTCATGGTAGCAGTGTCGTTTGCTGACTGGGGGCTGTAACAGGATCTGGTCTCTAATGTTTCGGAACAATAAAGATAAAGGTGAATAAATGGGTTTTGGCTTGATTTATAAGTGAAAATGGCTTACCGTTATGATTAGGCCGTTAACGAAGCAGGTGTGTTAACATGGGAATGGTTACATTACGGGGGTGCAATGTCACGGGCGTGAGTTGACATGGAATAGGAAGGGATGGGACAATGATAAGAGAGGATCCCAGTGGGGTGCACCATATGGCAGAATCGTATAGGAGTGGAGTGGGGACTAGAGGCACCACTTGGCGAAAAAGGAGTGGAGCAGAAGAGTGGAGGTCAACAGTCACATTAAGCGGGTGGCGGAAAAGTGGATTTCGGAAGGGGGGGGAGGTGGTTAAATGGATTTAGGCAAGGGGTCCGAAATGAACCTGGAGGAGACACGTAGCATAAATGATTTTTGGGAAAACAACTTTTCGAAACCCCCCCCGGGTTAACTCGGTGTGGGGGGGGTTCGAACCCATCACCCATCGTTGATCTGGGTAGGTGAGATCGTGGACTTTCAGATCTGCGCCAATTTTATTACAACTGACAAAACGTGTCATGTCAAAAAACTTTATTAAATTTCAGTAATCACGGTTTAACAATGCGATTAACCAACTAACTTTATTTAACACTAATTTAACTATTTTAACCACGATTACACTATGTGGTTAAACATTGATTTATTCTAACTAAATACACTTTATTTAATTAATGTAATCTCACTTAAACAATGTGATTAAACCATTAAACCTATTTATCTATTTAACTCAAATGTGGCATTTTAACTAGCTGCACATAATTTAAAGTTTCTAAAGGTATTTCTCATGCATATTTTTATTTTTTGAAATGCAGTGCCATTTAAATTTGCCCACTTATTGGGGTATTTTCATTTTTTTCTATATTTTATTTTTATTCCTTTTCTTTTTTTCACATATATATTTTTATTTTGTATCGCCCTTTTTTTCTTGGAAATAATTCTCAGAATGAAAGATTATTTACAACAATCATAATCATGAAAATTGACAAATAATCAACTTATGTTCCTATAGATTATAGGACCCTAACAATGGCTCTAAAGGGGATGGAACCCTCCTTGTGAGGTGTCAAGAACGTTGTAGATCAGTAGTCTTTATCCATTGGGCATGTTGTCTTTATTTTGTACTTGAACTTATTTAACTGTTGTTATTCTTAAATATGGGCAACAAATCACCAAAAGCTTAGGGCCTTCTCTTCGTGCTTCAATTCCTTATCTTAGCCACCCTCAATCTTGCAGTAGAATAGTAAAATGATATTTACAATGATTCTAAATAAAAATTGAATTATTCTTGAGGAAAGTAGTGTTTGAGAAGTCTTCCATTGACAGGCCCACCTGGGAGTCCTTCTCCAATCAAGTCTTTCGACAAGAATGCATTGTTACCTTTGAAAGTATCAATTTTGTAGCAATCTTTCCACGGACTGTTGAATTTACCATGCTTACCTTTGTCTTCATTCCTTGAGTCCCATTCTAACACAAGGTTGTCGACTTTTGTCCTTTTGTCATGGATCTTCTTAATTTTATCCTAAATGAGTTGAGTTTTGTTGTAGACCTGCTCCTTGGACTGCTACAACTGTATGGTATGATTGATCCTTCTCTCTAAATCATTTTTTTCCACTTGTGATTCCTGTAGTAATTTTAGCACAGGGATTCCCAAGGAAGTAGGAAATATTTCATCTACTCCATATACTGTGTGGAAAGGATACATCCCAATAGACTTCTTAGTGCTAATTCTCTCAGCCCACAGGGCATTAATCAACTTCTTATGCCAAGATTTTTTATTTTCCTGTTATAGTTTTTTAATGATGTTGACTAGACTCTTATTTTATGACTCAATTAACCCATTCCCTTGTGGATAATAGGCAGTAGAGTGTCCTAGCTTTATATTATACTTATGGAAAAAATCAATCATTCTCTTTGACTTGAACGCAACAACATTATCAGTGATGATCTTATGTGGACATCCAAACCTAGACAAAATATTACCTTCTAAAAACTGAATGATTACAGTGTTTGTTGCCTGTCTGGTTGGAATAGCCTCAATCCACTTGGTAAAGTAGTCAGTGGCTATCAAGATCCATCTATGTTGACCTGAAGAGCTTGGATGGATTTCCCCAATAAAATCTAGACCCCACTGTTGAAAGGGAACCTCAATTGAAATGGGTTTCAAAGGTAGAGGCAAAAGCTTTCTCTTGCCTTCAAAGATTTGGCACTGGTGGCATGTGGTAACTTTCTTATGCATATCTGCAAACAAGGTAGGCTAGTAAAATGAACCCTTAGGATTTTGTTGGCTGTGGTCTTCCAATATAAATGTCCTTCGCGGTATCCTTGATGAAATTCTTGCATGACCCTGTCAACTTCATCCTTCAACAAACAATTTAGCAAAATACCTCCAACATCTTTCCAATATACAATCTGATCTAAAATGCAAAATTTCATAGCTTTCAACTTGAGAAAACTAGCTTTTGTTTTTTTTAAACTAGGAGGAGCTTGTAGATTTTTTAATACAAAGATAATATCTGCATAGTAAGGAGAGGTAGCAAAGGCTTCTGATACCCATGGAGTCACCAGCTCTTCCTGTTCATCAAGTGCAACTATAAAATTAATATCTAGTACATGAAAATTGGACTCAGCCATTAGCTTAGCCAATCCCTGACCTTTGATGAGCTTGGTAGGTCTTATCTCAATGTCATATTCTAGGATAACTACAATCCATTTGCCTCTTCTCCCATCTGGGTCAGTTTGTGTAAGGATATCTTTTACCACAACACTTGGAACAAATGCAATGATATGGGAATGTAGGATGTACACTCTAAATTCTTTTCATGCCTTCACCAAAGCAAAGGCTTGTTTCTCCATGATGTTATAATTTAATGAGGCATCCCTTAAATCTCTATTGAAGAAAGCTATAGGTTGTTCTTGTCCTTCACTGTTTTTATGTAACAAGACAACTACAATAGTATGTTCAGATGCAAAAGAAAAAATGATAAAATCCTTTGTAAAGTTAGGGCTAATTAAAATAGGAGTAGTGGTTAAAGCTAACTTTACTTCACTAAAAGATTTCTTGGCTTCAGTATTCCATTTTATTTCAATATCTTTCTTTAGCATGTTTGTAATGGCTCTTAAGATCTCGGCCAAATTTGGAATAAATCTCCTAAGGAAATTTATCCTACCTATGAAGGATTGAATTTCTTTCTTGTTTTTGGGTTCCCTCCTCTAATCCAAAAAAAGTTTTCTTAGGGTTCAAGGAGATACCATATTTTCTGCATTTTTCAAAAACTTTTCTCAAGTGTAATAGGTGTTCTTCATCTATTTTTGAAAAGATAGTAATATCATCTAGGTAAATTACAATGAACCTATCTATCTCATCAGCAAATGCAATGTCCATTTCTCTTTGGAAAGTGGCCCCAACATTCATAAGGCCAAAGAGAATTTTTACATACATAAAAGTTCCCCAAGGTGTAGTAAAAGTTGTTTTGTGTTGATCATCGGGATGAACCAGAATCTTTTTATATCCTAAGAAACCATCCAGCAGAGAGATTCTACTTGAACCAACTACTTTTTGCAAGATGTGATCCATTTTAGGCAGAGGGTAGTTGTCTTTGACAGAGACTTTGTTTATATTCCTAAAATCTACTAAAAGCTTTATTTATCATGTTTTCTTTCTTGTATGTACTAGATTAGAGACCCATTTTGAAAATCATAGAGGTACAATGATTTTTGCATCAAAATGATTTTTGACTTCTTTCTCTATCGAAGGTAATAATATTGGATTCACTCTCCTCAATTTCTGTTTGAAGGATTTTTTATCTACCTTGATGGGAATGGTATGATGTATGATAGTAGTATAAACGTTTTTTGACTTCTTTCTCTATCGAAGGTAATAATATTGGATTCACTCTCCTCAATTTCTGTTTGAAGGATTTTTTATCTACCTTGATGGGAATGGTATGATGTATGATAGGAGGTAAAGATTTGGACAGTTTCACAATTTTAGGACTCTCAGTTCCTATATTACAGTCCTCTACCTCGGCTCCTACTGGTTTTATTTTTGGCTTCTTGGCTACATCATTGAAATAAAAAAGCTCTTCCAATCTCACTAATCCTCTTGGAAACACATTGTCTTTTAGTTGTAGAACCTCAAGTTCTTCTGGATTGTCATCAGTTTCATTTAACATTATTTCCTTTTTATTCTCATCTACATCATTATCTGTGTCAATATGTACACACTCAAATTCATCTTTCAACTGTAAAAAAAATTCTACTTGCTTATCAGTATCAAAAACTTGCCAATATCTTACATTATTTGGAACAATTGGCCTGTGTTTTACTTCCACCTCATATTTTCTATTTGGATGGAATGGAATTTTACAAGTACTAGCTGAAGTGGCTAAAGCATCTGCTAAAATATTTTGGCCTCTAGGAATAAGAGACAATTGATATTCAGGAAAACATTGAAGAAAATATAAAACTTCATTTCTATAGGCTCTTAATCTAGGGTTTTTAGCTTAGTACTCACCTTTAATTTGGTTAATGATGAGTTCTAAATCTCCATGCACATAAATTCGTTTTCCCCCTAACCTCTTTAAAAGTTGCAGTCCTAAGATTAATGCTTCATATTCAGCTATATTGTTTGTACATTGAAAATTTAGCTTGTAAGAGTGTCCTTTAGCTATCCCTGTTTGTGAGTTTAAAATCCAAACACCTGCCCCTGCTCCTTCCTTGCTTACAGCCCCATAAAAGTCCATGTTCCATAGGGCTTCACTCTCTTGCTCTGGTTTTGCAGGTTCTAATTTCATTCCCTCTGTCTTACTTAGTTCAACTTCTAAATGTGCAACTTCCTCCTCTACAGATTCATTATTGGACAAAACAAAGGAGTCTAAATATGAATGCACAGAGTACAGGGGGTAATTGTTCGGTTTTTCTTGGCTACTAACCATGTACTTAATTAGTGTCTCCCTATATAATCTTCTTTGCTGACCAAAAATAGGAATGGTAGCATAGGTCATATCCATTTGCAAAGTAGCCTGTAACTTGGCTCCTCATGATCGTGATAGTAACATTCCATACTTAGGAGGTATGTCTTCTACTACAATGTCCATGGCAAGACTCTTTACTGGTATTTGGACCAGTGTGACACATAAGTCTTTAATGAGGCCTAAGAATCTCACCTTGTTGGAGTCAAAAGAATATAAGTCTTTGTAAGGTCTTGTGGTGTTTAATCCTAGCTTCTCCATAATGGCTCGAGGCATAAGGTTGTGTGAGGCACCAAAGTCAAGCATTGCATTGTGCAGGATTTTGTCATGAATGTTTAAACTGATATAGAAAGGTGGCACACTACCCTCTTGAGACTTCCCTTCAACTTCAGGTCCAAACAACAACTCAGGTTGGTCATCAATTAAGTTGATTGTGTCTGTCCCTTCCCCTATCTTTAGAGCCTTCATGACTTGAGGTCTATATGCATTTTTATTGATTAATTCTGTGAGAGGAATATAAATTTTCACTTTGGCCAATTCATTTTCAATACTGAAAGTTGTATGAGGTTTATCTATCTCTTTGATATTTAGATCTTGTTTCTTAGAAGTCTCCTTTTGAGAATCACCTTTTGACTGACTAGTAGAAGGAGTGTCATTCTGAATTTTCTTGGGAGGATTTTCAACAACCTTTTTACTTCTCAAATTGTATTGTTTGTGCACCTCCATGATAGCATTTTGGTATCCTTGTTTATAATCATTTGACTCTAAAGGGAGGATTTCTGGTTGGGAAAGCAAGAACAGGTATTGTTCCTCTTTGGTTAAGAAAATGTGGTCAATTTCACTTTCCTCAAATAAGTTTATTTGATTTTCTTCATGATCCTTTGGTAGCTCAGATTCTTCATCTACATAATTCTCTTGGAAAGGAGGTCTAATTTGTTGCTGATCTATTTGGCCTCTTTGTTCTCTCTGTTTGATTTGAGGCGGGTTTCTCCTAAAACCAAGATTTCTAATTGGGGGGCCATATTGATTTTCTCTTGGAGGAGCCCTATCAATTAAACTTATCCTTTCCATCACTTTCGCCATTGTTTTAACTAATGTATTGAACTTAGCATCTGATGAGGAAGAAAAAGGTTCTTCATTAATAGTAACTTTCCTCTCAGCTTTTAATCTAGCTCTCTTTGCCAATAGATTGGCTTCTACACTCACTGCATTTCTCTGCATTTCCTCAAGGGTAGCAGGGTTTCTCTCTCTAAGTTGGTAAGACATGTCTGGATCAAATCCATCTAGGAATTTGATCAGAGCTAGTCCTGGTGGGGTTGTATAGCAATTGGGATAGAATTGTAAATGTTATTAAATCTAGGGAAATAGTATTGGACTGTTTCACTAAGGGCTCTTTTGATACTCTCATACTTGGCTCATATTTGAAGAGGTTTTTTCTTTACTTCCCATATTCTAAGGAAAGTTTGGTGAAATTGTGCGAGATCTAGGATAGAGGTAGTTGGCAATTCTTTAAACAATTTCTTAACTTCTCCTGTGAGACTTTGGGCAAATAGTCTCAATTTCACATCATCATCATCAATTTCTTGCAAATCTAGATAATCATTCATTTTGTCTATATGTTGTTGAGTAGTGATTGGCCATGTGCTATCGAATTGAGGTATTCTACTTTGGTAATATTGTGGCATTCAGTTGTCTAGGTAAAACTAGGGGGGCATAACGACCTACCATGATGGGTATATGAGAGGAAGATGAAACTACAATAGATGTGGATGTGGAAGGTATTAAAGAGATGGGATGGTGGTTTTTTGTGTTGGTATAGTGGTGGTAGGAATAGTAGATGAAATGGGTACATTGGTGATAGGGGGAATTACTAGAGGTGTAGTAGAAATAGGGGGAATCTCTGAAGGGGTAGTAGTAATAGGGGGAATCTCTGGAGGGGTAGTAGTATTAGATGGAATTACTGGTGGGGTTGGTGATGAAGCAGTAGAAGAAGAAGGTGAAGATTTAGGTGATTCAAGAGATTTATGCATAGCTTGATCTAATTCAGATACCAACACTTCAAGCTTATTAAATTGTTTGATGAAATCTTCATCAGAGTCTGGATGAAATGTAAGGTTTTAAAATGTTTTCATCAAAAACAGTTTCAGGTACAAAGCTGTCAGATTTAGTATGGAAAAGGCTATGTTCAAAAGCCAAATCAAACTCAAGATCCTCTACAGTTACTAAACTTTCAGGAAGAGAATTAAGTCTGGGCAGTGGATTATTACTTGCTTGGCTCTTAGTTAAACTCTTATTTCTGAGAATTTTTTAAGGATTATCTACATTTTTTGGTGGTTTAGGATCTGGATTAACTCTAGTATATATCTTCTTATGAGCCAAATTTATAGTAGTATATTTACAAATATAAAGTATTTACAGCTTATAAGTTGAAAACAACCTTAATCATATCTATTTCTAAGCCAAAAACTTAGAAATAGCCTTTAAGCTCTGAAATAACAACAACAACAACAAAAATTTCCAGGGAAAATTGAGTTCAAATAAGATTTGTTCGATGTTTCCTAGTATGGTCGCCAGGATGTCATCACTCTATAATTTCTTAAGGATGTGAAAGAAACCCAGAGATAACCACATAACCACTTTTAAGCTTAGAAGTTAGCCCTTCTAAACTCAGAGAGGGATCTCTCTATTGGATTTAGATTTGTTGTTGTGGGATTTTAGGCTAGTTATTAGGTTCAAAGTTTGGTTTTTTGAAATGTTTGGTTGAAATTGCAAGGAAAGGCCATTAGGCAATGGAGTCAAAGTCTTAGGGTGATCAGATACAGAAATATCATAACAGATTGAAACAGGGCAAGGTAGGCAGGCTATTGGATCTTTGAAGCTTTGTGGAGTGAAAGGGAGGAAAATATTCAGATTCAATTAAACATAGAGCATTTTAACATGAATTCTATATTTAATCTCAGTTTGAAAACATATATATTGCTTATAAGCCAGGACAGAGTGTAATTAAACAAGTTCAGCCCTTCATCTTCTTTTAAACAATACAGATAAGAAAGACATATGAAAAACAGAGATATAACAAGTTTACAAGAGAAAAAACATCACCAATTTGCCTGACACATGAATCCTGGAATGATCTTCTATATTAATGAAATGATCGCTTTTAACGCAGTGAACAAATTTACATTAAAGTTTGCTTTCTTGATACAAATCCCAACATTTGTACTTCGATTCATGAAGTATTTATATAAAACTTAGCAAAATATCTTGATTTGAAAAATCAAGATTTTTACAAAATATCTTAAAAACAGTTTACAAAAATAGTACAGAAATGTAGGCAACTAAAACTGTTATAGTCCTTTGGCACTATCTTTGAGGATTGTTGGTGATGAATCGACCTCAAAAAATGTTGCTTTTTTGTTGAAGATGAAAAATTGTTTACCCAAGTAGCTGGCACAATTTGTCCCATATGTCTTCACCTAGAGTGGACAATTTAACAAGCTTCCTATAGGTTTCATCCACCTCGGTGTACTTTTGAAAAATAGGCTTGACAATGAACAAGTGCTTTATCTCATGTTTGACAAGCAAATCAAAATCCAAAGCTTCCATGAACGCTTTTCCTATGATGCTTCCTTGGATAGTGGAAAACTTTAACTTATCCTCAGATACGGTATACAACTTCTTTTGATAATCATCTAACCTGTTCAAGTTCTCTCCAATTCCTATCAAACCTAGCAGCCCCTTTAGATTTAGCACATTGAATTTCCTATGGAACTTCTGAATGCTGGACTCTAAGTTGTGGCACTTGTTTTCCAGCTGAAGCATAAGGTTCCTTTTTGTAAGGACCCTCCTCACCTCCAAAATTGTCTTTGTCCTGTCTACAATTTCAAACTCTTCTAATTCCTCTTTAGTCTTTGAATTTAGAATCTTGATCAGAGCAGTGGCTTCACCTTGCTTCTATCCTAAATATTCTTTCACCTCTTCAATGACACCTTTAGATCTTTGTACTAATTTCCCCTGCTCAAAAATGATCTCAATAAAGGGCCATATTTCAGTCATGGCCTCATTTATTTCTATCCAAATACTTTCTTTTGCCTGTGCAAGTGTTTGTGCCATTGCAGACTCATTCTCCAACTGTTTAATTTTCTTAGTTAATTTATGAGTCTTTTGTAGCTATGTTAGGTACACACTATCAATTTTCAACTTCTACTCCTGGAGATTATTTAGCTGAGTTTTCAGCTTCTCAATTTCCTGTCCTCTGATTGATAGGTCATCCATTGCTTTGATTAGTTCTTCTGAAGAATCTGTAGATTGTGCCTCAACTGTAATGGCTGCTAAAGTGGATGCTCTTGTTGCTGATGTAGATGAAATAGGAACTATTGTGAGTGGAATGGTTGCCAATTGTGTTGACTATTCTCTTTCCTTTAACAATTTCTCCATCTCAATCTCCATTTCTTTGATCTGTCCACTTTGCTCAATAATAATTATGAACATGTCTTCCTTTTATTTCTCTAGCTGTCCAACTTCCTTAGTTTGTGGGTCTTCTGTGGAGGGAAGCTTAAGCTACTTTTTTGAGTGCTGCAATGTCAGCATTCATCCTTATAATGATCTCCTCTGCAGCTTTCACATTGTTGGGATCATATCCCAGTTTAATTACTAGATCCTCTAAAGACTTGATTTTTGTGCCTTTGGTTAGAGAAGATATTTTCTCTAATTTGAGTTGTGATTGAATTTTGTTGATAGAAGCTTGCAGCCTAGAAGTTGCCATTGCTAAAGTTGTTAAGGTCGAATACAACATCTCCCATGTCTGCTTATGCAAGTATATTTGATCTATTGGATGAATTTGGTCAACATTGAAGGAAAAGATAGATTTCTTGTAATCTTCTGGAGTTTTGGGGAAAGGAACTTCAGCCTGGAGTAAGGCTATCTGCATTTTTCCTTTCTCTGTGTAGAAGGTAGAGAGTAGCCTATGTCATGAGGATGTTGTCTGCTCGGAAACTATGTATAGGTTGTAGCTTTTAACATCTCATTCTTCTTTTTAATTTCTCTATACTTGGAAAATATATTTGGTCCGGCTTGGTCATTAACCAATTCCCCTGACTGAGAGGTATCTAGTGGCTCTTGGGAGGCCAAAGAGGATGGAGATGCTACAAAAATATCTTCATTCCTAGTAGAAGTATTGGGACCTATCAAAGTAATAGTAGACTGTACATTTTCCTCTTGAAAGGATTCTTCTGTTGGTTTGGTCCTTTGTCTCTTCTTGTAAATCAGAAACCCTTTCTCTTGGATTTTTGTGACTGTAGGGGAAACATCTTCCCTTGGCCTCTTGTCCTGCTTCTCCTATGGTGTTGGAGTTTGTTCTGTTGTTGTGGAGATTACATGTTCTTCTACTTCTTGCAAGGTGTTTTCCAACCATTGATCCTAGTCCATGTATTTTTCAATCTCTGGCTTGGGTGTGTGAATGTAGGGAGTAGCCTTATGTTTTACTCTTAGCTTTCAAATTATTCCCAGGGGGTCATATGACCAGGTGAAACTGAACTTGAAATTCATCTGCTTGAGGCGGGTGTTTGCTTCTTTAGTTGTTGCCCTAGAATTGCAGATGAAAGGGCCCACCTCTATTTTAATTTTAAATTGGGATTTCTTCTTGGCTGCCAAAAAAGGCAGCTCGTCCATGGTAATCATCTGTCTGATGTACTCTAATGATAAAATTATCATTGGGACACAATTTGGCAACTTATATGGTGGAAATTCACACCCAACACCCTGATTTCTGTATAATTACGGTACAAGTACCAATCAGTTGTTTTGGTTTGTTCACTGAGATGAAGAAATCTTTTGATTCCAGGTCCTATCCTTGGATCAACATTACTATTTAATAAGCAAGATATTGTGTATAAAAACTTATCAACATACTCACTGAAGGTAAATTCATTGGAATTCTTCCTTACCAAGGAAGTCTAATGAATTACTAATTGAGAATTCCCTTGCTTATCCAATTTTTGTAAGGGAAACTGAAACCTATATGCCTGATGATATAAAAATAAATAGACTAGAACTAAAGCATACTTGAAGGTTCCCTCTGTAGAAAACTTCAGGAACTGCTCATGAATTGCATCTGCTAGAAACTCACTGTAGTTGAAGATGATGGAGGGTTTCTCACATGTTGAAAAGACTAACAAAAAACCTATGATGGCCTCATCAACCCACTGATCGGATTGATATCCCAATAAACATGAAACAATGGAGATAATATTTTTGGTCATCTCAGGGAACATCGAGGATGAATAGGGGGGGATTTTTCTTAGGTAATTGGGCATCCTCAGGGAGAAATGTTTCAAAAATATTTGATCTTGGTGGGAAAGTGACGTTCTTGTAGAATTCCATGAGGGAATCTATTGTAAAAGGTTTCAGAGGGGCAGAGTTTTGAATTTGGATAATTTGGGAGATGGATTTAGAGGTGATTTTGAAAAGGATGTCATTATTTTGGGCCATAATTTCCCTCTCACTGGGAATATATCGGAAATGGCACCAAGAAATGAATTCAGGGAAGTGGTAGGTCTGAGGGAAAATGAATTGGGTAGGGAGGAGTCCCACAAACCCAATTCATCACTGAGGTCAATGAATTTCTATTTTAACCAGTTGTAGAGTTCGTAGAGGTCGAACTCACAACTGGTTTCAACAATTTTATATTCCTAATCTACTAGGGGTTGATGGTCCAAATCAATGACAGGGGGTAGGAGGGGGTTTTCTTCCGTAACTTTAGTTTTTCCTTTAGGAGCCATGTTGGAAGGGAAATGAACTGGAGAATTTAAATTACCAGAGAATCAACAGAATAAAGACTAGTGGTTGTTGATCAGTTGCACTGGTAATTTTCTTGCTGATGAGATCACGGTAGCAGTGTAGCTCGTTGGTTGGGTGCTGTAACAGGTTCTGGTCTCTAATGTTTCGAAACAACAAAGGGAAAGGTGAATAAACGATTTTTGGCTTGATTTATAAGAAAAAATAGCTTACCGTTGTGATCAGGTCGTTAACGGAGCGGGCCCATTATCACGGGATCGGTTACATAACAGGTGCAACGGGGGCGCCGTGTGGTGGGCGTGAGTTGACGTGGAGCGGGAAGGGATTGTACAACGATAGGAGAGGAGCCCAGTGGGGAGCGACATGTGGCAAAACCATATAGCAGTGGAGTGGGGACCAAAGGTGCCACTTGGTGGAAAGGGAGTGGAGCAAAAGAGCGGAGGTCAATAGTCATATTAAGCGGATGGTGGAAAAACAGATTTCGGAGGGGGGGGTGTGTAAATGGTTTTAGGTGGGGGTTTGAAATGCACCTAGAGGAGACACATAGCATAAAGGGTTTTGGGGGAAACAACTTCCCCCCTCCCCTTGATTAATCGTCAGAGGGGCGGGCGGGGGGGAGGTGGTCGGTAAATGGTTTTAGGTGGGGGGTCCAAAATGCACCTGGAGGAGACACGTAGTAGAAACATATTTGGGGGAAACAACTTTTTTTACCCTACCCCCCCTGGTTAACTGTCAGAGGGGGGGGGTCAAAACTCGTCACCCGTCAATGATATGGGCAGGTGAGATCATGGCCTTCAATATCTGCGCCAACTTAATTTCAAGCGACAAAAGGTGTCGCATCAAAAAAACTTTATTAAATTTCTATAATCATGGTTTAACAATGCGATTAACCAATTAACTTTATTTAGCACTAATTTTACTTTATTTAACTATTTTAACCACGATTACACTGTGTGGTTAAACATTGATTTATTCTAACTATATAAACTTTATTTAATTAATATAATCGCACTCAAATGATGTGATTAAACCATTAAACATATTTATCTATTTAACTCAAATGTGGCATTTTAACTAGCTGTACATAATTTAAAGTTTCTAACGGTATTTCTCATGCATATTTTTTTTTTTCAAATGGAGTGGCATTTAAATTTGCTCACTTATTGGGTTATTTTCACATATATATTTTTCTTTTGTATCCTCCTTTTTTTCTAGGAAATAATTTGCAGAATGAAAGATTATTTACAACAATCATAATCATGAAAATTGACAGATAATCAACTTATGTTCCTATAGATTATAGGACCCTAACAGCTACCTTTGTACCATGGCATGTGGCTTGGAGCCTTCCTTGTTGCCCCACTCCATTCCATTATTATTTCATGTGACACCTGTCATCTAACGAATGTACCATGGACATGTCATTCCCTTAGAGGTTGAAAAAACCTAATAGGGTCCTTAATTAACCTCCCTCTTGAACCTAGGAACACTTAGACATTCTAAAGCTCATTATGGAATGGCATGCCATTGTGAAGTGCCCACTTGGTTCCATGATTTGTAAGCTCATTTGTTCAGTCATAATAATGAATTGTTGTATTGGAAGGTGAGAAGTCACATTGGACCTTATACAATATTGTAGATGGGTCTTCATCTCGTTGTTTGGTCTCCCTATACGAGATCCAAGCCCTCAAGAGGGTCTTAATTGGAATTTATAGGGTGAGCATTGAGAGCGATGGGCGTCGACTATAACAAAGAGAAGATAACCACACCATGGGATCCCTCAACACTACTTATTTCTTGCTCATGTACCACTTGTTTGATGATGATGATGATGCACTTGTACCACCTCACCGAGTTGGCTACACACTTGCACCACACACTTGGCAACTGATTTAGGGCCCAGATGGGGTTTTGTCTCTCATAAGGAGACAAGGGTGGGCTTGCATCATTATTCCAACCCTTATAGATGGATCACATGTTAGATTGATTCGGTTGGAGACCCATGAGGATGTTCTTTGTGCCCCCACAACCACTTGAGATCACCACAGGTCATTTTCTTGGGGATCAAGGGGCCACCCCCTTCATCACTGTTATTAGAGCCTTCCTACTCATTTTGGCACATGAAGCACTTCATTTGGCCTTCCAACGACCCTTTTAGTTATCTTTCTATCATTTTGACCCTCTTGAGAGGCTAATTATTCTTATTATGGAGCTATTTGGTGGGCTTGTCACCAAAAGTATTTTTATTTTGCACGTTGTTTTATTATAGGGGCATCATTAGGCTAAATTAGGTTATTCGAACCCCTTAAAGGATTACATATATATAAGAGATGTGTTCTCTCTTATTCATCATCACTTGGATTTGGGATATATTTTTCTAAAGATTTGAGACCTACAATTTGTGGAATGATTTGGATTATTAAATGCATTTTGATGTGTGGAATATTTTCTCTCTCTCTCTTGGAGCTCCTATTTAGCAATTTTATGGAAGGATATACTCTTCTTGTCATGTAAGTGCTCTTTTCATGCAAATTTCATAATGTTTCATGTTTAATGTATGGAATGCCAAGGTCATGATTTTAGTTGTGCCCTAAATATTAATGTGAATTTATGAAACACTTGTAATCTTGGCTCGTTGCATATGTTATTCGTCTTGGCAAGAAGAACGAATTTTCCTTGGGGCAGGTTGTGCACCTTTTACTTTGAAACTCCATCAAATATTTCATATCGAAGTATTGAAGTCTAAAGTTGTTGTGAAGCTGCATCCACAAAGAGCGTAGTTGCTTCTTTAGGCCTCCTTGAAGAGCAAAGTTCCTAAATCTTGATCATTTTGACTCTAATATTCCCAATATCCAAGCATTGGTCCTAGATCCTTGGTGATCTAATTAACTTAACGAAATATCATTCTTTCACCTCTTTTTTTCCTCTCTTTCTCGTCCCCTGAGGATAAGGAGATTTTCTAGGTCTTGGTGTGAAATTTAAGGGAGGAGGATTTTTAGGATTCTATCTAGATAGGTTTCTTCATTTATGTCTCCTATAGGAATCCTCTAGTTTTGAACGAATTCCGACGATGGAATTTCAAATAAATTGATGCCCTGGCTATCATACCAAGAGGGAACCCTTGAAGTTGCTTGGACTTGGGGATTTACTGAAGCTTTGCACTTTTTAGTTCGTCATTCAAAACCTTTTCTCTTAACTATAGGTGATCATTGGATGAGCCTTTACCACGGTATATCTCTCAACCCTTAGTCTCTTATAACATTTATCTCAAGGGGTTTTTTCATGGAAAGTCATAATAGCTTATCCTAAAGCTCACACTTAAATTACATATTTCCATTTAATGATCCATCATTAAATCACTTTGAACCCTAAAATAAACACATCAATCACAAGTGAGGGAACTTGGAAGTTTTGATCTTAGGAATTCCTTGTTATTCAATATTCCTTAGCTCGAGTTCATCCTCAATAGGTCTTTCTTGGGGATCCTTTCAACTTTTCTTTAAGCATTTGAACCATTAATTGAGCCTCTCCTTTGAATGGGCCTTGGAAATCATGTTATACCTTGCCATTGATCTTATCTTTCAAGTGATTTCCTTCATACCAAGACTCCTTCCATCGGCGAAAGTTCGTAAAGAGTAGGGGACATCAACTGAAGTGAAAGTGGGTCCTTATCTCATTGTTTCCATTTGTTCTAGTAGTTTTTCTTTAAGTACTCCTCTTAGGGCCCTTGCTATATTGAGCGGTAAGAGAGCGAAAGACCCGAAATAGAGATTTTGGTCTTATCTTGGTCATTACAACTATGCGAACAACTTATACAAAAATAATACAAAGGATGCCACCATCCAACCAATATTATACATATTGAAAATCTATTCTCATATAGGAAGATATTTTGTTACAACAAAACAAAATACATCCTAAGTTGCGTAGATTGCCTTGGTTGGGTTGGGTGTTGGCGTGAATGTAAATGTTGGACGTTGACTGTATGTTCACTAGGTCTTCTGGTAACTACTTATGGCAGCCACTTCTGGTAACTTCAACTTGATGTATATAGCCAACGCATTCCATTAACTAGTAATTGTTGATCCCTTAACTTATACAATAGGTCTGCAATTCCCAAAGTGATTAAGTGGAGCAAACACACCAAAATGCAGACCAAATCAAAGAGAAAAATGTGTGAAATGATGAAAAATCACCTTAGTAACTCATGATTGCTAAAGACATGACATTTGTAGGAATATTAACTAAGTATACGGAAATGAAATGTGAAACAAAGGAAAACGAGTCAAAAGGGGTGTTTGATAGGTGCATTGGATGGGTCAAAGTTGATACTCTTCAGTATCTTATGAAGAGATATGATGGCCACACACTTTTGTTGAATTGTCTTACAATGAGGCTCATATGCCTTTTTATCATAAAGAGCAATGAGAAACCCTAAACATCCAAAAACCTAACCCTAGGTGAAGTAGCGCCAAAAGGCCTTTGGGGCCCGATGTGGTAAGTTGGAACATCAAATTCCCAGGGTCATAACTTTGGCATACAATCTTCATTTGGCGTGCAGGATAGGTCGCTGGAAAGGTATATCTAAGAAGTTCATTTTCTGACTACACTTGGCATTCATTGACTGTCAAGTACTCATTTACCAAAAAACATTTTTTAGGTCCTTAAAACAACTTTGGAAGTTTACGACCTAAAAAACTATAGAAAAAACTACAAAAATATAAAATTGTGTTGTGAGCCAATGGAATGGGTGGCCACTGGGATCATTAATAGACCATCAATTTCCATTGATTGCTTGAATGCCCATCAAGTTTGACTGAGGTAACTTCTCTTCTGACTTGACTCTTGACCTATTCCTTCGACCATTGACTTGCCTTCCTAGTTGATTTGTTCATGATTATACTTGTCAAGGTTCATTCCTAGTCACGTTCCCTGACCAGACCAATTTGATTGAACTCTAGTCAACTGATTACCTACAAAGGGTACAACACCTTAAAACTCTCCCACTTTTTATCTACTTTGAACGAACTATTAATGTAGATCTTTTAGTGAATTAGGGCCCTTGGGCTCAATTCCTCTCAGCACCAAGAGAATTTACCAACTCACCAAATTTGTTAGAAATTTTTACAAGACTCTTCTTTGTATCTACGATTACCAACAACTCCTTCTTACTTTCCACCACGTCTCTAATGAAATGGTACTATACATCTATAAGTTTTTTCTTTGAATGGTAAGTCGGGCTCTTTTCTAAGAAGGTTGCCCTTCAACTATCACAAACTATCCTTATTACTTGTTGAGCAAACCCAATCTATGAACATAGTTACTGCAACTAGGCTGCTTTCTTACTTGCATAAGTGGTTTCCATGCATTCAATTCCCATCGTCAATAGTGCCATGGCCGATTTTCAATCACTCATTCAACAAATAGATTTTTTGAACAACTTGAACACATATATGTTAGTCAACCTTCTTATGTCCAATTTAGCAACACAGTCGACATCAATAAATCCTTGTACATTGGCTTCACTGTGATCTTGAGGTCCTTCATAGTAGTAGATTGCATGATCACTCATGCCACACAAATACCTAAATTTTCTTTTCACAATATACTAATTCTCTTTTCTAAGTGTTGTCGTGTATATACTCAATACTCCCATTGCATGAGAAATATCCAATCGAGTACAAACCATTGCATACATCAAACTACTTACAACACTTTAATATGGAACATGAGCCATGTCCTCTCTTTCTTTCTATCCCTTTGGAGAAAGTTTAGCAGTTAGTCTTGCCCCAATTAGAATTGATACCTTCAATAGTTTACAATCGTGTGTGTTGAAATGCTTCATAATTGTTTCAATGTACTTACTTTGATTTCTCCAGAGTTCCCTAACTATGTGGTCTCTCTTGATCTCCATTCCAAGAATGAAATGTACAACACTAAGATCCTTCAGGTCAAATATAGGATAACTACATCTTCACCTCTTTGATTATACCCATGTTGTTTCCAATCAACAACATTTCATTGACATACACATATATGAAGCACTTGCCTTCTAACTTGAGATATACATAATGATCAACTTGGCTTCTCATAAATCCCAATCCTTGGATGTACATGTCTAAATTTTGGTAATACATTCCAGGTGATTGATATAAGCCATAAAAAGACTTCCTTAGCTTGCAAACCAACTTGTCTTTACCCTTTACTATAAATCATTACAATTTTTTCATTTAGATTTATTCTTCCAAATCACCATGTATAAATGTTGTCCTTACATCCATTTGCTCTTTTTAAGGATCAAATGTTGTAGTGAGAGACATCAATAATCTGATGGAATTTAATTTTAAAATAAGGGAAAATATGTCACCAAATTTGACTTCCTCAACTTGGGAATAACTTTTCGCCATCAATCGAGCCTTGTACTTCTCAACTTGACCTATTGCATTCAATTTTTTGTTGAACGCACACTAAGGAAATTTAACAAATTTCCATGCATCACTCTTGTTAAATAATCAATTTATTCCCTCATGGCTTTTGACTAGAGTTTCCCCTCTATTGAGTCAACTGCCTCCTTGACTGACCTAGGTTCACTATTGATGGTAGACAATACAAAAGCAAATTTAGAGTCAGGTGGGTTATACCTTTCATATTGTTTCATTACTCAACTAAACCTCTTGAGAATCAAATTTTGTCGTTGCACTTTTTAATCTAATTCAGTTGACTTATATGAGTCATCTTCTTCCAATTTTAACTCAAACACCATCTTTTGTTTTCTTTTCTCCTTTTATGGAGTGTTTTCAGTCCTGTAAGTATACCTAACTTCCCCAAAGATCACTTCTCACCTATAAATTTCATTCCTTGTAATTGGATTCCTTAGTTTATATCCTTTCATTCCATCCTTGTAGCTAATGGAATACACTTGACTACCTAGCTATCTAGCTCTGTAGTTTTCTCCTTTGGGATATGCACATAAGCCTCACTGCCAAAGATAATAACATGTATAAGTGATAGAATTTTACCGAACCATGCTTCATATGGAGTTTTATTAATCAGTGTCGATGATGGAGACCTATTCACCAACTAACATGTAGTGTTAACTGCATTTGCCCATAACTCTTGTGCCAATCGAACATTGTAGAGCATGCTCCTTGCCTTATACATTAATGACATGTTCATTCTTTCTACAACTCCATTTTATTGAGGAGTGTACAGAGCAGTCATATGATGTACTATCCCATGTTTTTTTGCAAAATTACTCAAACTCTTTGCCACATCATTCACCTCCATTGTCAGTTCTCAACACCTTTATATTTATATATCTAGTTCTCCATGAGAGATTTGAACTCCTTAAACTTCTTAAGAACCTATGATTTATTCTTTAGGAAATATAACCATTCCATCCAAGAGAAATCATTAATGAAGGAAACATAATATATGGATTCACCTAGCGACTGCACTAGGACTAACTCAAATACATCACTATGAATTAGCTCCAAAATTCCCTTTGCCCTTGTAGTACCATATGGGAATCTAACATAATTCTATTTCGCATAAATACAATGTTCATAAAAATAAATTTCCAAAGAGTTGCCAAGTAGACCTTCAACCATACCTTTTCTCTCCAATGTGTCCCATTTTTTGATGCTATAGTATGGTTTCATCGACTAGAAAAGAGGTTAACCCGAGGATTTCAAAGATGACTGCACTACTATTTCACATGGGTTATTATGCCATAATAGCTTTTACAATGTCCCAATCTGAACACCTCTCATCAATACCATCACTCCACTAACTGCTTTGGATGAATCCTTCTCAAAGATAGTACGCGCACCCACATCACCCATTCGATTGATAGATATCAAGTTTCTCACCAAACCTAGAATGTGTAGTACCCCCAGTAATGTTTTACTCTGGCCATCCTTTATCACTAGTCGAACTTGAACTAATTATATAAGTTATCGAATCATCCCCGACTAGACATCCCCTCCATCATATTCTTTATACTTGTAGAACCACTCCCTGTGGGACATCATATGATAGGACTCTCCTATATCGATTACCCATGCCTCGTGATCTGACTATGTACTTATTGAAGCTAAATACACATATCCTCCTTTATCCAAAAAGTTATCCCTTTAGTCAATCTCTCATCAAATCATTTGTGTTGTTTAGCAATATTCAACTTGCAATATCTTTTTATAATGTATTGTTTTACTAAATTTCCAACATATTCTTGTCAACTTAGTGGGAGATTTGGATCTTCCTTCAGAGAATTTACCTTTACCTCTATCCACCGATCGACCTCTCATTGACAAAGCATCTTTCATTGATCCTTCTATGTTCCTTTGGCTCATTAACTCTATGAGTAGAGATTCCATGTAACAACCTTGGGTTAAAAGTTCATGTAATAAAAGTTAATAAAGGAAAAATAAGACCACAGTCAAGGGACACTTATTCCAAGTTCAATGTTAGGAAAAATATCCTAGTGGGCATCACTTGATGTGTTTATGGCTAAGGGGAAATTGGCAAAGGCAATGGCAAAGGCTTTGAAAAGGAAAAAAGACATTAATAATATTTTATTTATCAAAATAAAGGCAATTAGGAGAAAAGGAGAGTGAAAGGTCACAAGTTGCATGTGAGGAGGAAAATGAAGGAAAATAATGGAAAATTGGATAAATTAGAGGCATGAATAATAATAAGACATCAAAGCATCAGTTGATAGCTTTTTGTTAGTTTAGTTTTGAAATTAATATCATAGAGGAGAAGAGCACCAAGAGGAGAAGTAAAGAAAGCAAGCCAAGAAACGAGAAGGAAAGCCAAGGAAGGACAAGAAAAGCAAGAATCAAGCAAGGAAAAGTTAGATCAAGCAACTTCAGAAGGAATACTTGCAGGTAACAAGTTGCATGTATGATTTCCTAGTTGGTTTTGACATGCATGGTAGGTGCATGCTGGTATTTGGTTCTCTTGTTGTCATTGGCATGAGTTTTGTCGGGTTTGACAATGGATTTTAACGTAGCCTTGCCATTTTCAGAAATCCATGGTGTGATGGGACTTTTCTCAGTTTGAGATTTGGATTGTCAAAAGATTTTGGATCCGGGTTGTTGGAAAATTAAAGTAGTTATATTAGGGTTTGATTCTCATTTCTTGATAATTACTTGTGAGTGTCTTGCCTTCTTTTTCTTCTTTATTATGCTATCTTTCATCAAGAAATTTCCATATTATGTGTGTATGAAGATCAAAAAACAAGAGACACAAGATATAGGCACTATTCCAGGGACAAACCCCTCTTGACGGGAAAACCCAATCAAGATAATTCTTCCTTTCAATAGTATTATTTGAGACTCTTCAGCCTAGACAAATACCAGAACTTCCCTCCACACCAAGTTAGCCTCCCAGATCTTCGACCCCTTACAACAACTTCAACTATGAAGCAACTTCTAGCAACAATGAAACTTGGAAGACTTCGGTCTCCCAAACTAGGGCATGAAATAGAGAGAGAGAGAGAGAGAGGCACCAAAAGTTCAATTTTCTTCTTCTCCTTAGACTTCCCCAAACTCGCACTTCCTTTGGCTTCCCGGCAACAGACTTCGCACTTCCCCAGCTACTCTTGAGATATCGAACTAGCTTGAGATGTGATGCTCCAAATGACTTCGACTAGCTTGTATTTATAGGCTTCTTGTGGGTCGAATTAGGGTCCTTAGACCAACTTGATCTCTTCTAGGTCGATTTGGTGTGGAGGACACATAAATCATATTTGACTCAATACTAAACCTTTTTACATGATTCAAAAGCCCAAGAAGGGTCTCTTTGAATGGACAATGACTCTATAAACCCATTATTAATCCTAGGAGTCCACAATGGGGACTTTGGCTGATATAATGATGACCCAAGCATGAAATCCATTCTTCAATAAGTCATTGTTACAATAATAAAAATTATTTTCTTTATTCTTTTGACAAGTACATTTCATGATGACTCAAGTACATTACTGAAGACTGAACATAGTTACTTTTTTCCAACAAGGGTGAGGTGGTCTCAGGAAAATTCCCAAATGCCTAGGAACCCCTTAACCAATAATGGCAGGATACACGGTAAAGCTTGAGGGTGGAGACTGGAAAATTCCTCAAGGTGTTGGAGAATAAATTTTGAGGCATCCAAGCTCAGTTTGGTTTTATGATCTCGACACTAGTTTAGGTGAGGTCACAGTATGGTGAGGGCGGAGGTGGTTTAATCTCTGGATTCCCTTGGTTGTTTATGGATTGGTTTATCCCATGAGATCCCACATTCATGATTGGAATATGGCAGGGGGTGATTGGCTGAAAGAAAGATTTGATTGGGCATTGCGCAGTTCCAGCAGGCAAGGAAAAAGCTTGAGGGTTGCAAATGCGAAATGCACAGTTTAGGAAAGTTGGATGAGGTTAAGTGTGGGATCAATGGAATCGATGTGAACAATGATAGAACTTGACTATGACCAACACTTTGATACTTAGTGATACATAATAGATCATCCAGAACATATGAAACATACTTCCCTTAATGCAAATAACGTTTGTCGCAACTTGTGACAAGTGTGGCTCCGACGATAGACTTTGTGAGGATAATGACGACACTTGTGTAATAGTGTGTGATACTTTGGAAATGAGTGTGAAACATGTCTATATGATGAGAAAAACTCATTTTCACCAATATTTCCCTTTGAAGCAAACCTGAACTCCCCTTTGCATGATATGCAATAATTCTCATGCCCGAAGGCGACACTTGCTATATAAAGATAAAAGTGTGCACAACTCTTGAGATCCAAGAAGGGAGATTGAATTCATCATCGCACTAATAAATGACTAGGGAACGACTGATCACAGGATCCACAGTAGGCTCCAAAATTCAAGTGTAGGCCAAAATTTTGGAGGGTGTTGCAGCCGTTACAACACTTGGCGACAAATTGGTAGAATCCAACTTCTCTATTTTGGTTAACTCTTTATATGCGTAGCCTTGGTTATTCAGGCAGTATCGATTCATTGTGCATATTACCTTTTCCTTTTCCACTTACCCCATGACTAGACATTGTCCCATCTATACCTTATTGGTCGAACATAACATAAGATTTAGCATAAACACAATGTTTCGAGTTGGGAAGGGTAGTGTACCTTGCGAGCTTAAGATTTCCAGGGTATAATTTTTCATCTTTGGTGTTGCTCTGTTGCCAACAGGCCTGGACAGTACCCTGGCAGAGTCACGCAGGAACACAAACATTGCTCCGCTGCCAGCGAGCCTGGATAGTACCCCGATGAAATTTCTTGCTTCACCTCTCTGTGCAGGAATCCTTTCTATTCTTTCACCTTTATTTATTTATTTGAAGAGAATTGTGCATTGGCACTGATTTATTTTGGGGCGGAAGAGGGATCCCGACTTATGGAGAGCAAAAGAGGTTGTTCCTTCAGAGAAGCATATAGAAACCTCTGATTTAGGTTTGCTCATTTAGATTTTCCCGTTCTCTGTTTCTACTAATTAGATAAGCTTGACAACACCAAAGCATAAAAAACTGAGAATAGGCATGTGGTTTTTTGGAATAGACGTGGGTTAATGGTTGGACCAAAACTCTCCTTACAGAGGGATCATATTTTCCATCAGAACTTCATCGGCCAAAAGATGTAGCCAACACAAGGAAGACGTATAGACAGCTAGCCAAACATTGAAGTGTCACAAGACTCTTTATAGTTCGGCCACACACATACTAATAAGCCAAAATAGGTCCAGGCACAACACTTATTCACATGATGAACACAAAAGGAGAAACTCAACAAGAAAGAAAACAAGATGAAAAGAAAGAAAACACACAACAAGGAAACAAAACCAGAAGATAAGAGAACAAAATGGCTAAAGCAAACATGATGTAGAACTAGAATAAGAAAATGAGGATAGACTATAGGGAATGAGTGCAGAATGAGTGCAAGAAAGGGAAAACTAAGATGCAGCTAATCCTACTCCTAAGTTAACATCTAGAAGGTCGAGGTCACATATAATGAAATTACCATTGAAACCATCATATTCATTCCCGACCTGCATCCACAAAGATATGAACAATTAAAAAAAGTGATGTGCAACAGAAGATATAAAAACTTGAAAAGCTTGCACAATAAAAGGAAGGTCTCTCTTATGGACGGAAAGGTGTGTCACACCCACTACTTTCATCCAATTCAAATGCTTACCTTTTCTATGAATACCATTTTTCAACAAACCTCGGAAGCTTCTTGCGGATGTGTCTTCATCTACACCGAGCCTCTTATCAAATGCGAGGATAGATTGGAACTTGTTGTTTGCTATAGAGCTTGCTAGGTAAGATTGTTCCATCCATTCATTGATTGGATTGTCAAATTCATAATGGCCCTCTTGAAAACCCTGAAATCTTGGAAAAGGTGAATTTTTAATTAGAGGAGTGGGATCAAGATGAGAATCTTGTAAGGGAAAATATATATGATCATTCTTTGCAGTCATGCCAAGCCATTGAGGACCTGCCATAACCATCAGAAAATGCTAAAGTGCCTCGCTTGCTTGACAATTATATGAATATAGAGATGTTTAACAGTGAAGATCAAGGGATGTTAAAGAATTATCATTGGATGTGCTGATGGGATAATGATAAGCTAAATGACAATCACCAAAGACAGAGAAATGGTCAGATGAGTTGATTAAAGCATTTGATTCCCAGTTTGTAATAAACAAAGAAAAATCAATATAAACAATCTCGCGAACGCTCTGAACAATTGAACCAAGTTCCTTATGAGCCAAATATGACAGACCACCTTCTTGCGACTGGTGACAAATTTTACAAGCATCGTATTCATCAAAAGAGTTTAAAATGGATGCTAGCACCACAAATGCATGAGACCAGTTGGGAAATGGTGAACAAAGAAGAACTTGATTTGTGTGACAACTTGTGCATTCATTATCACTCAAGAGGATTTTTGGTCCAATAAGAGAACAATTTTCAACATCAAATTCACACGAAGACCCAAGAGTTGACCATTAAGGGATAAATTCGATAAGCATGATTCCTTTAGGAAAAGATAGTATTTGAGACGATCAAATTCACAATTCCATGACTCTATGAGAGATGCACATTCCCAACCTGAGTTTGATGCGAGATATTTGCATGAATATGAATGAACCAAAAAATATTCTTGAGTCTGGTCATAAGTAAAATCTCGGGAATTTGAAAGATTACATACGAAATACCAAACATCTTTGAGAAACAGATTTACACTTAATGAAACAATGCAAAAAGAAGGACTGTGTGAGAGAAACTAGATTTGACTTAGTTCGAGGGGCTTACCAGAGTCGCGAGATCCTGACATAGCCATCAATGGAGGTTGAAGTGCCACGACTCCCTGGCAGGTCCCCAAACTTCCCAAGATTGTAGAATCGCATTTTGAAGCTTGAACCAGATCATACATGGTTTGAGGATAACTGTAGTTGTTGGTTTCAATACTGCTCACCAGATTTTTCAACTTCAACAATCAGATTACTCAAATGGAAAGGATCTTCTAATAGCAAATTCAAAGATAAATGAATCTGGGAAACTTTGTGAGCAAGATGATTTAAAGAGTTGTCTTCATGCAAGGAAAGAGATGACAAGGGATGGGAAGGGTACTCCATGATTTGACTGTTTTCAATTTCATCATGGGCAGACTCACCGCCTTGTGTCAATTGAGGGGATAACTCCTCGGATGAAGAAACTGAAAATCGTGGAGTATTTTCGTTGCAGGTAGATGCGTTGCAAACAATAGGACATAAGGGATAGTGAGGTGAAGAGGAAGTTTCGATATGAACATCTTCTTCGACCAAACTAGATTCTAGATCTAAATTAAATTCTTCATGAGAAACCGAAAGATCATGTCATGTGCTTGGGAATTTGTCACGACATACAACAATAGAGTCATCATCATTAGAATGTTGATTGCCCAAGGCTACGAGTTGATTGAAAGAATTGATTGCATTGTGTTTTCTACCTAGATTAGCATATTGAGAATCATCCAAGAGTGGAAACTCATTATTTTGACATGGAAGATTCTAAAAAAGAGAGGAAAGATTGAAAGCATCTTTACTTTTATGCTCCACTACCTGCGTAACATGACTGCTTTGTACCTGATCGCAATTTGAGCCAACATCTTGAGAATTAGTAGAATGTGAAGAACTAGCTGGTGGAGCAGATTGATCAAGTGGGTCATGGTACAAAGAGTCAGGATATGAACGGTGACATCATCTTGGGGAATGGAGGAGTGAGTCTTCACTTTAGGCTTCATAAGCTATTTTGGAATTTCCTCCATTGAATTTGAATCATGCAAAGCGGAATAAGAATGAGAAGATGGACTAGAGAATTGATTTGCAGATTTCCCAATTTTACAACCATCGCAAGGAGGCACCCACATTAGGATTGGAAAGGGAGGAGGACAAAGAAAAAAGGGGCAGTAAGCTCCTCCTCTGAAATTTGAGGTGTCTCATGATTCACAAGAGTTGGGGGAGCGGAAAAATCAGGGGGTTCAGGTTCACCATATGAAGAGACAAGAAACAAGCTCTCAAACTCATGTTTTAATAAATCTTAGCTCATATGTTTTTCAGGAATTTCATAACATAGGTGAAGGAATTTATTAGAAAAATCCTCAACTGATTCGTCAGGCTTCATTCTTAAAAGATTGATTCTTCCACAAACATCTCGGTAGTTATACTTATTGAAGGTTTTATGAAGCCTCTTGGCAAGCTGGCCGAGTGAATGGATAGAAGAAATGGGTAGTGTATGACACCATCGATTAACACGACCTTCGAATGTGAGGGTGAGTAATCTAGCCATGACATATTTGCAATGTATTCCGTTAGAAAGACAAAGACGGACAACTTGAAATAGATGTTCATGAAAAGTCGATTCACCCTCACCTTCAAACTTAAATTCGGACAGGTTATGAATAACTTTCGCATGGATGGTACAATTAATCTCTTTAGAAAAACATATCGGGATTATGATTTGTGTAAGATCCATTTTAAATAAGATATTCAAATCAGACTCAACATGCACAACATGTTGTCTGGTTCTCCTTCTAGTTCCATTTTGTTGACGGTGTTGGAAATCTGCCAACCAAGGGGATCTCCCCGATATAAAGTCCCAATATGACCTCACACTATTTGGTGTAGGAGTCCCATCTGGTATAAAGGCCCGGTTGCCAAATCCTTAAATATTTTCTTTGGCTCTAGTTGTCAACACAAGAGAGTGATGCGATGGTGTCTTTAGAAAGCAAGGGAGTTGTGTCTAGTGAGTGTGCAGGTGCAATTGTGTCAAGGTTCTTCTACTGCAAAGGGGGGAGAAAAGTGAGCCTCTAAGTTTGAGGTAATAATACCACCTAGAAAGAGATACACATGAACCATAAGGCTCCGTATAAAACCTAGCGGAATAATCCACAGTGAATGCGACAGTCGTTACAACCAACAAACAAGGAAATATTTGTCTAGTATCCCACAAAATAGTCCACAAGGATGGGACAACAATAACAACCATTACAACACATTCTCAATAAGATAAGCACTAAAAGAGCCGAAATAGTTCAACTATCTTAGTACACATGAAAGAAAACATGGAATACAAACGTCCACATAATAGTGTTACAAACATTCATTGTCCATGCATGAAGATCATGTTGGCCTTAAAAGGCTTCTGTTATTAAGCAAAGTTCCAAGACACATTTTTACAATGTACATCACTAGCCCCAATAGTGGGACATTGGAGCCACCCCTTGCTCCTCAAAGAAATAGTTGATCTCTCTAATGTCTTGCAAGAGAAGCCAAGGTGAAAAGTCCTTTGCTCATACAGTGAGGGGGCATATATAAGCAAGGGGTGATGTTTCCCCTTTGTGATTGTTTGACTACCCTCATGATTGTTCAACTTCCTATGACTTTTCAACTTACACGACTCTCCATATTCATGTGTGTCCTTTGGACTTCCACTTTAAAATACATTTGAATACATTATACATGCTCCACAATGATGATGTGGCATATGGCAACTTATGACAAGACATGACATGCCATTGTTGATGTAAATCGGTTGGATGTTGTCGTAGTGTTAGTCCACTGTTGCCACTATGAGTGATGTTTTCTTTGAGAATACTCTTGTCTTCCACCTCTTCATGGCTTGGTGACAGGAGTCTTCAATGATCTCAAGCCTTGGGTTGTGGTCGTGAGTTGTTATCCTTTTGCCTTGATAGATCAGCTTGTATGCTCTACAAGAATGTATTTTTCATGTCTTCTTCCTTCATCTCCTTTTTCATCTTCTCGCCAAATTCCTGTATCTACAATTCACTCATGACGAGACGATATTAGCTCGAAAACCTCCTAGCTTAAGATGGTGCATTCTGGTCCGGGGACGAAGCAGAAACTGAGTTACAAGTTGGGAAGGAGGCTCAGTGACTGCACATTGTGCAGTCCCAACAGCTAGGGCTGAAGCTTGAGGCCTGGAACTGTGCAATGCGTAGTTCAGGTTGGGTTGAGGGACAATACTTGCACAATTTTGAGAGACAGTGGGTCCAGCTGAAGGAGGGGCCATTGTGGAAGATTTCAACGCATTTTTGGAGAGGAAGGTTGACTAAATTTTGCGCATTTTTAGGAGACAGTGGGTCAGTATGAGGGGAGGATCGCTGAAGGCATCTTCTGCGTAGTTCTGGAAGGGAAGGCTGGGTCTTGGGCTCAAGAATTGCGCAATGTAGTGCAATCCAGGTAGGTTGGGTGAAGCCAAGTTTACGGGTTGGGGAGCTTCTTCAAAAAAGGCTAAGTGTTGGGCTAGTGAGATTGACAGGTGAAGTAATGAAGCTTTGACTATGTCCTAACACTTAGAATACTTGACAACTCAACAACATTGATCACCCATGACACATGAACAACACTTTCACTTGTGTGTGCCCGCTCTTTGACCAGTTACGACAAGTGCGACACCTAAGATAGACTTTATGACGACACTTGCGCGATAACACTCAAAACTTTGTGAATGAGTGTGACAAGTGTTTACATGGTTAGGAAAACTCATAAACACAAAGATGAACCCTTGAAACCACTAGAATGAGCTTATGCATAAAGTCAACAACCAACATGCAAAAAGACGACATCTTGCCTATCTTGTGAAAGGGAGTGAAACACTTAGCGAAAACACATGGAATGACTTTCAGTGTTTGCGACCATACATGTCATTGAAGACATAATGATATGACAATGATAAGTTTTCCTTCATACTACACTAAGAGGTGCATTTCAACTTCATGAAAGATGTGCTTTTTTTTTCGTACCTACCCTCCAAAGGGTTGTGAATCAGATGGAGTCTTCATGCGGTCCTGATCTCTGATCTTCTATCATACCCAGGGTTCCTTGGTCTTCTTATTTGATGATTATCTTTTCTCCTCAGCTCCTTAAGTGTCATCTAACATGTCCTCCTTCTTCATCTCCTTATTCATCATCTTGCCATAGTGTAAGAGAGTACTTGCATCTGCAACTCACTCATGATGAGACAACATCATTCTGAAAACCCCTAGCCTAAGATAGAGCACTTGGATTCATGAACTGGGTCGGGACTGAGTGACAGGTCAAGGGAGAAGGCCCAGTGACTGCACAATTGCGCAATTCAAGTAGCCAAGGGTCAAGCTTGATCACTGGGATTGCATAGTGCGCAGCTCAAGCCAGATTGGGGGAAATTTCTGCACGGTCCTCACTAAGGAAAAAATTTACGCAGTGCCCACTGAGGGACAAAATTGTGCAATTCAAGCAAGTAGTGGTTGCTATGGGATGGGTCTTTTGGAGGACAAACTATGCAGTTTCAGGAGGCAAGGGGGACTGGGCAATTGAGAGGCTTGAGGGACATAACTGCACAGTTTCCTGAGGCAGTGAACTCTGGTTGAGGGAAGGAAACTGGGGGAAGCATTTGCATAGTTTTGGAGGCCAATGGAGGCTCGGCTTTCTACGCATTGGACATTTCCAACATGCAAGGAAAAAGATTGAGGGTTGCAGATGTGAAATGCGCAGTTTAGCAAGGCTGGATGAGGCTAAGTGTGGGATCAATGGAACTGATGTGAATAGTGACAGAACTTGACTGTGACCAACAATTGGAAACTTAGTGATACAACATAGATCATCGAGAACATATGAAACATACTTCCCTTAATGCAGACAACCTTTGTGGCAACTTACAATAAGTGCGGCTCCGACGATATACTTTGTGAGGATAATGATGAGACTTGTGTAATAAGGCGTGATACTTTGGAAATGAGTGTGAAACATGTCTATATGATGATAACAACTCATTTTCACCAAGGCCCCTTGAAGCAAACCTGAACTCCCCTTTGCATGATATGCGATAATTCCCATGCCTGAAGACGACACTTGCTATATAAAGATATAAGTGTGCACGACCCTTGAGATCCAAGAAGGGAGCTTGAATTCATCAGCTCACCAATAAATGACTAGGGAAGGGCCGATCACAAGATCCACAGTAGGCTCCAAAATTCGAGTGTAGGCCAAAATTTTGGAGGGTTTGCAGCCGCTAGAACAAGTGTATATGGTTATCATCACTGCTTCTCCCCATAAGAACTTTGGAAGATCTTGATCAAGGAGCATAGTTCGAACGTCTTCTTCAATTGACCTATTCTTCCTTTCAGCCAATCCATTTTGTTTGGGATAATAGGGAACAAGGAGCTCCCTGTCAATACCTACTTCCTTACAATATGCGATCAATTCCTTAGAAATGTATTCTCCACCATTGTCAGACCTTAGAGTTTTTATCTTTCTTTCGGTTAGGGTTTCCATTTCAGCCCTAAACTCCTTGAGCTTATCAAATACTTCATCTTTTGTTTTGAGGAGGTAGAGCCATGTCTTTCTAGAATGGTCATCAATGAATGTCACATAGTAGAGATGACCTCCAAGTGACTTGTTAGACATGGGCCCACACACATCGGAATGGGTGAGGCCTAAAATATCTTTAGACCTAGTTTCACTATTGTGAAATGGCTTTCTTGTATGTTTTCCCAAACAGCATCCCTTGCACACACCTTCGTGATCTAACTTTATATTATGAATACCATGAACCAGTTGACTAAGAGTAGGGATGACCTTATAATGTAGATGACCATACTTCCTATGCTATAGCTCAATGAGACTTACTTCCAGATGAACCAAAGCTTGAGGAGGTGGTGAAATGACTCTATAAAGACTTCCTTCACTGACACCAATAACCCTAGCTTTATCAATCCTAGAGTATTTTCCCCAAACCAACAGTTTTCCATCAACAAAAGAAATTATCTCCCCTTTATATTCTAAACAAGAAATAGAGAGCAAATTATTTTTCAAACATGGAACATATAGAATGTTTTTGAGATGTAGCTTCAATCCATTATCCAGTTTCAACGATGTTGGCCCCAGGCCTCTAACAACATAGCTTTTGTTGTCACACAATTCCACTGCATGAGAAGATGGCTCCTTTGATAGTGTATGAAGTTGTTTACTTTCTCCTGTCATGTGTCTCGATGCTCCACTATCAATGATCCATGAATTGTTATAAGTAAGAGAACCTGTAACAGCAACCAAGAATCCTTGACTTTTGACCTTGTTGAACAAGTAGTAGATGACCTTCTTGATCCAACTTCGAGTAGTGTTGATGCCCATTCTTATGTAGTTCATCATAGAGGGGGAATCCACGCAAACAAAGTGATCTTCGACTCTTACTAACCTTAGCTCTGATACCATGTTGGAAAATCTAAGTAGTTATATTAGGGTTTGATTCTCCTTTCTTGATAATTATTTGTGAGTGTGTTAGCTTCTTTTACTTATTTATTATCTTAACTTTCATCAAGAAATTACCATATTATGTGTGTATGAAGATCACAAAACAAGAGACGTAATATATAGGCACTATGCCAAGGAAAATCCCCACTCGAGGGGAAAACCCAGTCAAGATAATTCTTCCTTTCAATAGTATTATGTGAGACTATTCACCCTAGACAAAGACCAAACCTTCCCTCCACACCAAGTCAGCCTCCCAGATCTTTGACCCCTTCCAACAACTTTGACAAGGCAGCAGCTTCCAACAACAACGAAAGTTGGAAGACTTCGATCTCCCAAACTAGGGCATGAAACAGAGAGAGAGGCACCAAAAGTTCGATTTTCTTCTTCTCCTTAGACTTCCCCAAACTCGCACTTCCTTTGGCTTCCCAACAACAGACTTCACACTTCCCCAACTACTCTTGAGATATCAAACTAGCTTGAGATGTGATGCTCCAAATGACTTCGACTAGCTTGTATTTGTATGCTTCTTGTGGGTAGAATTAGGATCCTCAGACCAACTTGATCTCTTATAGGCTGACTTGGTGTGGAGGATATATAAATCATATTTGACTCAATACTAAACCTTCTTACATGATTCAAAAGCCCAAGAAGGGTCTCTTTGAATGTACAATGACTGTATAAACTTAATAATAATCCTAGGAATCCATAATGGGGACTTTGATTAATATAATGATGACCCAAGCATGAAACCCATGCTTTAATAAGTCATTGTTACAATAATAAAAAAATTTCTTTATTCTTTTGACAAGTACATTTCAGATGACTCAAGTACATTAGTGAAGACCGAACATGGTTACTTTTTCCAACATGGGTGATGTGGTCTCAGGAAAATTCCCAAAGGCCTAGGAATCCCTTGACCGGTAATGGCGGGATACATGGTAAAGCTTGAGGGTGGAGATGGGAAAATTCCTCAAGGTATTGGAGAAGAAATTTTGAGGCATCTAAGCTCAGTTTGGTTTTGTGATCTCGGCACCGATTTAGGTGTGGTCACAGTATCATGAGGGTGGTGGTGGTTTAACCTTTGGATTCCCTTGGTTGTTTATGGATTGGTTTATCTCGTGAGATCCTACATTCATGTTTGGAACATGGCACGTGGGTGATTGGCTAAAAGAAAGATTTGGTCCAGCCAATCTATGGTCGGGTGGTATGTGGAAGTCCCGAACCTAGTCAGATTTTGCCTATGTTTAATAAGATTTAAGATTCCATTGCTCTTGATGAGTAAAGGTACTAGTTATTATGTGGCTTTAATGGTTGTTCTCTCACTGTTATTTATCTGGTTATAAGCATGGTTATATGATAGTTCTCAGTCATGGCTCTTTTCATGTTTTTATTTGTAACTAAATGAATAATGAATGAAAGACCTAATTGGTGTTATAATAACTAATGTGAGAAGGTAGTGATCCTTCTTGTTAAACCTCAGATATATTTTCAGTCCCTTATGTTCAAACTTGCATTCATGACTTGTAGGTTGCATATTTACGAAGTGTTAGACGGAATGTCAATCATGATTAGACTAGGGTAGGTCAAGTATTTGATCAAGTTTGTTATTAAAAGCATTGTCTTCACATTTGTTATGAGTTCTGAAAGTTTCATAGAGTTTTGGGCAGAGGCTAAGCCCCATCCCTGGAAAATAGTCTTAGATATCTCATTCGTTGGCATAACACTAGCAGAAAAAGGTTATAGTCGCACTCAGGAAGGCTCATGGGAGCGAATTGAGACCCTTAATCACTTGGAGGCCTTGGAAAGGGAGTGATTGCGTATCTAAGTCAGCAAAAAAGAGAGTTCTCTTAGGGGTTGGACACCTGGAGAGGTTGGGTTGCTCCTGGAGGTCCTATAGCACATGAGAGAAGTCAATAAGGTATTAAGTTGTTGACTCCATTTCCTGAAGGTCATTTAGGAGGTTGAGTCTTATCATAGTATCCCCTCAACTCATGTTTACCTAGGCAAGCCGGTGAAAGTGGGTAGATATGAGAGGAGGCATGTTAAATTCCAACACATCATCAAGTGTCTTTGTGGTCATATTGCTCATCGTAGCCATGTCTAGGATATCCCACGAGTCTCTAATCGATACACTTTTCTTCTTCTGTAATGGAGATATCCACACTCAATAATTGATTGATTATGGTATTAAATGTATGGAGGTGTTTTGTGGTGGAGTCAACCTCTCTCATCCTTCGAAGGTAGAGTTTCTTTCGAAGAAACAACTTATTGACTAATGATTTTGACTAGTATAAGGTTCCCAACTTATCCTGCAATTTCTTCCCTCGAAACATTCAACAACACCCAATTTGCAAGACAAAGTCAAATCATACTCCTTGATTTTCTTTCGATTTTTTCCCAATCCTCCATCGACATTCCAATCAAAGGTGTTCTAAGATGCATAACAATCCATTTTTCTTTATTTATGAGGATATCCTCCATTTTAAGCTTCAAAAACTCAAAATTTTGTCTATTAAACTTCTCAATATCAATTCTTGTACTACTGTCATCCTTCTTTAATTGAAGTTATATCTTAAGACTCCCATTTGAACAAGAATGTCTCATAGCTAACAAAGAAATGATGTTCATGAACATATCCAGGTTAAACATCCTCAATATTTGACAGTAGAGACACCCCTCTATAGTCAAAATGAGCTTTGATACCATATCTTAGGCTTATGACACTTGATTTACACTTAAAATACAAAAACTCCAAACGCAGGGCCAACTAGACATCTAAAACCTACTAGAAGCTTAGTTAACATAAATATTTAAAGATCATGACACAACTTAAATATAAAATAATAAACAGGCATTCAATAGACCCATTGTAAGATAATATTACGGGAATGCAACCACTAGATTGTTACCAAGACCTCTTCCTACTTAAGACTAAAGAATTTTCTAGATAGTCTCGAAAAAAAAAAAAATCTCTTAGAAATTTTCCCTTGGTCCAAACCATCTAATTATGGATGGAATGGGACTTTGGCTACCTCTTTTCTCATATAGTCCCTTTGATTTATTCTCTTATGGCTCACCTAAAAGGATGTGCACTTAGAAATAATCATACATCTAATACAAGAGAATGGTGTTTGGTAGATTATAACATCAAGTTTGGATATGAATAACAATTGGAAGAGATTTCTTCACAACTAGATCTCTAAATGGAACAAGATTTGGAATTTGGATGCCCTCCCTAAGGTTAACATTTTTTGTTGGACTCTTATGCATGGAAATATATTAATAACATGAAAATTGTTTAATAAAACGATACAAGGCCCCTCCAGTTGTGTTTTTTTCCTTTCTTGTGAAAAGTGTCATTTCACCTTTTATTTGGGTGTGCATTCATTACAATGGTTTGGATCTCAACTATCAAAGGAATAAAACAAACTTGCTGAAAGCTAGACTCTTAAAATGCTTTATTTGACAAATGGAGTAGTCTATATAGGGGCACCTTAAAAACAAACCATTATTGAAATGGATTTGGCTTATGTTACCGAAATACAGTTTCTAGAAAGTTTGGTCAGCTTATAATAGAGCCATTTTTAATCGAGAGTTAACCAAACCTGAGTTGGAGGCAATACAAGAAAATACTTTGTTAGTGAAGCACTTAAGCTTTAGAGAATTATAATTTTTGAATCATTGGAACTCAACAGGGATGAAGAGGAATGGTATAGATAAATTAATATAAAAAATTCCTTCACAGGGCACATATTTGGAAAAACCAACCTTGGATCGTGTTGGCATATTTATATGACCTCTCAGCATTTCCAAAGGTGGAAACCATATTAGAAGTCTTAATTTCTTTTCTTTGATAAAACCCCAAAAAAGAATCCTAGGGTGGCAGGAGTGGGAGGGGTTATCATAAACCCTTGTGGAACAATAACAATTGTATATGCTTGGGGCATGAGTTTATCTACTAACAACCACATTGAATCATGTGTTGTCTTGTAAGGTATGAAAATTGCCATTATTCTTCACATTAAGAAGTTGACTATTGCAAGAGACTCCCAACGCATTATTAGACATATGTCCTTGAACAATACCCATATAGGTTCTCTCTTATCTTTGGTGATAGAGAAGATATATCATGCTACAATGTAATAGAGGTGGATATAGTTATTAATGATGAGATTTATACTCAACTTAGACATTGATATGATGGAGGAAAAGGCACATAACTAACACTTAAGTATACCCATGGCTCGTTGTAAGCCAAGAGGATCACGTGGTAGAGGGACTTATGAGAAGCAATGCTCCCTGTATTTTCACATGCTTTCATTCATCTCCTCGTGTGATTTTGAAATAGTGAATACCATTTCCCATAATCACCATGGGATTATGGCTTTGTGGTTTGGTTTATTTTCTTAACATCTTTGACTTTTTAGTTCAATGTCTTATTTAGTGAATTATGGTCTTTAGGAATGACTAGCAGTAATGGTTCTCCTCCTCCTCTATTTTTCAAGTAAGCTACCACATTTACCTTCCTCTCTTCTTGAACGTTTGGTAGGCTTTGGGTAAGCTATTCATCTCAATTTGAGAGATTTTCTTCCTTCTTTGTTCATTTTTTTGATCTTATCTCTCTATTACAAGTGTTACATTTAATCAATGGAGATAGTGTGATTCTAGGAGTTCACTTATTGATTCATTGTTTTTGGCAAGATTGAATTGAAACACTTTGGAAGTAAACTTATTTTTCTTAGTGTTACAAGTGGCATGTTGATTCTCGTTCCTTGTATGGGTGAAAAAACTGTTTATCCTCAGATAATTTGTTGTTTAATTGGAATCCCCTATTTATTCTTAGCTCAAGTAGTGCTCGTTGGGATGATTTTGAAGAATTTTCCTTCCTAACCTAGATTACATGTAACCTAGTTTTTGAGATAAAGATTAATGGTGAAGACTGCAAAGTTTTTTCTTCTTTGCTTCATGAACTATTTACTACTATGTTCATATGGATTATATGGAATTCCAAGAGTTAAGACATTCTTTGTAAAGGCACGAGGAGGAAATTGAAAGCAATTGTAGTTCAATTATTACAACCTCTAAGAAAATTCATGAGTAGGATAGCCATGCAACTTCCCAAATAACAATATAATGGGAACCTTGGTACAATAGAAATGTCAGGTAAATGTGGTGGAGGCATAATGTAATATGCTTAGGAACATGGTAGTTAAATTATCTGAGGGTGAGTATTTTGGAGCTTCTAACCAAGTGTGCAATCTATTTATTTAGACTATACAAGAGCAAGGGAAGAAGACACAATACACCATCTCTTGGAGGATTTAGAATTAGTGGAGTGACCTTTGGATTCAACTAAGGAAGAAATGGTTGACTTCACTAGTCATCATGTCCCCTACTAAGCTTATATTCATCACAAAGTACTTAGGATTTTAGGTATGTTTTATAAAATCTATTTTACTAGGCTCTTTTGGAATGTTATGTATATGACACTGCTTATGTTGTCTAGCTTCGTGCTGGAAGTTAGCTCATTTTTAGTTTTTGTTTGTACCGTTTTGAGACAACTTGTGATGTGCTTTTGATATGAGCTTTGTTGTAGCTCTTGCTTATTATAAAATATTCCAATTACGGTTAAAAAATGAAGAAGAAGAAACTGGACAACAAGATATAAACAATTTTCCTAAGTTTTCAACCATATATGGAAGCTCTAAAAAGTTTCCACTTGAAATCTAGAAAAGAACATAATTATCACATCCCAATGATTTTCTAGACAAACTTAAAAGTATAAAATAATCCTAATATTCTAATTACTTTGGAAAGCATAAAAGTCATTAGAAGATATTGAGGTTGCTTCTTCCTGCCCAAGGTTGATAGGAAGGGAGGAAGGTTAATTCTTTGTGAATGGAGTCTATTGACCTTCTGTGGTTTGAGGTAGCAAATCATGAATCTTTGCTTTGGTTGATAACTGTGTTCCTCAAGATGTTACACTCGACTTATAGAACCTCAATTTTTTACTTGTGTTGCACTGATTTACTCATGATTATAACTTTTTTGTGATATACAGTAATGTTCATAATCAGTAAAAAAAAAAAAAGAGGATCCATCACACTATATCGATTCTTTGTGTCTTTGCAACACCCTTCTAAAATATTGTGCTTCTTCATAATCAATGCAAGCTACTCTCAAAAGGAGTTGTAATGACACTTTTGGTAAAGGGCATTTTAGGGGTCAAGTACATGCACGAAGGAATGGCCCAGTGAAAGCCTAGTTTCCACCACTCAATAAGTAACCCCTTATTCATCAAATTCTACTAACAAAATGAGTAGCTAGGGGACAACACCCAAGTAGAACCAAAATGTAAGAAATCTGAAGCAGTTTCCAAATTTACACGGGGAGAGACCGAATTCCAAAGTACCCAAAGAATAAGGTTTAGGATCAAAATCAGGCCCAAAAGACTAGGTAATTTCCTAAAATGCAGGTATGCCCAATGGAATCATATAGAATTTTTGCTTACCCTCCAAGGACCAGGGAACCAAACAGAAGATAACCAATTTGAACTAGACTTGAGATTCATACACAACATTTTCCTTCTATCCAAAGACCTATCCTAGAAAATGTCCAACTCACACTCTAGAATTGACTCGAGAAGGCAAAAATTATAAAGTATTATCCAAAGATTGAGTAAGGTTCCTACGAGATTGGTATTGGGCTAACCTGCCCTTCTCCCTTTAGCATAACAATCCCCTTTTGCACAATGTTTCATTATCCCATATTGATAATTCATTCCTTTGCTGAGCAATTCGAATCCCATAGCCAAGTTAATGTCAAGCATTCAAATGAGGGGCAAGATTGTCCCTTCAAGTCGAAGCTCTTTGCTAGTAAATCACTCACAGTGTTTGTGTGACACGTGGATGTTAATTACAATGTTGTGAATCCCCATTTCCAAACATTAGAAAGTTTAATAAATTGGTTGATATCTCCACCCCTTGCCTTTTTGGAGAACACATGGATTGAGGGTGACCATTTTATTAGCCAAACAATATGCCTGAAGGTTTAATTCTCATAACACTTGATAAAATGTGACATTATGCGAAGTGCTTCTCTCCTTTCATATTCGGGATGCGATCAATCCCAAATTATTATTAGGTGGAGTTGATTACAAGATCAATAAATTTATGATTGTACATGAACTCTCTTATGACTATTAAGGTTGCCCATATGGCCTCTTTCGCTAGGAGTATACCTTGGTAGAGAGCCTAGGCTTATGTTTGATTCTTTGTATCCTTTCCAAGACCCCAAGCATGTGGTATTTCTAAATCTCCCTCAAAAAAAAAAAAAAAAAAAAAAAAATCCCCTACACACACCACCCCCTTTTATATTTCAAGATCACATTTATTTAGTACCCATATGCTTTTTTATTGGTTACCTAGACATGTCAAGAATATGAAAATTGAAGTTACTATAAATAAAGATATTATCCACTCTTATAAGCTAGTAGTCTTACCTAAATGCCATTTTGATAGACCCTTGAGAGAAATCATGTCATTTTCTTGCAATTAGACAACCATGGACCGAAAAAATGAAATTCATAGTCGAATTTAGAAGAAGAAGGTGAATTCCATTTTTTTCTCTATTTTCATTTAGGACAGAGTGGATGAAAAATGAAGGAATTTATTACAAAGGCAAGGATATCTTGAGGTATTGAGGGAAATTGGGGCATTTAGAATGAATATCAACCATTTAAAAGGGAGATCAAGAAAAGGGCAAGGGGGAGGGAACTAACTTGCTCAATCCACCATAGGGAGGGAGAGGAATGTAGTTGATCTCCCAACACAAGGTGAAGAGGAACATTAAGAGTTGCTGGCTTATGGGGGCCTGACCCAAGTTCAACGTTAGTTAGTCAAACAAATCCCTACACTACTGGCCCTTTCGGCATCAGCCCATGGAGCGCAGACTGAAGTCTCACCCGAAGCAGTATGGGGGGATGCTAGAACCAAGTTTCCGCACCCTTGAGATGGTTGCGATGTCAGTTTATTCCAACTATACCTACCTTCGCGCAGGTTGCTTCATGCTCTATTCCACCCTTAAGTACCCTCGCGAAGTGTTACAACCAGCCTGCCCGCAGCCATAACTAGGGGCTGAGATGCTCTCGCGCTGCTAGGGCAGGGGACTGTGCTATTTCCAAAACTATACTAAGTATCTTACTTATCTTATTAACATATCTTAATTATCTTTGCGTAAACAGATATTCTAACTTGCGTTCACTTAACCAATACAGCTACACACGTTCACACATCATATAAGCATTAGAAGTGAAATTCATACCCAATATAACAAATGCATAAACAAGAAATAAGATGCAGAATTGATAGAAACCTCTCTTTATTAATACTTCCAGATGATCACAGACTTGACTCATCCTACGGACTCAGCTGCAGGGGTCCGCGCACTCAGCTGCGAACTACTAAGCCTGTGCGCACTCAGCTGCAAAGCCTCTACCTACGCTACGACCCAAAACTTAGACTTACTCTTCAAGCTATCTCTCATACAACTTCATTAGTTCATCTATGTATTATGCTATCAACTACTTAGAGCTTAGCTCTATTTATACAATCCCATGGTCCGCAGACCATGGGTAGATTTTCTACAGCTGACAACATTATCAAAATAAGGGCGGACAACCTTGTGACTCTTTAACAACTACGCACTGCGCACCCACAAAATGCGGAGTCTTTACATTGGAATTACAAAATTGGACCAAAATCTGGGCTCTAAGCCCCAAAACTGCCTTGGGGGATCTTGCGCAACAAGCCCCCAACACAAACATCATGAATCACCCTCGAGTCACTCTGCAGGTGTAGAGATCTTAGCATGAAGACCTCCCATCTCTGTTTGGATTGCTGCAAGTTCGGTAGCGTACTGAGTGACTGCCTGCTAAACTTCCTCTATGCGTTGTTCGGTGACCGCCGTTGTTGAACTGCTGTCCTGAATCCTCTCCTGAGTTGCTTGCAGTTACGCGAGATTTGCTTCAATGGAGGTTGTAATTGTATAAGCCTCGTTGATCCACGGCTGTAGGCACGCTTTCAAAACTGACTCTTTATGCTGAGTGACATCCACCTATTCCTTGATCGCCTTTGCCTGTTGCATCCTTGCAAGCCTCTGTGTAAGGGAAACTGTCTGTGTGGTCCCTTTTACGTCATGCATTTCTATTGCAGCTCGCGCGCCTTTGTCTCTAGGTGATCTATGTGCGGGTCCTCCTGCAGGGTAGTTAGGACCTCGAATAACTGTTCGAATAGCTTCATGCAGTCTATCACTGCACTATCAACCGCTGCCATTGCTGTTGTGACCGCGGTAGTATGCTGTTCTCTGACTTCGGCAAAGATGAAAGTTGAGCCTTCAACTGTAGTTCTGCTATCTGAAGTTTCAGCTCCAGCTAAACCCTCGCCATTTATGCTCTTGCGTCGTACACCCCTATGGCTAACTTTCGGACGTGCGCCTCCACCGGTTCCTCTGCTTAAATGGCCAACTCTGGGACCATTTGGCAGGCTTCCTCCACAACCTACATTATCTGTTTGTTCTGCTCCACTGCCTTGTTGCGTTGTAGGCTCAACTGCTCAATGTTGATGCGTTGCTCGCTCATTACCTGTAGAGCGTGACTCTCCCTAGCCCGAAGTTCTATAGTGACTCCATCCTGTAAGAGATAGAGTGTCTCCTGAGGGAGCACAACCATGTTTAATCTGACCCCTTTCAAACTGCTAACCATAGGCCTGTCGGCCTCATTCTCTGTAATGAGTGCTCCATCTGGTAGCACTATTGTGTTGGTCATCCTGGTGTGCAACATTTCCTCGGCAGTTGAAGTGTCGACTGCGAGGTTGGTGGACACTGTGCCAGCCTGTGGAGTGCGCACCTGCAACTCCTGTATTTGTGTCCAAAGAGCCCCCAATACCAACTGGTGTTGTTCCTCAAACTACTGGAGGGCCTCCGTGGTGACATCCCTCATCGTTTTGTTGATATCATGCAAGTCCCCTTCAGTGAGGGTGATAGGGTCGAAAGATGTCTTCGAGGCCTTTGTTTTCTTTCACGATCCTACCTGCTCTCGTGGTCGCAGACGTTTGAGGTGGGTGGATTTCGTCTGCGGTTCCGTGTCACCTTGTTCTGTGTCTGTCTCTGGTTCGGGCAAAGGTGACTGCTATCCTTCACTCTCTTCGTCTGTTGTTTCTGTTGCTCCGCCAACGTCATAGCGTCGCGTGCTGCCTGGGCCTTAACCACTGCTTCTTCTTTCTTGTGCTTTTTCGCCAGCTGTGCCATCCGAAGTTTTGTCTCTTCCTTCTTTCGCTGCATGGCGGACTTCTCTGCTTCCACCACGGAGTCTGCTGGAGTGCGCCACTCCGGTGGCCAAGACTCAAGGACTGTGAATATCACATCATTAGTCGCCAAGTACAGTAAATCATGCCACACCTTCGTACGGTCCTTTTGCGCCCTGATGAAGACATGGTGGAAATCGGCTTTAAACTCCCCAAAGCTCTACAAACTGTTGTAGATTGTGGGCAATAACTGTGGCTTGCAATTGATCCCCATCCATATGTTCATTTCCATTAGCACCCAAAATATCTTGCTCTCCCTTATCCTCTGCATGTCCCTGGTCACCCATAGCGAAGTGTACTTCGCTGCCTCTGGAAGGTCTGGCGCGGCCGTAGGGAACTGGCTATCTTCGGGTAGCTCCCATGCCACCAGTATGATCGACAATAGGAGCCATGCGTAATGAAACATTTTTCCCTACTCCTGTGCCTCGCGGCAGTTCTTAAGGAACTCACTGCATAGATAATTTGCCCATTTGAACTAGACCCCTTCTGCACACTGCGCCGCTAGTGCAACCACTGGCACGAGCACCTCATTCGCGCAGATTTCTGGGCAAGACGCGCAGCGAGATCATGGCCTACTTATCATTCTTAGGTCTCGGCGTGCGTGGTTATTTAGGGACCTCAACAATTATTCCAGCGCTCTCTGGGGCTTCCACTTCCGCAATTTCCTGCACAGCTTCCTCGGATGTCACTACTCCTGTGTCCATGGCTTCTTCGAGTGCTGACATCATTCTAGTCAGGAGGCCCTACGTCTCCTTCAATAATGTTTCAAACACTAAACTTGCTCTCAAAGCCTCAAAGTTCGAAAGGTCCATACACAGTTGATAGCACAACAACTCAGTTCTCAAATTGCCAAGTGGTTTTCGTTGGATAACCACTTGTAATTTATAGTGCCTTTTGAATTTGAATTCGACTATTCCCCCCACATTCAGTCTATTAATGCTAGATTGGTGGCAGATTTTCAAGAATCTAGCCCATAAAGTTCACCTTAAATGCCTACCGGCCGCTCCATTTGGCCTGAAACCAACCATCAAATCGTGAATAGTGACTTTAACGTTGACTTTTCGGCTGACTTGTGCGCCAACGCAACTATCTTCACGCTATCGCGGACTCTGTAACACTTCGTTACTACGAGCAGTCCTGACATCACGTAGTTCCTGGGCAGAGTAGTTTATATTCCCGCGCCTCCTTTCAGCTGCCTGGAGCACTAAGACTGTGATGATGTCAGTTAGTCAGATGGTCAAACCACCTATGTATGGCTTCAAATGACTGCCATTCACTTTTCTAGGGAAGGGATCTCCATTTAACTTAACCAGCTGGACTGCGCCACCATCGGTAATCTCCTTAATAACATATGGCCCCAGCCAATGCATTCTGAATTTCCCTGGAAATTTATCAAACTTACTATCATACAACAGTACCAAATCATTCACCTTAAAGGTGCGCAACATTATATGTCAATCGTGCCAAGCCTTTTCGCACTGCTTTTGGACCTGCTGGTGAAATCCAGCCAAAAATCGTTCTTCTTCGAGCTCATCCAGCTGCGCGAGCCTCTCCTCCAGGGCTTCGCGATCCGTCATACCTGTGAGCGCTGCTATGCACAGACTAGGCACGATGTATTCCATAGGCATTATGGCTTCCACTCCATATACAAGCCTAAAAGGTGTCTGTCCCGTCAGTTTCTTGCATGTCGTTCGATAAGCCCATAACACTACAGGTATGTGTAGATCCCAGTCACTTTGTTGCGCATTGCATACCTTGGTCAGTATGGTTTCCAGTACTTTGTTGAATGCTTCTACTGTCTCGTTAGCCTGTGGGTGATACAGTGTGCTCTTCTAGTGATACACCTAACATTCCTCTGTTAGTGCGCTGATCGTTTTGTTCAGGAAGTGTGTACCATGATCACTCATCAAGATCTTCGGACATCCAAATCACGTCAGTACATGTTCAAACAAAAACTGCATGGCAGTCGCACCCGTGCAATCCTTCACCGGCTGCGCTTCTGCCCAACGAGTCAAGTACTCCGTCACAGTGATAATATACCTCGCGCCTGTCTTTCCTTGAGGCTAAATAGGTTCTACAAAATCTATTGCCCACTTTTTGAAAGGTTGCAACGTCATTTATGGATTCAAAGGCATCTTGTCCCTCCGTGATGGCCTACCTGTTCCGTGGCATATGTCGCACGCTTTGCAATATGCTTTTGAATCCTGATGAAGGGTTGGCCACCAAAACCCTGCACGTAGAATCTTTTGTGTAGTTTCTCTTCCTGCATAATGTCTTCCTGCAGCACCCCCATGAGCGTCCACGAGGATGCTGCTTTGTTCAAATTCAGGTACATACCTTCGCAGTATTTCATCATTCTCCATCTTCTATAGATGCCCCGCAATGACAGAGAAATCTATCGCGCGTACCACTAATTCCTTCTTTTGATGGACAAAGTATCCTTCCAGCGTAGTTCCAGTTGTTACAAAGTGTATTATATCTTCGAAATGTCCATCCGCTGCGCACAGTAAAGCGCTGTGCGTCGGGTAATCCTTCCTCCAAACTAGTAAGTTCCTCCCTTATCTTGATGCGCGATAGGTGATCTGGGCCGGCGTTCAATCATCCAGGCTTCATAACAACTTCAAAATCGTATTCTTGGAACAATAAAAGCCATCCGTAGATGCGCTCCCCCCCCCCCCTCCCCCCCCCCAACACAGGCTTATTGACCAGGTACTTTAGCACGGAATGGTCTATATACATCTTAAAGTGGCCTCCTAGCAAGTAGTGTCGATATTTCTGGAGCGCATATACCATAGCTAGCCCCTCACGCTCAGTGGTGGAATAGTTCTTCTCTACTTTGGATAATTTGCGACTTGCGAACACGATAGGGTGATCCAAGCCTTCTCCACCATCATGTGTTAGTACTGCCCCCAACGCTATACACGACACGTCAACATGGACATGAAACTCTTTCTTCTAGTTCAGGAAGACAAGAATCGGCGCAGTAACCATTTTTTATTTCAATATATCCAGGCTTTTCTTACAGTCATCGTTACAGCTGAATGTGACATCCTTCTTCAACAATTTTTCCATTGGCGCGGTGATCTGGGAATAGCCTTTGATAAAATTCTGTAATATCCCGTATGTCTAAGAGTAGTGCGTAGCTGTTTCACACTTCTCAATGCTTCCAAATTTAGAATCACCGCGATCTTCGCGGGATCTACCATCAGCCCTTATCTGCAAACCACATGCCCCAATAGGTTCCCAAAAGGAACAAGGAACAGACACTTCTTCAGGTTGAGCACGATTTGGTATCTTCGACAGGTATCGAACATCAAGCGCAAGCTCGCTACATGGTGCTTAAGCAACCCAAATACAGTCTAGTCATCAAAAAAGACCTCCAAGAACTTATGAATATATTCCTTAAATGCCTCAACAACCACATGTGAAAATATGGCTGGCTCATTCTTCAATCCAAACCCCACTCAGTCGCGAAGGTTGTCTTGCTCCTATCCTCCAGCGTGATTTTGATTTGGTGGTACCTAGAGAACCCATCAGTGAAAGAATATGCTTCCTGACCACCTACATTGTCCAACACTTCATCCATGAACGGAGTTGGGAATGGATCATGCACACAAGCATCATTCAATTTTCTGAGATCCATGCATATCCTTATCTCATCCTTCTGCTTCTTCTCTTGCACCACCATCAGGCTTACCCAATCTGATTCTTCCACAGGCTCAATGATGCCTGCTACGAGCATTTTGTCTAGTTATACACAAACCTTCTCCTTGTATCTTGGATTTAAGCGGTATGGCCTTTGCTTAATAGGCTTTGCGTCAAGTTTTAACATGATCTTCATTACTCATAAATCTACGATTATTCCTTTCAAATCCGTAAACTTAGTCGGGAATAAGTCCTGGTATTCGCAGAGTAATTCAATGACCTTATCCACCATCACATTGTCCCAGTAGTCTCCAATCTTCGCAAATTTGGGCTCGACCTCCATACCAATATTCACATGTCTAGTCTTCATCGGTGCAGTTATATCAGGGTTCTCAATTTATGGTCTTTGAACCTCGTAGTGGCCTTCCGTCTCTGGAATGTTAATTTTCCACGGATCTTCATCCTCTTCTTCCGCAGTTACATTATAACATTCCAACGCACAGCTCAGCTGAGTAGCCCATTCAGGGTGCGCCAAGTCTAAAGGCTCCTGTGGTATCCTAAAGATGGTTGCTTTCACCTCTTGTAGCGCTTCCTCAATACCGTCAAACCCATCCTCAAAACTAAATGTCATCATGAACCCTTCACGTAGGATATCCCATTCACCTGTCCCATGGTGAAGCTCTATTTGTACATACCAATTCATTGGAATTACATCTAGGGTATGACAGAATAAGTGAACCCACTTAGGTTGTGGCTTTTCTCCATAAGCCTGTGTCCACTTGGCCAGATGCGCATGCAGATCCTCCTGTCCATCATACTTGTCTGTCAATCACATCTTAGGCTTCCCAAATCGTGTCCGCATCATTTTCCTACATTCGCGCCAATCAACAAAACTCCCCTTGTGCGTACCCCACCATCTTTTGGGCGTAGCATGCAGTACCCAGTCCAAGGCCTAGAAGCGTTGCTTTTCCGTCACCTCCCTTTCAAATGCATCCAAGAAGGTATCAACCTCATTTAGACCATCATAAGTAGGCAGATCTCTTACTTCTGTCTACACGTAGCGCAACGACCTGGTCATCATATTGCAATTCAACATAGTTACTTCACGTAACCGATTCTTCCATCATTCTATTTATTTGTCAGAATCCGAAGTGCAAGAACTCTCGCGTTCCCATGTAATCTGCCCATCTGCAGTGGGATTTACCCAGTCTTTGTCTCGCGCTGTTATCTTGTAGATGCAGTCCAGATCATCATCGCTATCATAGTCACGGACTAGTTCTGTATAGCGCGATCCTTCAGTAGGGTCCAGAGGTATAATTATGCGCAATGATTTCTTCTCAAAGATCATTTTTTGCTTCTTCAGATTAATTACCCCATTCATGTCAGTGGCTTAGTCAATTCCTAAGAGCACGGGGTAGGGATTGTTATCATCAACAATCTCTATTACTTCAAAGTCTGCTAACACGCTCGCTCCTTAAATATTCCACAGTTATTCCCTGCAATCACCCCATGGGTATGATTTTCTGTTGATCCGCCATCCTCAGCTGAATTGAAGACCATTGCAGCGTAGGTCGCCCCATTCGCTCCCATGTTTGTTTCCGCAAAACATTCGCATATGATCCCAAATCCAGGATGACTTGATCCATTTCGTATTCTCCGATCTGCGCAGTGAGTCTCATTTCTCATCCTGTTCTAGTCTTATGTTTTCCGATCTTGCGGACTAGGCACGGTTCACCTAGCGCGGTCCCAACACACCTATTGATAAGTTCCTGTAACCCTTTCACAGCCTTACTGTCGCGCAGTAACTTCATACATGTTTCCAAGAAAGTTGTGAGCATGAATGGGTCCATCTTCGGCTCAGGCTTATCTTTGCTGCTTAACGTGGAGGCCTCAGTGAAGTTCTTCTTTGCTTCCATGAAAGTTTCCCGAGCACGCTCCAAATCAAACTCAGCTTCTTTCATCGAGGCTTTGCGGACCCATGTACTGCCTTCTGGTTGTTTCCCTTTGTCATCTCCCATCGCAATTCCACTTCGGAGCATAATGTTTACGTTCAGATCTTCCTTGCGCGACTCAGACCTCATCATCTGCAGGTTTTGAGTTGTGGGAGGCGGTAACGCTCCTTTGTCGTGTATCCTAGCCATCAGCGTAGGATAATCTTCTGTCTCATGATCAAACAACGTGCAATACTTGCACGACGGGCACGTTGAATTAGTGCAATCGCGGGTATAGTGTCTTGGCCCTCCGCAATTGTAGAAAATCAACTGTCCACGACCTCTACCAGGTCCTCCTCCGCCTCGGCCTCGTCCGCACCCCTGAAATCCTATCCGCGCCATCCTTGCATTCTGGTCAAGGGGCTGTGTTTCAGCCTAAACCGTGTAGGTGGGAGTTCTATCCATCATCAATTCATAGCTTTTGCAAGTACGCTCATCATGTCCCACTGACCTACAAAAGTTGCAGAACAATTTTTGCGAAGTTTGTGTATACTTCTGTAACAAGTGGAAGTTATCCATGGCATGTTTTCCTGCTATTTGACAGATCGTGCACCACAGAGTAGGCACTGCGCTAGGTTCTGCTTGAGCTTCCGGCCTTAAAGGTATCGGTCCTCCTCTTGCGAGGTAATTTGTAAAGACTGGGAAGTGGTCTTTGTCATGACCTTGACTCTTGCATTTTACGCACCATACTCCTTCGCGCACTTCTGGTCGAACTGTCCTGTCCTGTTTCAGACTCTACATCTCAAGGCACAGATTCTTCAGTTGTGTGTGGATTTGCTGAACTCCTAGGTTAGTATCTTGCATCGAGGTCTCATGTATTCTCATGGTAATCTCCAAGGCCTTTGCCTGAGTTGTTATATTCCGCTGCGACAGCCCACTCCTTAAATGTGGTAGTAGCGAAGCTACAAACCACTCGCGATGTTGTCCATCTGTCAAATTCATATTGGCTTCGTGGATTGTACATTTCAGCCTCTGATGTAGTTCCCAAGGAGTCTCGCTTGGTAGCATTGTGATCTCTTTAAATCCCACAATTGACTGCGCTTCAGACTTAGGCCTGCTAAATTCTCTATTTAGTGTTGTTTGGATATCTGCGACTCTCGCATTTGGGTTATCGTTGGAGTACTTAATATACCAAGTCAGCGCGCGATCCTGCAGGGCGCTAACCAATGTCGCTTTCTTTATATGGTCATCTGTAACACCTTGCACTTCCCATACAGCCCTTACAACAAACCAGAATTGGTCCAGATCCTCATTTCCCAAACCTTTGAACACATGCAACTTCACTGTGTTTGCCATACTGAATCGCAGTGGTGGTGGAGTTGGTATGGGTGAAGATGGAGGTGATGGTGATGAAGCCAGTGGTGGTGTGGGTGGAGGTGGGATTTGTGGAATTCTTTGTCTTATCAGATGAATAACACTTCACGTAGAGACCTTTGCGAGCTCTTCCTCGTCTCCTCGCGGAGATGAAATCAAGGGGCTATTTTCTGGACCCTTATTTCCTTCGTTCTTGTAAACTTTTCTGCTTTGCGTAGCCCTAAACATCAAGGTAATTGCATAACCCGCTTTTCGCACAATAGCATTTTAATCCAAGTATTCAAAGATTTTACGTAATTACCTCGCGCTCCTTTGAGAAAGCATTGCTCTGCCTCATTATAGCTGACTGAGGTGTCGACCGCGAACTCAGTAACAAATCCTCCTATAATACGATCGAGCCAATGGTCGACGGCGTGCACGATCTTATCCTCCGATGCTTCCAATCTTCATACTAGCTCTGGGGTCCACACAATAGGACCGTCAGGCTTCCACCTTCCTTGGCTATCTGCTAACTTCGCGATCCACTTGTATAGTCCTGTAGGGAAGGACATGGAAAGATTTCGTGGATATCCGTATACAGGTAGTTGTCTAGCCACTCTTCCTTTGACAGTCACAGGTTTCTATTCTCTTGCGTCGCGAACTCATGAATTTTTTTGTCCAACCAACCTTTGATTTCTTTCTTAGTTGGATTCCAATGATATGACATCACACATCTCTATGCAGATTCTGGTCCCAACAATGGAACCATTTGTTGGCTTATGGGGGCCTGACCCAGGTTCAGCGTTAGTTAGCCAAACAAATCCTACACTACTGGCCCTTTCGACATTAGCGCGTGGAGCATGAACTGAAGTCTCACCCGAAGCAATATGGGGGGATGCTAGAACCAAGTTTCCGCACCATTAAGATGGTTGCAGTGTCGGTTTATTCCAACTATACCTGCCTTCACGCAAGTTGCTTCGCGCTCTGTTCCACCCTTCAATACCCTCACGAAGTGTTACAACCAACTTGCGCGCAACCCTTACCAGGGGCTGAGATGCTTTGGAGCTTTTAGGGCAGTGAACTGTGCTATTTCCCAAACTAGACTAACTGTCTTACTTATCTTATTAACATATCTTAATTATCTTCGCGTAAACAGATAGTCTAACTTGTGTTCACTTAACCAATACAGTTACACACGTTCCCGCATCATATAAGCATTAGAAGTGAAATTCATACCCAATATAACAAATGCATAAACATGAAATAAGACACAGAATTGATAGAAACTTCTCTTTATTAATACTTCCAGATGATTACAAACTCAACTCGTCTTGCACACTCAGCTGCAGGGGTCCGCGCACTCAGTTGCGGACTACTAGGCCTCTACGAACTCAGCTACAGAGCCTCTACCTATGCTACGACCCATAACTTAGACTTACGCTTCAAAGCTATCTCTCACACATCTTCATTACTTCATCTATGTATTATGCTATCAACTACTTAGAGCTTAGCTCTATTTATACAATCCCATGGTCGCGGACAATGGGTAGATTTTCTACACCCGAAATTACATTATCAAAATAAGGGCGGACAACCCCGTGACTCTTTAACAACTACGCGCTCTGCGCCCACAAAATGCGGAGTCTTTACATTGGAATTACAAAATTGGACCAAAATCTGGGCTTTAAGCCCCAAAACTACTCTTGGGGGATCCCGCGCCCAACAAGAGCAAAGACTGACCATAGGGAGGTCAATGCACAAAAAATGAGCCAAGGAGATCATCGAGAGGGTGAGGTACAAGCCACAAGCCCATAAGAGACCATTAGGAGGGTGAGGGACAAACACAAATATTCCTTAATAAGGAGGGTGGGGGTAAGGGAATTGAACCAAACCAATTGGGTGAAGGTGAAGGATAGAAATAAAACACTTGCCCTAATGGAGAGAGGGAAAGGGATTTATCATGATGGAAGCTCATATGTTTTCTATCATATTCTCTCCCACCCCCACCCTAGTATCGTCACATGAAAAAATCACTATCTATAATAAAATCCAAGAGAAACACTAAAGCCATATATTTTCTTTAAATGATGCATCTATAAGTTGGATAAGAAAGATCTATCAATATTTTGCATATGCCAATATATTATGCACATATCTTTATTTTTCCAAGAAAAAATGTACATTTTATTCAGAATGAATTGAAAATACAATATTGACATGTTGTTGCATATATAATGCATGACTAGTTTTATGTGGCCTACATGCCCACTACTAATATCTTATACATAACCTATTCCAAAACCTCTAACTAAATTATGATAAGGATATGTCATCATTAGTTGACATATTACAAATCAACAACCAAATAAGATCAAAACTATAAAAGGTTGCAAAACCTCAAAGGAAACCAAACAATCCTCAACAAATTCATTTAAGACAAGAAAACCTTCAACCAAGTGCAAAGCTTCCTGAGATAGTGATTTGGAAAAATTGTTCAGTTCTCTAAATATATGTGTAAAATAAATCATATGAAAAAGACCAAATATATCCTTCACATGTAACGTCAATCATGAAAGGCCATAACTATGGCCTAGATTTCAGTAATCTTCCATTTGGTAATCATACTATAGTTTTAAAATACATGTTGCACAATATTTGTCTCTAAAGCACACTTCAATAGGATGAATAATGATTTAAATTTATCTTTATTATTGGTCCCAATACCTAGATTTTCCTTACCAATGATGATTCTTAGTAGTAAATAATATAAAATCCAAACTATAGAAGTGTATTGGACCTTTGTAGGTTCCATAAAAAATGCTCCATGCATAATACCTTTTCATATTCACCTCTCTTATCACATGATTTCATTTTGGATATTCACCTCTCTTATAACATGATTTTCTTTTGGCTTTATACTAGGCTTGTAAGAATAAATGAATGAAAGCACTTGTAATGAAACTTTGAAAGTGAGAACTTGGACATCCTCAAAAACCTTGACATTCCTAGAAAACCAATTTCCCAAAGTAATCAAGTATGAAAATGCTTTATATTCCTTCAGCTCACTTTAATAAAGTATTCTCGAAAATAATCCTGTAGGGTTGATCTATCTCAAAAATTTTGAAGTGAGGTATGATGTGTAACCTCTTTCATACATATATTAAGTAAGGGCATTCTAAAATATAAGGAACTTTCTTCATTACTTCTATAGAGGATGTAAATGCTTGGACTTATTTTATTTCTCTTCTAAAGTCTATCCTAAGTTAGAATCCTCTTGTCAAGAATAAGCTAAAGGAATAGAGTGCATTTTGGAGGTGCTTTAACCTACCATGACTTCTTCCACCACCAACAAACTTTTTGTAACTCCAATGCTTATAAAGATGCATATCTAGCATTGGCGCTATATAATCTCTAATTCTGTTATATGCCCAAGCGATTTCATCATTTTCATCCCTAAGTCTCACATGAGCCTTCCTAAGCTCAAATGAAAATCCCTCCCAACATCAAGTCCAATTACCATCTAAGCCCAAGGCTTGAGCTTATAACCAGCCCCGACTCCAAATTGAGGTAAGTAAAGGATTACCAAATTTGTTTAATGTGCATCTTCCTTGTTCTTGGTTGGAGATAGAGGATTAAATCTTCTCGGAGGTATTTCCTAGAATTACATTAGTACCTACTTTGACTTGAACCCTTGAACCAACTTTCCAAACAAGGAATTGATCCATGACTGGAAAAGCTAATGTTTAAAGCTTTACACTCATTAGATATATTATGAATACTCTTTCTTCTCCTCCTAATCTAGCTAATGACAATGTGGGGGACAATATATATTTTAATTAGAATCTTACTCCTTATATTATCGCTAGTTAGGAAATTCCAAAATAACTTAGCTACTACAACTTTACCAAAGAGGAAGATGTTCACATGTATTTTTTGATGACAATGTTTCCCCTCCTAAGGCCAACAAGTTCTATGGAACAACTATGCGAAATCTTCAAAATATTCTTATATGGACCAACTATGTGAAATCTTCAACATATTCTTGAGAATAATTGCATGTGAATACAGGGGAAATGAGAATACTAAAACTATTATGGTTTTGTAATCTAAAATTTATCAAAGTAATTAAATTTTGATGTTGATAAAAACATTGGGTTTAGTTTACACAATAACTATATATATATATATTTCAAATAGAATTGCAAATATTAAGTATAGAAATTGCTTAAATTGATTATAAGAATTTTTAAGAGTGTTCAATTCACATATAAATATAGCAATTTCAAATTTGACAAAATTAGATCATCAAATTCCAATGAAGTCAAATCATTCGACTACCCCGTAAATTATTATTTAAATAACATTTGTGAAATTATCATAGAAAAAAAGAAAGAAATTATTTGAATGTCCACGAGGCAAAAGATAGCCTATGGGACATATTGTTTTTTCATATGCTTGATGTATTCAACCCTTTTTCTGTGAAGCTTCAAAATAAATGGCCCTTTTTTTGTAAAGCTTCAAAATAAATGCTCCCAACTTCTCGACACACTCCTCGCTAAATAGATTATCCCAAGAGCTAGCTGCCAACATATCTGCATAACTTTCCATATTGTCTTTGAAAGCCTCACATTCTAAAATAAAATGATTTTCTCTTTCCACTTTTCGGGAAGAACAAAAAATACATCCTATTTGCTCCCCCATTTTTTTTGTTGACCTTTTCCCTTTCACTTTCTTCTTTGAAGACAACATTCTTGAAGAAGTAAAGGAGTACAAGTACCTTGGGATTGATTTCAACAACAAACTCAATTGGGATAACTGCAGAAAGAAGAGAATTTTAGGAGGGTGGAAAGTATTATATGCTCTTCAAAACAAATGTAGAGAGGCAGAGTTATGGGATTGAAAAATGATTAAATTGCTTTTTGGACTCCTAGTTTGTCCAGTGATGCTATGTGGGTGTGAATTGTGGGCCAGTAGCACTCCCATCTCAAAATGGAAACAAATTGAGAAGATCCAAAAACGCTTGATCATGAGAAAGTTCAAAATAAAAAGTTCGGTACCTTATGAGATAATGTTGAGTGAAACAGGAGCAACTTCCATTGAAGAAATTTCTATGGTGTGGCTCATAAGATACCTAAAAAGAATTGAACAAATGAGAGTAGGTAGATGGCCTAATGTTATCTTCAATGAAGGCATCAGTGAAAGAAAGAAAACATGGATGAAACAAAACTACACATGGATGCAAAAATGGGATATCTACCTCAATGCATGTCCCACAAATAACAAGGAGCTAAAGGATTTTGTTATGGAGAAGTTTCGTAAAAAGATATGGAGAAAAGAGTTGGGTAGAAAGAAGAAATATTACATTGGGGAATTCAACCCTACGTGTGATTTACAACAAAAAGAGTTCATTGGAGCTAGCATTTCGTGGAGGGCAAAGGTTCTTATTGCTCAATTAAGAACCAACTCACATCAACTTCAGTGTGAAACAGGACGGTGGAAAAGGCTTAAAGAAGCTTGGGAAGAAAGGGTGTGTACATTTTGCATGTTTGGGGCCGTGGAATCGGAAGAACATTTCATTTTGGAATGTGATGCATACAAAGACCTCAGAGAAAGTTATGGGAACATGTTAGCCTCAGTGTCTTGGCATTGTCTTTTTAGCGAGGAGATTGTTGGAACGTTGGGTCAGCGCATCATCAATTTGAATCAAAAAAGGACTGAATTGCAAAGAGCGAAAAACAGGGAACTAATGGTCTCATAGACTATTTTTAGTCTCGTGGACCTTAAAATATCATTTCATATTAATTTTGTCCTTGCCTTTGTTGGAAAATCACAATGCAGAGTACTCATGGTTGATGGGGCCATATCCGTCGTAGGTGGATCATTTGCATACCCATGTCTGGGGCGCTCGTATGTGTCACTTCAAGATTGCTGAGTGTATTATAATCGTGGGGGGGGGGGTTGCGACCACAGTTGGAATTTGGATTCCTCTTTACTCGTCAAACAATTTTTTTTTGACGTTTTAGATCTTCATACTACCCATCAAAGAACGTTATGTTTAAAATGTTACCCTTCAGAGTGATGCTTTGATAATAAATTAACCATTCAAAAAAATGAGTAAAATATTACCCTTCTATAACACAATTATGTTAAAAATTTCACATATTTATCATAACAAAAAATACAAAATGACTATAACACACAAATGAGTTATTGAATCTGATTATTTCCATATAATTAATAATGATAACATATTTTCTATTTTAAAATATCTTTTCATATCAAAATTTCTCAATAACCAAATTGAAAATCAAATTAATTGTTAAAAATTAAAATAAAAGTACTTCATTGTAAGTCTTGTACACAAAATTATATAGTTCTTCATAAGTGGATTTTTGGTATTTTGGACACTTTTAGACAACCATTTATTTTTTATTTAATTTATAGGTCACCATATTATTTTTTATTTTTGTACATAGCCATATTATTATTTGTACACAATTGTTATTATTAATTCCAATTAGACTCAATTAAGTATCATTATTTACCTAAGTTATCAAATCCCAACCCTCATGAGGGCTACTATGGGGACTCCACCCAGCTAAAGAAAGCAAAGCCTTTTGAAAATAAAGTTTTATCCTATTACACAACCCTTTTGAAAATAAATTCTATCCCATTATACCACTTTCTAAATTGAAGCTAGTGAAACTATTAACATAGATATGCAATTGCAAATGATTCATACATCATTAACTTGTAGCAAAAACTAGTCCAATGAAATCAACCCTAAATTGTTGGTCTAAGGCAAAATTGATTAAATTACATTTTCGATTTCCATCCTACATTACCAGTTTATAGTTTCTCTAATAAATTATGTCCCTCTGTCCCATATATGTAATAGTAAATCTATAGTCAATAAATACTATATCCTCTTCCTCATCTTTTAAAGTATCCTTACCCTTTATCTTGGGCATGGCTATGATGTCACCCTCATGTAATTTCAGTCATCTCATGGTGCACATATTCTATTTTTCATGTGAAATTATAGGGTTTGCCTCTACTCCACTCCTAATGTCTCATCCACAAACTAACTCCTTTTTTTTCTTTCTTTTGTGTGCTAATTTCTTATCGTTTTAAACTAACTCCCTTTCTTTCTTGGTTTTATGTGTCAATTTCTCATCATTTTAGAGCATAGATTGATATACTTATTCTAAAATGCAACTTATGTAAATTTATCTCATTTTACATAGTAAATTTTTAACATATTTGGGATGTTGGAATTTTCATCATTTTAGAGCATAGATTGATATACTTCCTCTAAAATGCAACTTATGTAAATTTATCTCATTTTACATCTTAACATATTTGGGAGGTTGGAATTATTTTTTCCTAGTTATTTTTGTGTAAAATTATATCTCATAATTTGCCATAATATACACTTTATACTCTATTCTTGAAACACATTTTCGCTCCTTTTCCTTCTCTTACATTTGAATAACACTTTCAACTCCTTTCCTTTATTTAGTTCTTTTTTAGTCATAATTACAACTCATATCAAATTGAGACTAAATTTAATTGAGAATTTCTTGACAAAGCAATATTAATTAAAACTAAAATTATTTTTATTTTTTTCCAAAGATTATTATGAAATGTTTAGTAAATTTTAAATTAAACAATTAACATAAAAATAAAAACCAAAGGCTAGTGAAATTTATCACTTCAATTGGGATTTAATCACAACATTATAATAAATCAGGCGAAGTTAATCATCTCCTTATAATTGGCACTTCAAAACAACCTTATAATAAACCATACTTCATTTCAACACAATTAAAAAAATGTTACTTTACGTTATAATTAGCACTTCAAGACACGTTATAATAAACCATATTTTCTTTTCATTTAAACACAATTAAAAAATGTTAAAAATTTTAATCGTTCATGTTGTCGACAAAAACAAACATTTATGTAAAAGTATAATTCGCCCTTTATAAAATTTCCTAACCTAAACACAAATCAAAATTCACCCTTTATAAAATTTCCTGACCTAAACACAACCCACAACCCATATTTCCTAAACTAAACACAACCCACAACCCATCTTTGCTAGTTCCTCGTTTTGATTTATTTAATTCGCTTGTTTTGATTTAGTTTTCATTGCTACCAAATTTCGATATTTTTATGAATTAATTTTGCTTTTAAATGACCAATCAATAATGATTTGAGTAGTTAAAATTTGGTAATAAATCCACATGTAATAACCCAAAGAATAGTTAGACTCTGTCGAAATCCAATATCTCAAATGCTATGATGGCGTCACTCGCCTATCTAATTAATTCATTAGATACAACGCAACACACTGACCGACTTGGATCGCTACCGACCGCTGACTGGTGGAATTGAATGTAAATTGGTGCATCTCATTATCGCAGAGTTGGAGCCTGCCAGAGCGTGAGAGGGAATATGGGTAAAATAGGTGACTAGGTATAAAGACGTTTTTGAAAAAAGTTAAAACCGTCAAAAAAACGTTCTGGAAGTTGCAAAACACATCGTGTGAAACGGCAATGTAAAATTATTAAACCTATTTTACGGTTAGAATGCCTTCCGACGGGCATTTTGCCCGTCAAATTCCAACGCTGGTTGGGACTTGCTTGGTCTCAATGGTAGGAACGAACTCTGCCTGCGTAAGTAAACATCACTTCAAACAGAGCGGGCATTAAGGAATTCGGTCGAGGTGGCCTTCTATACAAGCTAAATCCATGGAGTAGTTGCTGAGAAATTGCTTGTGCTCTCTTTGAATTCAATTTGCATGCCGATTACATGATAGACAGGCGACCCACCAACTGTTAATATTCTTGACATCACGAATACTACTGAAACTTGAATGTAATCATGGTCCAGATACAATAATATAATCCGAAGACATATATCTCTCTATGAAAGGATATATCCAATGCATATTTCCTGTATTGGGAGGAGAACGTTTTGTACTGACCCAACTATGCCATTCTCATTACTGAATTATTGTGCACCTCCAACTCCCAGGTATGTTTACACCTTCACCAAAATTATCTCCTCGAACTTTTAAACGAGTTTAAGTTCAGTATCTTGTTATTAAGATTGTTACTCTATTGCTTCACGTGAATTGAGATGCAGTTCTTAGGTAGGTCACGATGTTTAATGGCGTTCTATTGTTTCTGTCTTTTAGTGCAGCTATGTACATGATTGTTTTGTAGAAACAAATGTGGGTTGCTAAAGCAATCGTTGTTAGGGCATTAAAAGTCCCAACATTTCAAAAAAATTGGGCTAGGTATCATATCTAGCCAAAAAAATAGCCCCAAGATGTTAACCGGGTTGGCCAAAGCGGGGTATTGTCTTAGCTCCCACTAGGGTTTAAATGTCGGAAAAATGGCCTGCTTGCTCCCGCATAAGGGTGGTGGCCAAAAGGGGGTAAACTATCATGGCCTTAAGTTGGCCTGATGCATCCAGAGGCGAAGACTCACGTTTGGGTGATGGCGTTAGGTTCCTGGAGTAAGTTTTTCAGATGATTCCTCCGGAAGCATTCACGATCCTCTATCTAGCAAAAATATATCATAGCGCCATCTGGTGGAATATCCAGAAGTACGAAAAATGAAAAATGACGTCTGGGTTGGATACAATCCCCTTGAAATTTTGAAAACAAGTAGTAAAATTATAAAAACAAAAGATTATTCTGCTGCAGTTACCATGCCAGTGGCCGAAGTATCATTGTTGTAATTATAGGATATCGGGTTTACCTTATCAAGATATCTAATCTCTAGTTTCTAGAGTGTGTACATATCCACATGAATTAGGTCCCATTGCATATTGTCAATGTTCCTGAGCTCAAGGTTTTCATATGATTGCTTTGGAAGCATTCTCAATCTTATATCTAGGAAAAATATACCATATTGCCATCTGGTGGTATGTCCAGAAGTACAAAAATTGGAAACCACATCTTGGCTGTGTTGAAAATGTAGTGATGGAAGGTCTTCTGGCTTGTGCCTTAGCCAGTGAAGACTACGAATTTGTCTTTCTCTAGCATGAGTGTGAGTTCGTGAGATAGGCTTCAGTTACGATGAGTTGGTTTCTAGTTTACGATGAGTTGGAGCTTCAGTTAAGTGGAGTCTTCCTTCAGTTAAACTATAGGACGAGGTGGCAGTGACAAGTTCAGTTAGAGTTCAATTAGAACGAGTTAAGACTTCAGTGTTGATTGGAAAGAGAATGAGTTAAGACTCCAATGTTGATTGGCAAGTGAACGAATTGAGTTCTCAGTTAACTTACAATCACAACTGAAGGAAACTCGAGTGAACTGCTAATTGAACTAGGCCTCCTTGCATGGTTCAAATTCTATCTATAAAGAGAAGGACGAAGGCACAAATTCATAGATCAATTCTTTGTGTGTGGAGTGCGCATTCTTGAAGAGCGACTGCAGACAGATTTAGGAGCCACAAAAACGCTAGGAAATAGGGGCAATTGTGTGATAGGAAATAGGAGGCCAAGTGCGCTAGGAAATAGGAGGTAGTGCGCAAGGAAATAGGAGCAAGTGCGCAAGGATTGTGGAGCTGGGATCAGAGATTCTTAGGGCAGGTCGAGGCTATTTCTCAGAGATAAATTGCTGGCTGCAGAAGCAGTGTGAATTGTAATAGATCCAACTGCTCAAGAACAATCAATAAAATACCACAACAAAGAAAGCAGGTTTTCCCTTTTGGGTTTCCTGGGTAAAACAAGTGTGTCAATGTTGTGTGCATGTGTTTTTATCTCTGGTGTTTTTTTCTGTTGCTTATAGATTGTTAAGAAACTCTGTACCTTGGTGAAAGTACATTGGTTTCAGTTTTCAGTCGCCTTGTTTTCAGTAATTCATCTAAGTAGTTGGAAAGTTTCAAGAAAATTAACAGGCTGGATACAATCCCCATGAAAACAAGTACGATATTATAAAAATAGGAGATTATCTGCTGCAGTTACCATGCCAGTGGCTGAAGGATCATTACTATTATTATTGGATATTGGGTTTAACTTATCAAGATACGAGTCTTGAGTTTCTAGAGTGTCTACGTATCCATAATACATATGAATCAACTCCCATTACATTTTGTAAATGTATGCACTGAGAGGTTTTTGAACCTGTAACCCTTAATATTCCAGTGCATATACGCCCAGTCTCCATCACTACGCCAAAGCAAGCAGATTAAAAGTGTTGGGTGTGGAGCCTGATTATCTTCTATATTCAAAGGTATCGCCACATTGGACCCCAGTTCGAAATGGGGGCGGCGTTGCCGCCCGTAAAATATTCGCTGCAGGGGGGGTCCAGGGGGGGCAGCTACGACCTTTGGGAGCCCCCCCCTGGCGGGGGGTTTCGGGGGCAGCGCCCCCGAAGCTAAAAACAACTGCCCCCGAAGCTAAAAACAATTGTAAAATTGCCTTGTAAAAGTATAGTAATTTCTAGTCAATCTGGGCCGTTCATTAGGCGGATGATCTGACGGTAGAACTTATGTTTAGTTTAGGGTTTTTTGCCCTAGAAGGCAACCCCTCTCTTTGTATGAGGGCATTGTATTTGAGGCTGTGTGATAGATGTGTATTCTGTGAGCGGGAAATAGAGAGGTGAGACTGTGAGAGAAAACAGAGGATATTACAGCGGATCTGCTGTAGGTTGTGTCTCTTAATTTTGCTGGATAATAGAAAGGAAGGACTGGCTGTTTGGGGTGGACGTAGCCCAAGCTGGGTGAACCACGTATATCTGTGTCTCTCTTGTTTTATGCGTTTTCTGTGTTTATATTTCTGCAATATTTTATGTGTTCCATTGCTCCATAATATAGAAGATAATCAGGCTCCACACCCAACAATCTCCCACTTGGAGACTCACTGTAGCAACTCCACCGCTGCTCCATTTGCTGGACAATGACTCCTCTTTGGACCTGGCTGTTTCTCATCTTCATCGTCATCCTTGAAGACCAATTGAAACTGAGCATATTATCAGTTTCTCCCTGGTTACAACTTTTGTTAGCATATCTGCAGGATTCTGGCTAGTATGTATCTTTTCCAGCTTCAACTCTCCATCTTCCAACACTGATCGTATGAAATGGTACTTGAGCTGTATGTGTTTAGTCCTGGAATGAAATGCTGAGTTCTTTGCAAGATGAATGGCACTTTGGCTATCACTGTATAACGTGCCCATATCATGCTCCTTACCCAATTCACCCATAAACCTTTGTAACCAAATCATTTCTTTACTAGCCTCTGTAGCAGCAACATACTCTGCTTCTGTTGTTGAAAGTGCAACAACACTTTGGATTTTTGAAACCCAACTGACAGCTGTTCCTCCAACAGTAAATACATATCCTGTAGTGCTCCTCCTGTTATCTCTGCCACCTGCCATATATGCATCAACATATCCTTGTAGGGAGATGTTTGAACCACCAAAGCATAATGCTTGATTTGTGGTACCTTTCAAATATCTGAGAATCCATTTCACTGCCATCCAATGTTCCTTTCCTGGATTGTTCATGTACCTGCTTACAACTCCCACTGCATGTGCAATATCAGGCCTTGTGCAGACCATTGCATACATTAAGCTTCCAACTGCTGATGCATATGGAACTTTAGACATATAATTCATGTCTTCTTGGGTCTTTGGGCACATTTCCTTGCTAAGTTTGAAATGGCTAGCAAAAGGTGTACTAACTGGTTTTGCATTGTGCATGTTAAATCTTTTCAACACCTTTTGTATGTACTCGTTCTGAGACAATGTTAATTTACGATTTTTCCTGTCTCTAGTTATTCTCATACCAAGGATTTGTTTTGCAGCTCCCAATCCTTCATTGCAAATGAATTTGCCAATTTTCTTTGAGCACATTTATTTCCTGCATGTTAGAGCCTGTAACAAGCATGTCATCTACATACAATAACAATATAATATAGCTACCATCATTTTGCTTTTTCAAATAAACACAATGATCAGAGTGACATCTAGTATAACCTTGTTCAGACATAAACTTGTCAAATTTTAGATACCACTGCCTTGGAGCCTATTTTAAGCCATACAAGCTCTTCTTCAACCTGCACACTAGTTTCTCCTTCCCTTTCACCTCATATCCTTGTGGCTGCTGCATATATATCTCTTCCTCCAAATCCCCATGGAGAAAGGCTGTCTTTACATCTAACTGCTCAAGATGCAAATCTTCAGCTGCTACAAGATTTAAAATAGTTCTGATTGAAGTCATTTTAACAACAGGAGAAAATATTTCATCAAAATCAATACCTTTCTTCTGTACAAACCCCTTCACCACAAGTCTAGCTTTATACCTCCGTTTTCCTCCATCTTCTTCCTTCAGCCTGTAAACCCATTTATTCTTCAATGTAGTTTTTCCTACAGGCAACCTGACTAAATCCCAAGTCTGGTTATGCATTAAGGAGTCCATCTCTTCTTCCATGGCTACCTCCCACTTCTTCCTGCTTTCAACCTGCATTGCTTCTTCATAACATTCGGGTTCACCGGAATCAGTCAACAATAAATAATATAATGAAGGAGAGTATCTTTCAGGGGGTCTACTTATCCTGGTAGATCTTCTAACACCACTTTCAGGTGTTTGGGGTGCCTGTTGTTGTTGTGGTGGTTGCTGTTGTTGTGGTTGTTGATTATTATTATTTTCAGGCACCTTTACTTTTTCAGTGATTTCATCAAGAACTGCGTATTCCTTGTTTTCCTTTTCCTATTTCTTTTCCTGCAACTGATTTTTATACAAGACCTTTTCATTGAATATTACATCTCTGCTCCTAATGATTTTGTGATTTTCGTAATCATATAAGCGATAACCAAAATCATTAACACCATATCCAATAAAGGTACATTTCTTTGACTTTGCCTCAAGCTTTGTTCTATTTTCTTTATCAATATGGGCAAAGGCCTCACAACCAAAAGGCTCTAAAATAGAGTAGTTTACCTTTTTACCTGTCCATGTTTCCTCTGGAACACCACCATCCAAGGAACTTGAAGACCCTCTGTTTATTAGATAAACAGCAGTATCTACAGCATCTGCCCAAAACTGTAAGGGCAATCCTGCATGCAATCTCATGCACCTTGCACGCTCCATGATTGTTCTGTTCATCCTTTCTGACACACCATTTTCTTGTGGTGTTCTTGGAACTATCTTCTCTCTGCGAATTCCATGCTCTGAACAGTACCTATCAAACTCTTTGCTGCAATATTCACCTCCATTGTCTGATCTAAGACACTTCAATTTCTTTCCTGTCTCAATCTCAACCAAAGCTTTCCATTTATTGAAAGTATCAAATACATCGGATTTATTCTTAATACAATAAATCCAAGTTTTTCTAGTTGCATTATCAATAAAAGTAACATAATAACGAGAGCCACCAAGAGATGATACCTGAGCAGGTCCCCATACATCTGTATGCACAAGCTCTAATTTTTCATTCTTCTTTTCTTTCCCAACTCTGAGAAATTTGACTCTCTTCTGTTTTCCATAAATGCAATTCTCACAGAAGTCCAAATCAACATTCTTCAAACCCGACAACAAATTCCTTGAGTGAAGAATCTTCATCCCCTTTTCACTCATGTGTCCGAGCCTATGATGCCATAATGTTGCATCTGCTCCTTTGGAAGTTAAAGCATTAACAGAGTTAGAAATACCATTGCATAAATACAATGTACCAACCTTTTCGCCTTTTGCTATTACCAGGGCTCCTTTGGTGACCTTCCAAGCTTTATCTGTGAAAGTTGTTACACAACCTTCACCACCTAACTGCTCTGTTGAAATCAGATTTTTCTTTAGATCTGGAACATGCCTTACCTCCTTTAATAGCCATTGGTTTCCATTCTGCTGTTTTACAAGAACCTTACCCATTCCAACGATTTTACAGGGTTTATCATCACCCAGACGAACTTGTCCAAAATCTCCTTGAACATAGTCATGAAAGTATTTCTTATCACGTGTGGCATGGAATGAAGCCCCTGAATCTACCACCCATGAATCAGTAATATTTTCGAAAGAAAGAATCAAAGCATCTTGTAACACCTCACCTGTCACATTTGCTTCATGATTGTTTTCTTGTTGTGCATCTCCTTCTTTTCCCTTCCGAGATCTACTGTCTTTCTTTAGGTGTCCTTTCTTTCCACATTTCTAGCACACTATCGTCGATCTGGACTTGGATCTGCCTTTCCTTGATTTACTGCGATATCCTGAGCTCTTTCCTCTTTCCATTTTTCTTCGTTTAGACTCTGCACTCAAAGCATTTCCCGATGTCTCACCGGAGCTTTTCCGTCGCATTTCCTCGCTAAGGATAGCACTGACAACATCATCAAACTTTAAAGTACTAGATCCAGAAACAGAGTTACTAGTGGCCATCACCAAACCATTCCAACTTTCTGGGAATGAGCACAAGAATAACAGAGCTCTAACTTCATCATCAAAGTTTACCCCTACAGAACTTAACTGACTTGTAACTGTATTAAAATCATTTAAATGGTCTGCAACAGATCCACCTTCCGACATCTCCATATTAAATAACCGTTTCATAAGAAATACCTTGTTTGAGGCCGAGGGTTTTTCATATAGTTTCAACAACGCCTGAATCAAACCCTCTGTCGTGGTTTCCTTCGAAATGTTGAAGGCGACTGACGCAGCAAGGCACAACCGTATTGTTCCGAGTGCCTTTCTATCGAGAAGGTTCCATTCTTCGTCTGTCATACCCGTCGACATCTTTGATTTTCAGCCCAATGGTAGGTATAGATCTTTTTGATACAGATAATCTTCCATCCGCATCTTCCACAGCGAGAAGTTTTGGCCGTTAGATTTCTCGACCCTAAACTTACCATCTTCCGCCATTGCTCCTACTCGAACCAGGAACCCTTCTTTCCTGTGAGTTTATCAGCTAAATAGACCTTCGGCTCTGATACCAGTTGTTAGAAAATTATATATTATGGAGCAATGGAACACATAAAATATTGCAGAAATATAAACACAGAAAACACATAAAACAAGAGAGACACAGATATACGTGGTTCACCCAGTTTGGGCTACGTCCACCCCGAACAGCCAGTCCTTCCTTTCTATTATCCAGCAAAATGAAGAGACACAACCTACAGCAGATCCGCTGTAATATCCTCTGTTTTCTCTCACAGCCTCACCTCTCTATTTTCCGCTCACAGAATACACATCTATCACACAGCCTCAAATACAATGCCCTCATACAAAGAGAGGGGTTGCCTTCTAGGGCAAAAAACCCTAAACTAAACATAAGTTCTACCGTCAGATCATCTGCCTAATGAACGGCCCAGATTGACTAGAAATTACTATACTTTTACAAGGCAATTTTACAGCTGTTTTTAACTTCGGGGGCGCTGCCCCCGAAACCCCCCGCCAGGGGGGGCTCCCAAAGGTCGCAGCTGCCCCCCCTGGACCCCCCCTGCAGCGAATATTTTACGGCCGGCGTTGCCGCCCCCATTTCGAACTGGGGTCCAATGTGGCGATACCTTTGAATATAGAAGATAACCAGGCTCCACACCCAACAAAAAGTGCCATAAATACAAACAAGCAAAGAATACCACAAGCCAAAGAATGATGCGGTTCGGTTGTAATATGGTAGACTGCAGATTATTGAGGTAAAAGAACAACTATGATTCTGGTGTCCACAGTGGCTAAGAACTGATGGATAGGAGATTTAGCAATATTTAACAGAATGCAACCTATTTTTAGGGAATCAATCAACGAAGACACCAACATATTGGTTGTTTTGATATTCCTGTGGATTGAGATGCAATGCTTTGGTTTTTCAAAGTAGACTCCACAATAGACATTTTGATAGGTTGACCTTTGGAATCAAATAACTAGATTCGTATTATTATAACAGGGTTTTAAACTTTTAACATAAAGATCATGGCATAAAATGATGAATTGTCAAAGGAGCATTAATTCACTGATGAGCTGACAGAGTGTTGAGGTGTCTACACCAGGGTTACCCCACCTGTCTGGCATGGATTTCAAAGGGACCAGGCTAAGTCCAAGTCCTGGGCAGTTTTGGCAGAAGAGGTAACCTTTAGACTTGGTGCTCAAGCTGACAGAAGTGTGATCTTTGTGCTGCAGTGCCAGGGATGTGTTTCTTGAAGTGGATCCAAAAAAATGTAAAACAAGATGAATCTAAAGGTGCAGACATTTGATTTTATGATTTTATATAAAAGGCTTAGGATGAACCCAAATGATTCTAGATTCTGATGGTACCCTGACAGAGTTACATATCCTTCCTCAATGTCAAAGTTGGAAGATAACACTGAAAATGCCCCAAGATTTATTTGAGTAACATGTATAAATTAACGGGGTGGCAGGAGCATGGGTGGTTGGAGGGGTGTCGGGGGCGATCATTGTTTATCTGGAGGGAAATGAGGAAAAGTCCTTCGAATAGGGATTGGGCAGAGCTACAAATAATCAAGCTGAAGCTCTTGTTCTATATCAAAGTATGGGGATTGTTGATGAAAGGCGTTAGAAGCAGCTACTTGTTACTGGGGATTTAGAATTAGTTATCAAATCAATGAATTAAACATTTTGTTTTAACAGTAGTGTTTTATTGAAAATGTTCTTCCAAATCAAAAAAGCAAGATTTGAGTGTCGAATTCTTTCATGTGCTTAGGGTACATAATCAACAAGCAGACTCGTTGGCAAATAAGGCAAGCAGACTAGAACACAGTATCCCCAAATTAAAAATTGGGAGATTAACCTTTCCAATCTGCTAATCGTACGGTGTTAAGGTTAATGATCAAGTCAAGTGTGTCACACACTTGGTGCCATAATACTGTGAAGTGGATTTGAACCAAGCACAAAGGCTGGGATGTGCACACAATGTGGTCCATTCACACAACTTATAATCAATTCTGGAGTGAGTTAATCAGCCATCCCAGTTCATAATTTTGGATGCTGGTGGAATATGGATGCAAAGTATGAGGATCTGATGTTTGTGGTGCTCCCGTGGTTTATTTTTTTGCTGCAGCCAATTTTGCTTTGGTTCAGAGTTGACCCCGTTTCTTCTCAGCAATTGCATTTCTGGGTCTTAGTTGGCTCCTGGCCTTGGATTGGGTGAAATTGAACTCCTGAAGGGAAGTAGCCTCTCTTGAATAAGGGGAATTGGTGACCTATAGGTGTCTGGGAATGATGGTATAGAGACAACGAATAGCAGAGCTTCAAGCTGAGAGTGCTACTTAAAAACAAACAATCTCTGGTTTGGTCAACATCAACACCATGGCTTATCCCATGTTCATCTGGGGACAAAGAGGATGAAGTAGTGCAACAACAGCATGAGGATGTGGAGATGGAGCTTGTGGACCAGAACTCGACAATCAACATAACTCAACAATCAACAAAATGAAGTGGGAAGAAGCTTATGGATAGCCTTATGGATAGCTGGGCTTTATACAGTAATGTTACATGTTTTTTAAAGTCTGTTTGTTTCTAGAAGTCTTTGATCAGGGATATGCATGCAGTAGGTTTCAGGAATACGTTTTGGAAAAAGTTATTGTAGACTTAAAATGTCATATCCCAGTTTTGGACTCATTTAAGGCAATTTTGCTAAACATTTTTATTATATGTATTCACAGACTGTACAATACGACTGCAGCATTCTTATAATACAAGTATATCTGTTTTTGTTAAATAAAATATGTAAATTCACTGAGATCTATTCAATTGATTTTAAAACAGAAATGTCTTTGAAATGATTTATTTCTGAAGCAAAAATAGCTTAGATAGATCTTCCTAAATGAAAAACGGATGTTGTGGTGAGTGTAGACTTCAAATGGCGAAGAAACATGTGAAATGGGATTAAATACTTGGAATTTCCAATGAAATGCTAGAAATGAGAAGAAACATTTCTATTCTAATTTGTCTATGACATTCCAAATGACTTTGTGAAGACATTTTGTAGTTTCCTAAATGTGAAAATTGGGAAATGCCATTTCTTGTTCAACTGTTATATTTCTTCTTATTAAAAACAGATATGTAAAGAACCAAACAGGGGAAAACAATAATAACTAGAGTGTGTGTGCATATATATACATATCACAGGCAGTTGTGTGTGCAGTCCCTACAAAAATATTTATATAAAATTTCACTGATAATCTAGATGATGCCTACATTTCAACCATATCCATATCATTTACGTCCTAGCTGTCGCTATTAGAATCAGGTTAACATTTATGCAATATTTAAAAGGCTTAAATTGAGATCAAATAACATTAGTACAGGTTGAATCTTTCTCGTTAGTCAACACATGGTCGGCTGGCGTTGGTTGAATCAGCATCATGTCTGTTAAAATTTCAAAACATGGTAAGCAGACCTGTGAACTAAAACACTAGATAGCTTTAAAACTCAAAACGTATCAAAGTTGCTGGTTTATATGCTAGATCTACAAAAACATAGGTAACTAAAAATAAGAACAGCAGAAGCTAGAAGAAATCCGCAGCACATTTTCCCCCAGGAAAAAAGCTGTAATTTTTATTCATAAGTTTTATGATCCAAAATTACATTTTGCAGATACACCTGTAAGGTGCATTCCCAAAAAAGATTAGAGCCCTTCCGAGAGAAATGAGGGCAAAATATCATCTGTAGCATACCAGCAACATTCTGCTTGATTGAAGTTCCGAAAGTAAGTCAAAAGAAAACATAAACAGAGTTTTAAAAAAACTGGTGATGAGGAGAAACAGAGCCTCCATGAGTCTGGACTTCAAAAAACCTGTAGGTAAAACAGCTGATGCATGGCAGTGAAGCAGCAAGAAGCCAACCGATCCATCGATTGGAGAGACAGTCCTGTATGACAGAAATAAGGAGATAACCGTGCTCCAGCAATGTGTAATGATAAAAAAGTAGATAGCATCAAAAGTGTTGAGTGTGTTCAGAGTAGTGTTGCAAACATCCCGATTTTATCCCAATTTCGCAATTTTTTGTCCTAGCCGATGTTTGCCAATTTTTACCGATATTTTCACGATTTTTACTATTTTTGGTTTTTCGGACCCTTGCCGATGTTTGCAATATTGATTCAGAGTGTGCAGGCTGATCCTGAAGTGGCCTGTGAAAGCATTCTTGAGTGGAGGTGTCCTGGAAAAACTGAATATTCCATAGACCCCTTTCCATTGCCAAGCCGTATTTTGAAAGCCTATCGGCATCCCCATTCTGTTCTCTGTAACACGAGAAAAGAGTGAAACCCTCCTTGATTTTCCACAGGTCCTCCAGTATGGGGGCTAAGTATATATTCCTGCAAGCCTGAGTCTTGTTGACCAATGTTTTAAAACTCCGACTCCGACTCGGAAATGGCCAAGGGTCGACTCCGACTCGGTATTGACTTGGCCGGTTTGATTTCAATGACTCGGTCGTTGTAAAAAATACATTAAATATTTATTTTTTTATAAAAAACATAATTTTAAAGATTTTCATTCATGTTTCCAAACACAAAGCTTTAGAATATAGAGAGAAGACAACATATGATCAAAGTAGGCTCATGAATATATCCATTATATCAAAATGGCACCCAATGCACTGTCCAATACAAAGTTCATACTTAGCCACCAATGCTAGGATTCTTTTTTGCCTCCGCCTAAGGACAATCACTAGACTACAACAACAATAATACCAATTCTTTGCCCCTAATGAAGTCTCAAAACCCTTGATTTAATTTTGGTCAAGCTCCAGAACAATCAGAGGTAAATATGTATTTATTAGTCCATTGCCAAAACGTTTGCCTTTTTAAAAACATTGTATGGCTCAATGCATTGTTTCAGTTTTCTAATTCATGCCACTAGGATGACCATACTTCGGCCTTGTAATTTTCAAAACTTTCTCACAGTGATAGATTACTTTAGGGTTATAAATATGCAATAAACAACAACCCAATCATTGATATGTAGGAGGTGGAACAACTTTTGACAAATGTGCTTTAGGATTTTTGTCAAAGAGCCGAGCCGACCGAGTCATTACCGAGTCAGCCGAGTTGTTACCGAGTCAATGATTGGCTCGGTAACAACCAGGCCAGCCATTTCGTTTCGGCCACTGAGCCGACTCGGCCAGGTATTGACTCAGTTTGACTTGGCTGAGTCGGAGTCGACTCAGACTTTTTTTAAAACAATGTTGTTGACCGAATTGATGAATAACACTGATTCACCACAGACTTGGATTTCTGAGCATCCCTTTCTTTTGCAAAAGTCAGGAGAAATTTGCAAGCCAGTAATTCCACTAGGTTGTTTGAACTTGGGCTGAAACTCATTTTTACGTGTATGGAATTGGTATTTGTAAAGTGCAGTACAAATCCCCACCACTCCGATTTCCATCATCAAAGGAGTCACCATCAAAAAAAGCCTAAGGCTTAGAGCAATTTGGTGTTTCGTTGATAATACATTTGGGTGGACTTATGCCTTTTTCCTGTGGAATATGTGCTAGAATCATGAGTGCTTCAGCATTGATATGTTCAGGGACAGAGGGCTGTTCCTGGAAGATAGCCTTGTTTCAAGCCAGCTAGATCCCCCAATAGAATATTATGGGGAGGGCTCTGAAAGCACTTGTGGTTGAATCTGTGTGCCATTGTTTCCATACGGACTCCAGAGTGTCCCCAGCCCAAGCTCCGTTATGGCCCACAACGGATTTACAAATGTTCCATACTTTCTGGAAAAAAGAGCATGTCATTAAAACATGCCCAATGGATTCGTTATTGTTTTTGCAGAGAAAGCACCATCCTGGTCCAATGACAACGCATTTTTGTAGGACCTTCCATAGAGCCTGCCACGGCTAGGTGGGTTCTGCAAGAACTCTATCTGAGAACAGCACCAGATAACCATGTTTTGGAGTGTAGACGCCGAAAGGGGAGTTGCACCATACTAGTTTGTCCTCCCTCTTCGATAGCTTGATGTGACCAGTCACTAGAAGAGAGGGTAGTCAGGTAGGCATTCGTTGGCTCATGTAACTCATCCGCTAGCTCTGCTAATTTCCAACTTTGTCTCTAGATTGTAGTGTTGTCCGGGTTGCTGATATGGGTCAGTTTGGTGAACCCCTGTCTCTTAAGTGGATGATGGGCTGTTGGGGGACGATATGGGCCTCACCACTCCCAGGCCAGGGATCAACGCTAATTCGAACTCTGTCAACCTTGCTGATCTTCCAGGTTAGTCCATTTTCAATTATATCAAAATAATTGAGGACAAACCTCCAAATTGTAGAGATGTTCGTCTTGGGCTTGTCTACCCTTCATATCCATTCCACCAGAGTAGAAGGAAAGATATATTTATGAGTGACGACCAAAGTCCACGGGCTCTGGGTAAATAACAATCTCCACCCGCCCTTGTCTGCTAAGGCCTTTGAAATCGAAGAAATGTTTTTGAGACCCCAACCGCATAGTAGTTTTGGGACTGCGAGCTTTTTCCACTTGACCCAAGGTAGAGTTCCCTTTTCTTGATGCCTAGACCAATGTTGTAGGAAATGTCCCCCCCCGGATCTAGTGCCCGAAGCGCATCCCATATGGATTCGTCCAGGAAGCGTCCCCGGAAGCGCAACTCCAAAATTCTGAAACGCGGTTCCGCCTGTTTTGAACGCTTCCTGGAAATTTCGGAAGCATCCCTTCGAAGCGTGCTTCCGAATCTACGAAGCGCATTTCGTACGACGCTTCGGAGGGTGAATCCTACGGTTCCCTTACGATTCCGTACGCTTCCGGAAAAAGCGCTGCGTTGTTTAGAAAATCGATTTTTTTTTTTTTTTTTTTTAATTTTTTTCTTTTAGTTTTAGGTGAGTTTGCTTGTTGGGGGTGGGTCCACATTGGGTTAGGGTGAGGAATGAAGGCAAAAAAAATATAAAAAAATATAAATATAGCAAACACTCCCTCATGGTAATGTTAAATTCTTAAAGTAAAAGTGACATTCTCCTTTATTTTTCATTTAAAGTGACATTCTCCTAAATTTTTAACATTACCATGAAATGACTCAGGATGTTTGAGAGTGGTTCCAGCCTCATTGGACTTCATATGGAGAAAATAGAATTTCATATCCTATTCAAAATTCAGTAGACCTAACAGTTTTCAGGAATTCAGGATCAATGGGATTGTGGCATTTCATTAGATTATATCAAGTATGAAGGTATGCGATTAGCATTTAATCAAGAGCACCAAGCCCTATATGTACCCTAGTGTTGGTGGTGTTAATTGTTGAACTCCTTTGTCACGCGGCACGCCCTTAGCAAAAATTATCTTTCAATCAAGTCAAAATCATCGATCAAGCATGTTAAGCTTTTTCTATGATATTTTAAGTCTTGAATAAGGTAGTTTGATCAAAATTGGGCAATGTTGACTAATATCCCTAGACAATCGAGGTAGAGGCAAAGACTAGACAAGAGGAGAAGAATCTAGATTCTAGATGGTTGATGCTCGAATAATTAATTATTAATGTACAATGGATGCTATATCTATCTTGATTTATGCAAAAATATGCATGTTTTCATGTTTTCTACACCTAATTTGGTATTTGGGATGTTTGTTTTGAGTATAAATGCAAAAAAATAATATATATATATATATATATATAGAGCAGACGCTTCCGCAGACGCTTTGCTTCCTAGATTTTTGGAAAATGATGCTTTCGTGTCCCCGCTTCCAAAAAACGTCCTCGTTTCATCCCCGCTTCGTGCAACATTGGCCTAGACCAAAGGAATTTAAAGCATGTTCTCCTGATTTTTTCCAATATACTTTTTGGGACCCACATCAGCGACATCCAGTAAACTGGTATGGCTTCTAAGGCAGATTTTATCAGGACTAGACGACTTGCCCGCGAAAGCCACCTAAAACTCCAGCATTTCAGCCTCTTCTCTATTCTGGCCAAGAGCCAAAGCAAGTCCGCCTTGTTGTAGTTACCTGGCTTTATTTTGAATCCCAAATACTTAATGCCCTGCTGCAATGGAGATTCTTCAAAGGAGATATGATGGGAAAGAAGCCTTATCTCATCTTCCAGATTGTGATGGGAGAAAGAAGATTTCTTGTTATTTCTAATCATGCCAGTGGCTTTTGCTGAAGAGGGTGAATTTCTTCCAGACTGGCAACCTCTCTCATGGATGCATTGTAGAAAATCAAAATGTCATCCACAAACAAAAGGTGTCTCAGCAAGAGAGCCTAGGCAATAATGGTGCCTAGGAAGTCCCCTCTGTGCTTTGCCTCAACTAGTAGACGACTTAGGCCCTCTGCAACTAAAAGAAAAAGCAACGGGGATAGTGGACACCCCTGTCAGAGGCCTCTCTGAGCATGGAAAAACGGAGAGGCCACCCCATTTATCAAGACAACAAAGTAGAAATTGCTTGTGCTCTCTTTGAAATCAATTTGCTTGCCGATTACATGATAGACAAGCGACCCACCAACTTTTAATATTCTTGCGATCACGAATGCCACTGAAACTTGAAATCATGGTCCAGATACAATAATATAATCTGAAGGCATATATTTCCATGAAAGGATATATCCAATGCATATTTCCTATATTGGGAGGAGAACGTTTTGTACTGACCCAACTATGCCATTCTCATTACTGAATTATTGTGCACCTCCAACTCCCAGGTATGTTTACACCTTCACCAAAATTCCCTTGGACTTTAAAATGAGTTTAAGTTCGGTATCTTGTTATTAAGATTGTTACTCTATTGCTTCATTTGAATTGAGATGCAGTTCTTAGGTAGGTCACGAGATTTAGTGGTGTTCTATTGCTTTTCTGTCTTTTAATGCAGCTGTGTACATGATTGTTTTATAGAAACAGATGTGGGTTGCTAAAGCAATCGTTGTTAGGGCATTAAAAGTCCCAAAATTTCAAAAAAATTGGGCTAAGTATCATATCTAGCCAAAAAAATAGCCCTAAGATGTTAACCGGGTTGGCCAAAGCGGGGTATTGTCTTAGCTCTCACTAGGGTTTAAATATCACAAAAATGGCCTGCTTGCTCCCGCATAAGGGTGTTTTTATCCGCTGCTTATAGATTGTTAAGGAATTTTGTACCTTGGTGAAAGTAAATTTGGTTTCAGTTTTCAGTTGCCTTGTTTTCAGTAATTCATCTAAGTAGTTGGAAAGTTTCAAGAAAATTAACAGGCTGGATACAATCCCCATGAAAACAAGTACGGTATTATAAAAATAGGAGATTATCTGCTGCAGTTACCATGCCAGTGGCTGAAGGATCATTACTATTATTATTGGATATTGGGTTTAACCTATCAAGATACGCGTCTTGAGTTTCTAGAGTGTCTACGTATCCGTAATACATATGAATCAACTCCCATTACATTTTGTAAATGTATGCACCTATGTTGCATGGGTTCCCGCACCCTAGTACCGGATTCGTGTACGGGTTCTTCCCAGAAGAACCCAGAAGAACCGGGTTCTTACATGAAGAACCAGGTTCTTCAAAAAAAAATTTGGGTTCTTTTCCTTTAATGGGTTCTTGGGTTCTTCGGGTTGGGTTCTTTGGGTTCTTCATAAAAAAAATTATATTAAAAATTTAATTTTCAAATAATTTTTTTTATTGAAATTAAAAAAAAATTTTAAATTTTTTTTATTATTAAGTTTTAACTTATAACAAATGTAAAAAACTTTAAAAACCCTAAATCTTTAACTCTCTATGAACGCACACATCAAAATTTCTGATACGTGATTACTGATTTCATTTAACTTGAGTCTTTTTTCCATTTGGTTGAGGCTTGAGCCGTTCCTGTTTACCATTTCCGGCGGCAGTGGGCAGCTTCAGCAGCAGTGGGCAGCTTCAGCGGCAGTGGACAGAGCAGCTTCAACGGCAGTGGTATTTACTACTTTACGGTGCTCCTCAAGTTTTCGTTTTCAATTTTCTTACTGAGCTAGTTTATTTCAACAGCAGTGGTATTTAAACAACTCCATGACAGGAGACTGCTATGGTGAAAATATGGTTAGAGAACCGCCAAATCTAAAGGAAACCTATGACCTATAAAAGCTTCAATCATGAGATTTAACAAGGAAGATATTCCAAGAATCAACCTCTAACGAATGATTTTTTTCCATGAAAAAGTTTCACAAGACCCGCGTCTGAAAAATATAGGTGCATTATATTACACATTTGAACCTATGTTACCGGATCCGGCTCAGGCAAGTGGAGTATTGCCGGATCCACGGATTTGAACCGGATCCGGATCCGGATACTCCCAAATACGCTTAAAATACGTATATTTTAAAAAACGCGGGTTTTGGAAACGGAAAGCCGATTTTGGATACGGATCCGGACGGTGGCTGCCGGAAGCGGTGATAGGTGGCTGAAAAAGCAACGCAGATATTTTCTAGGTTTTAAGGTTAGATATTTTGTGGTCCCGATATTAAAACATTACTTTTAGTTTTGAACTTTTGTCGGACTCTGCGTAGCTCTGTCTGCTTTGACCATTCGTAGTTTTGTTTTGTCGCCATTCGTTCCGGGCTCAGTGCTCACCGCCGGCCCCTCCTGCACAAGACTTTTGCTTGCGGGCTTACCGCCGGCCCCACTGCACGCAGCACCATTCACTGCTGCTGGTTCCCGTGCACGCAGCACACATTGTGGGCACAGTCGGTCACGCCGAGGGTTTCAGGCTTCCGCGTTAACCAGGTAATCGTTTACGGTTTGGTTTTATCGTTTACGGTTTGGTCCGTAATGGTTTATGGTTTACGGTTTGGTTATATATATTTATTATTTAATATTTATTTGGTTTATGGTTTGGTTTAAGATTATGTTATATATATTATTTAATATTTATATATATATTAAACAGTTATATATATTATTTAATATTTAACAGTTATATATATTAAATAACGGTTATATTAATATATATAAACATGAGAAAGTAAATAATTATAAACCGGTATAATTGTAAATAATTATATTTATAACAGTTATATATATTATTTAATATTTAACAGTTATATATATTATTTAATATTTATATATATATATGTTATATAATATAATTATATATGTTATAACTTATAACTTATATAACATAATAAATTATAATAACAGTTAATAGTTATATTAATATTTAATATATGTTATTCAAATTTTTAAAATGTATTTAAAATTTAAATTTTTTTTTTAATGTATTTAATTTTACAATTTAATTTTTAATTGCTTATGGATAATCATAATATTAAATTTTAATATATTATAACTTGACTTTTAAATGCAGTGGCAACTTGCAAGTAACCAATAGAGTATTTGATTTTTTAGCTTTAAAAGGTATATTTATATATATATATATATATATATATATATATATATATATATTGTACGTGACGTATCCTTGCCGTATCCGGATCTTAGATTTTCAAAAAACTAGCGGATCCGGATCCGGATCCGTATCCGTATCCGAATCCTGGTAACTTAGATTTGAACAGTGAGCACCCACAGGGGCTCAAGTACATTAAGCAGAATTACAATAACGTGACAACTCATACAGTGCTTTTAAAGGCTTGTCGGAATGAATGTCACAATTTCTTGCTGTTTCGGACTGTCTGCAACATGATCCACAACTGTCAGTCCACTTTTATACACTCAATTTGCCTCCTACAGCTGCGGCATAGTACCTCCTCCTCCTTGTTGTCAAACGCTGAGCTGTAGGGCTCGATTCATGCCACTGTTTACACAAAACAGCTCACTGTTCACTAAGGAACAGACCTCGGCCTCCCTATGCAGACTCCTGTACCCAACCGAAGCCCTAAACAGAGATGACAATGCCACAAACTAACCTCTACTCAGCCCAGAGTTGTTAAATTTTTATACTATATATATTTTGAAAAATTGAATCATTACATATAAATTCTGTGGTTTTTTTTTAGGCTTGTGGCTACATTAAAGTATAAATTATGGCTGCTGGCAGCATATATTTCACTGCTGTCCCACCAAACACACAAGGCAGCCCAATAAAATAAAGTTTAAAATGTTGAGTCTTTGAGAACTCAACATTTTAAAGTTGAAAAATATACAAATTCAAATTTCATATATATTATTAATTATAATTTATAAATTTATAATTTATAAAATATAATTATTAAAATTTAATATTATTATATTACCCGACGAACCCACGCACCCTGTTTCCAAAAATGCCGTCTCCGTCCCCGAACCCACGTTTCCTGGCAACATAGGTATGCACTGGGAGGTTTTTGAACCTGTAGCCCTTAATATTCCAGTGCATATACGCCCAGTCTCCATCACTACGCCAAAGCAAGCAGATCAAAAGTGCCATAAATACAAACAAGCAAAGAATGCCACAAGCCAATGAATGATGCGGTTCGGTTGTAATATGGTAGACTGCAGATTATTGAGGTAAAAGAACAACTATGCTTCTGGTGTCCACAGTGGCTAAGAACTGATGGATAGGAGATTTAGCAATATTTAACAGAATGCAACCTGCTTTTAGGGAATCAATCAATGAAGACACGAACATATTGGTTGTTTTGAGATTCCTGTGGATTGAGATGCGATGCTTTGGTTTTCCAAAGTAGACTCCACAATAGACATTTTGATAGGTTGACCTTTCTTTTAAACTTTTAACATAAAGATCATGTCATAAAATGCTGAATTTTCAAAGGAGCATTAATTCACTGATGAGCTGACAGAGTGTTGAGGTGTCCACACCAGGGTTACCCCACCTGTCTGGATGGATTTCAAAGGACCAGGCTAAGTGCAAGTCCTGGGCAGTTTTGGCAGAACAGTTAACCTTTAGACTTGGTGCTCAAGCTGACAGAAGTGTGATCTTTGTGGTGCAGTGCCAGGGATGTGTTTCTTGAAGTGGATCTAAAAAATGTAAAACAAGACGAATCTAAAGGTGCAGACATTTGATTTTATGATTTTATATAAAAGGCTTAGGATGAACCCAAATGATTCTAGATTCTGATGGTACCCTGACAGAGTTACATATCCTTCCTCTATGTCAAAGTTGGAAGATAACACAAAATGCCCCAAGATTTATTTGAGTAACATGTATAAATTCACAGGGTGGCAGGAGCACAGGTGGTAGACGGGGTGGTGGGGGCGATCATTGTTTATCTTGAGGGAAATGAGGAAAAGTCCTTTGAATAGGGATTGGGCAGAGCCACAAATAACCAAGCTGAAGCTCTTGTTCTATATCAAAGTATGGGTATTGTTGATGAAAGGCGTTACAAGCAGCTACTTGTTATTGGGGATTCAGAACTAGTTATCAAATCAATGAATAAAACATTTTGTTTGAAAAGTATTGTTTTATTGAAAATGTTCTTCCAAATCAAAAAAGAAGTGGCAAGATTTGAGTGTCGAATTCTTTCATGTGCTTAGGGTACATAATCAACAAGCAGACTCATTGGCAAATAAGGCAAGCAGACCAGAACACAGTATCCCCAAATTAAAAATTGGGAGACTTTCCAATCCACTAATCATATGGTGTTAAGGTTAATGATCAAGTCAAGTGTGTCACACACTTGGTGTCATAATACTGTGAAGTGAATTTTAACCAAGCGCAAAGGCTGGAATGTGCACACAATGTGGTCCATTCACACATCTTAAAATCAATTTTGTAGTGAGTTAATCAGCCATCCTAGTTCATAATTTTGGATGCTGGTGGAGTATGGATGCAACGTATGGGGATCTGATGTTTGTGGTGCTCCCATGGTTTATTTTGTTGCTGCAGCCAATTTTCCTTTGGGGTTCAGAGTTGCCCCTGTTTCTTCTCAGCAATTGCATTTCTGGGTCTTAGTTGGTTCCTGGCCTTGGATTAGGTGAAATTGAACTCCTGGAGGGAAATAGCCTCTCTGGAGTAAGGGGAATTGGTGGCCTACAGGTGTCTGGGGATGATGGTGAAGAGACAACAAATAACAGAGCTTCAAGCTGAGAGTGTTGCTTAAAAACAAACAATCTATGGTTGGTCAACATCAACACCATGGCTTATCCCATGGTCATCTGGTGACAAAGAGGGTGAAGTAGTGCAACAACAGCGTGAGGATGTGGAGATGGAGCTTGTGGATCAGAACTCGACAATCAACAGAACTCAACAATCAACAGAACTCAACAATCAACAAAATGAAGTGGGAAGAAGCTTATGGATAGCTGGGCTTTATACAGTACTGTTACATGTTTTTTAAAGTCTGTTTGTTTCAAGAAGTCTTTGATCAGGGATATGCATGCAGTAGGTTTCAGGAATACATTTCAGAAAAAGTTATTGTAGACTTAAAATGTCAGATCCTAGTTTTGGACTCACTTAAGGCAATTTTGCTGAACATTTTAATTATATATATTCACAGACTGTACAATACGACTGCAGCATTCTTATAATACAAGTATATCTGTTTTTGTTAAATAAAATATGTAAATTCACTGAGATCTATTCAATTGAATTTAAAACAGAAATGTCTTTGAAATGATTTATTTCTGAAGCAAAAATAGCTTAGATAGATCTTCATAAATGAAAAACGGATGTTGTGGTGAGTGTAGACTTCAAATGGCGAAGAAACATGTGAAATGGGATTAAATACTGGGAAATTCCAATGAAATGCTAGAGATGAGAAGAAACATTTCTATTCTAATTTCTCTATGACATTCCAAATGACTTTGTGCAGACATTTTGTTGTTTCCTAAATGTGAAAATTGGGAAACTCCATTTCTTGTTCAACTATTATATTTTTTCTTATTTAAAACAGATTTGTAAAGAACCAAACACGGGAAAACAATAATAACTAGAGTGTGTGTGTATCTTGCCACTGGTGCAAAGGTTTCCTCATAGTCTATGCCTTCTTTCTACGCATACCCCTTGGCCACAAACCTAGCCTTATACTTCGCGCTGTCATGTGCAACATGCTTGATCTTGTAGATCTGTCGAGATCCAACTATAGACTTGTTCATTGGTCCAGGGTCCAGGCACGACCTCTCATACATCATTGGTCATGATGGAGTTGTACTCCTCCACCATGGCATCTTGCCACACCTGATGTTGTGCAGTCTCCTGATAATTGGAAGGCTATCTGTCAACGACCTCTGTCACCAATGCCTTGTACTTGTCTGGCTATCTGTGCTCTTTGGTGCTTGCTCTAGGAGCTCCTACGAACTCCTGTGCATCCTTTAATGTCTGAAACACCTCTCTACGACTACCTCTCATGGAAATGGTCATACGTTTGAATGACTTACTTAACGCAGTTGAATCCCAAAAATGATACCTCTCTAGTCCTTTTGTTGGTGGTGGTTGGAGCTTCATTCTCCTTGTCCTGCCCTTGTTGCTCTGTCTGCTGTGAACTCACAGGACCTCCTTCACTTGAGCTAGTGCTTGTGCTGGTAACTGTACTAGTACTCTGTTGACCCCGCAATTGCTGCTCAACCCTTGGAGCTTCTACTGGCCCACTCTAATCATATGTTGGCAACTTACGGGATCTCCTGAAGGCTTTATCCTCTTGGAACTTTATGTCTCATCTCACAATGATCCTCCTGCTACCAAGAATATAGATCCTGTATGCCTTAGACGTTTTGTTGTAGCCAACGAAATAACCCTTCTCTCCAGTTTGATCCAATTTGGTGTGTTTATCATTCAATGTGTGACAATAAGCAATACTGCCAAAGATTTTGAAGTGCTCGACCTCTGGCTTCTTCCCTGTGAAGACCTCTTTTGGTGTTATCTTCCCCAATGCTTTGTGAGGAACCCTATTTTGATGTACACTGTTGTGCTACATTCCTTCACCCATAAAAATATAGGCATATCCTGGTCATATAACATTGCCCTCGCTCCTCCAACAATCATCTTCTTCTTCCACTTTGCAACCCTATTTTGTTGTGGGTTGTATGGAGTTGTCCACTCCTTCCTGACGCCCTCCTTTGCACAAAACCCCGTGAAGGCTTTAACTATGTACTCACCTCCATTATCCATATGAAGCACCTTGATCTTTTTACTTGTCATGTTCTCCACAAGAGCCTTGAATTCTTGGAAGCGAGTGAAGACCTCATCCTTCATATTCAAAAAATAGATCCAGGTTTTCCTGGAGAAGTCATCGATGAAGGTTACGAAATACTCATAACCCTTGAGAGATCTAGTAGACAACATGCCCCAAAATTCTGAGTGTATCAACTGAAGCACATCACTGGCTCTACTGTCACAACTTGAGGATCTTGTTTTTGTGAATTTCCCAAGTACGCACCCTCTGCACACATCGTCATGTTCCGTGCTCAATTCTGGAACTCCTGTCACACTTTCCCTGAGCAATTTCAGTGCTCCATGATGTAAGAGTCCCATTCTCCTATGCCACAAATCTCCCAAGTCTTTACCACTGGTGCTACTGCTACTAATCAATGCCTTTGGAGAATCGAACTGCAACTTGTACAACTTGTTGCTTTGAACCCCAATCTGTTTGACCTTCTTCCAACTCTGGTGTTTGATGTACACCTTCTGCCCCACGAAATAGATATCGTACCCCTTATCCTGTAGTGCAGAAACTGAAATTGGGTTCATGCCCAAACCTGTCACATGCAACACATCTATAACACTGTTGCTCTTGTCTGAGTCCCTCTGAATGTTGATGGTATCCCTCCCAACTGGAGTACACTTCATCTTGTTTCCCATTTGTATCTGGAAGTCTTTGTAATTGGATAAACAATCTCTAACCCCCGCCATATGTGTTGACTCTCCACTGTCAATATACTAGACTCCTGTGGATGTGGAGCTAGAGAGGCAAGCTATGAGAGCGAATTTGTCTTCCAACCTAGAAGACAAATGCTCAATGTCTGCTGAAGTTGTCGTCTACTTCCCCTTCCTTTCCTTCTTTCGGTTCAGGACATTGGTTGACATAGTGTCCATGTTGACTGCAACAGAAACACTTGACCTTACTTTAGGTTTTTCTTCTTCTTATCTCCTTTTGAGCCGTGTCCCTTACTGGAACCCTTCTTTGCCTTTCCTTTTCTTGCTAGGGCTACATTTATGCTCCTTCTCCACCTTTGGTGCTTTGCCACTACTACTGGTGCCATTAACCAAGCTGAGCCTAAGCTCCTTCTAAGTGAAGTCACTCCATAGGTGATCCCAACCTGGAAGTGCATCTTGCCCAAAAATCACTTGGACGAACATGCTCCATTCCTCGGAAAACCCATTTAGTGCTATTCGCACTAGCTCGTTGTCACTTGGCTTGTCTCATAGTGCAACCAATTCATCTTTGGAAAGTCGAACTCTGGTGAGATAGGATACAACATCCTCACCCTTATACATCTTGATGGTCCTCAACTTCTCTCGAAGAATCACTTTCCTGTTCTTTATAGGATTCTGGTACAAATTAAAAGTTGTACCCCACATCTTCTTCGCTATGTCTAACTCTGTGATATGCGGAACAATATGGTCCTTGACTCCATTAAGGATAATCCTCTTAGCTTTGGCATTCTCCTTTTTGTAGGTGGCCAACTGCGTTGGATCTATCACCGCGACTATAACATTCTCCACATACTCCTTCAGTCCATACTTATCTAATAAGAATGACATCTCGACTTTCCAAATGCCAAAATTGGAGGCTCCATCCAATCCGTCCTAATCCCTCAAACTTGCTGCGACCATCTCTAGAAATTTGGAAATATAGCGAAACCCAAATAAATCTGGAGAGCAATAAACTGGGTTATAAACCCTCGACTTTTCTTCTTGTGCCCTGCACTGGATAACTCCTGCAAACCCTCTGCGTTGATCTTCTCTCATTCCGTGTGAAATCTCCTTAATTGCAACAACTGGAATTTAATCTTCTATCTGTTGGAGATTATTTGTCTTCAGAAATTTAATTACGACAAATAATGATTAATTCACGATTGCAATCTTCACAAATAAATACAGGAATTGAGAAATAAAGCACACACAAAATAATTGACACCAGTATTTTTGGACAAATTGTCCCTGGAAAAACTCCAATGTGGGGAAAACCAGTTCTGTAGATGAGGGTTTATATTATTAATAAACCTTCAACAAAATTGAGAAATACAATCAACTTGCCTCTCATTGGCAAAGCTCCAACATGCAATATCTGCGCTAGTAAAATCAATATGGAAACCCAAGTTTCCTTCTGCAAAATTAACTCAACCTCCGTAGTGCAATTCGCACTCCCTGCCTACTACACACACTGGCTGAACTGGAAATGCACGTGGCCCTCTCTGGAACTCGCACTGCCTCTGAAGATCAGTGCTAGCAATGATCTCTGCCTTCCTGCAAATCTACTAAGTAACTTGCACCTCCTTAGACACCTGTCTCCACCAACTAGAAATCCATCCTGATACCTAGCTTTGCGCATTGGCCAATTTGCATTGCCTGGTATGACCTCGTTGCAGAATAATTCAGCCTCCCTTTCTCTCTTGGAACGTTGGAATCTCTGTGGAGAATTTCTTTGGAAATTCTCTTCCCATTCTCTTTGCTGAAATCTTGCTGCTGGTGTTTGCCTCCACGTCCTTGCTATCACTGCAATTCGCTATATCTGAGTGATCTCCAAAGCCCCATCGACTTGCTCTTATAATCTCTCGTTGAGCTATCAACGACCACAATCTCATCTCAATCAATGGCTAAGATCATCTTGACCCCATCAAGTGATTTTCCCTAAAGTCTCTACAGCGAAATCGATTTATTTCAATTAATTTGATTTAATTAACCAGTTTTCCTAAGTTAAGAAAATATTTAATAATTAACTAATTAATCTAATTAAGACATTTCTTGTGAAACCTTTTTTGGGTATTGGAGAAAATGTGTTCCTTAGCCTCATAGACACCATAGAGACTAGAACACCTATCCACTGCTACCGAAAACTAATAGTCACTACATCCCACAAATTTGGTTGAACATTCTCCCTTAAAGGGATTGTCCAATACTTGAAAATGTGTCTTCTTGGTGAGAGCTAACAGTCAGAGAAACCCCCCTTCCACGTGATAGTGTCACTCAATGGATCCCTGCAACAATTTTGTGTTGATTAATCTTGTACCTGCAAGTTAGTCTATTAAGTAGAGGTTAAAGGCTAAAACTAAGAAAAGAGAGCATGGTAAAATCAATCCAATAGACATAAGAGAGTATTTTGCCAATTGGTTTCTTTATTGCATAGCATAAATGATCTCACAGTCAACAACCACTAATGGGAGGAGGAGCTAGCAATTTATAAGTTTCATTGCTAATGGCTAGATTTCCTCTTCTATTAAAATAATAATATTTGACTTGTCATCCACAGTTAATTTTGAGACTAAGTCTCCTCAAGAGAAAAATAATATTCAAATACATTGAGTTTGTCCACATAACGGGTCAAATGGCCTCATCACCACCAAAGTAGTCCAACATTCCACAAGGAAAATGTCCAAAAGTCAAAACCATGAAGAATAGTGTTGATTTATCTTGGGAAAAAGAGAGATCATCCTTGGGGATTCGTGCCATTAGTTGAAGACTAATTACTTGATTTTTAACTACTACTTTTCTTATCCTTATCTTAATCTTCTTGGATGTAGTAACCTCCAAGAACTATATTGATCTTTCCAATGGCCATTTTTAATTGACTTGACTTTTCCATGCATTAATGAGTGCATTTTCGACCACCTCAAGATCTCTAATGTCCTTGGGAATTTAAAAAAACTAACATAGGGGTTTTGTTCCTCTTTTTTGTAGACCAAATTTGACATTATTATATGTGAAGTTTTGACAAAATCTGCCCTTGTGATGCCATGTGGAAAAATTGCCCTACCACATCCTCATGGCCAAGTGGATGATCTCCAATGCCCCCAAGGATAAATTTTTTCTGAGACAGGTTTTGTTCATCTTGGCAAGTATACTTCTTTTGATCTAATGCATGTGAAAATTTGCCCTATGCTCCCCCTTTTCCACCTCGGAAAACCTACAACACTGTTGTTTGACCAACTTAGACCAGCCATATCTTGAGAATGCCTTCACCAAATTGAAAAAATTCATGTGGCATGTCATCCTCTCACTGAGCTCTACAATTTGGGACCTTGTTGACTTTTTGACTTATGGGACCTCTTTGCCTTGGGATGTGTGAAGATGCCATTGATTGTGAGACTGCTATATATGAGAAACATTTGAGGGATATGGCACAAAAGCCAAGGCCACGTACAATCTTGATAGACATGTAGCCATGCAGAAAGACGAGTGCACTTGATGTGGGTTGGATTGGCCCCTACATTGGTGATCACCCCTACACTGCAAGGCTCCCACAAAACCATGAGTCCACATATAAGCTTACCTTAGGCCCTCCAATCCTATTAGGGACGAAAGAAACTTGCTACAAACTCAAAGGGACAAGGCATGGTCTGATGAAAACAACACTGATTGAACCCGACTTAGGGTCTAGGATGCCTACAAGGCCTGACATGGTTGTTAGATGGCTTTTGACTTGTGACCTTGGGCTTACAATGGTGCTTAAGAATGTTGCAATGAATCTATAGGTACCCTTGCTGAAAGAGGGGTAACAGGGCCCTAAAGATGCCACACTCAAACAATACTTTGAGGGCATGTCCTACAATGAAGCATTAGAATAGCAACAACGATTTCATAGAAGCAAACTAATACATTCATAAGCAAAATAGTAAAGGGAAGAAGAGGGAATTTTTTGCACAAACCCCTTCTAGATGTGGTAATCTCCAAAAGCTATCCATTAGATATTCAATAGATCTCCAAGAGGAGATTCACCCCGCAAATCGAACCATGCAAATGGAGGAGAGAGCTAGGCCTTTTATAGGTTCTTAGCTCCACCTCCTTTTACAATAAAATATGAAATTCTTTTCTAAATCCAATAATCTCAACAAGGAATACAGTGAAATATTACAATTCAAGCCTCCTCAACAACTCCCATTGCTAAAGATAGTGATAGTTTGTTGAGATCCCCTTTCTTCTCCAAGAAAATAAAATAAAATATATCCTTATCTCCAAGGAAAACAAATATAAAAATGCTCTCATACATAACCAACTCACGAGACAAGTCAAAAATACTAAATAATGAGTGGTCACATCACATGTGGCTCCTCCATAAATGTTGAGCATGTCAATGAGCTCCAACATTCTCGTCAGTCCTGTCCAAGAGAGGTCACTCCACTAATAGACCCTTCAAAAATGTGCAAGTAACCATCTCAAAATAGCACGTGAGACCTAAAGGAATTGACATAGCAATATCTCATAACCACCTCACATGACAAATCAGCAATGCATAAAAAATAGTAAGGTAGCCATGTCACATGCGTATTGTCCCAAGGTGGATGCTTCCATTTACTAATGATTTTTGACTTTGAGATGTATGCTGGCTGTTATGTATCACTTTTTGGATCAAAAGCTCTACTTAAATTCTGCCTTGACAATCTCAAAAGATTGCTTCCATGCTGGTATATTTTTACTTAAACTCTCAGTTTTCTTGAAAAGTGAATCTCATGTGGTAATATGCTAATATGGTCCAATAGGTTGTTCTCAAAACGTTTGTCCCTCAATATCTGTGCCCTCAAACCTATTCTAAGCTGAACGCTTCTCACCCAATGTCCAATCGACTGCTTATAAAATGGATCTAGATGATTTCTGTATGGTGTTTGTCATCACTTGGGCAGGATGTTCTTCATACAGGACAAACAAGTGTTAGATCTGAGTGCATCAAAGGCTGATAATGAACTGTGAAAGAATTTAAACTATCTTCTTGGCTGCTGGAAGTGAATTTCTGAAGATGGTGCCTTTAATGTCTGGCTGAGGTGACTCATTTGCTGGCTGGAAATAAGATACAGGAAATAAATGAGGGCTTGAAGTCACATAACAATACAGGGTTGAGAACAGACCCCAAAACAGATGGTGAGATATTTTCTGAATAGAGAAAGACATCATGTTAATGACTGGCACGATACTGATTTTTGGATTGCATGTACAGATCTGGATGGTCCACTCGTCTACTTCTAAATCTCCTCATACAATTCGTTGAGGCCTGATTCTAGCACTTGACATACCTTCTGCAATATATGTGAACTTTCTTTTAGACATGCGTTGGGCTTAGGGTACTGTTTTTACTTCAAACTGGATACTCAGGCCAAGTTTGGGATTGCAGCAATCATTTACAAGCATCTAAAAGAAAGTCTTCATACCTGATTTGGGCTCAGCATATTCACTTGATCATTAAGTGCAAATTACAATTTGGAATGAGAATGCAAAGTGATACAACCAAGCCCCCAAATATATGAAAGATGGGATGACGAGGAAGGGAAGCGCCCTATCTCTTCAAATGGTCACTAGGAAACTGTCAAATTACCATCAAGATGCTTCTATCTTCAAAGGCGCTCATATACCAAGCCAAGCATCATGTCATACAAGAGCTAGTCCACTATAGAAAAATATCCAAAAGACAGTGAGCAATTATACCAAGAGGGTGATCCATCATCGAACTCTAAAACATCATCATCCAGTAAGGAGACGTGAGTCTCCTCCACCAATACACCAACCCAATCAAAAAGTAGCATCATCTCCAAGCATAGGATTGTAAGAAAAGAAAGCAACTCCATTAAGATATACACGCCAACCCATCAAAATTCATATTACTAGGCTGCAAACCCATCCATCATGAAGCATGGTCTTCAAAATTTCTAGGAAATGGACTTCATCTCTGACAATGGTTCCAAAGTGCTACCTCTTCAACTCACGTCTGAGTGGAAAAAGTCCCAATCCACGGATGCAACCCAAAGGCATGAGGTTCCACTTGTGACATTGCTAACAATTAAGTGTGCAAGATTCCTGTAACTGACCACTACTGTTAGTCCACTTATCGATGTATGCAGAAAAACTTTTCCTGACAAAATAGGTATTTCCCTAGGTGAGGTGTAGGGAAAGTGCTTGATTATTGACATGCTTTGATTCATTAATTTCCATAATGTTTTATTCACGTGTTTTCTGCGTGATTTCCAAACTACATGTGTAATTGGATGATCCGTTCTGGATGTTGATGCCTACTGTCGATGTCATAGCGTATGCTCTCATGCTCTTGCACTCTTCCTATTCTAGAAGAAGGGCCTGGATAGGAGAGGATATTTTAAGTAAACAGCTTTGCCATAAATTACAGCTTTTTCTGTACCAAGTTTGCCTGGTGGAGGGGACATTGTCTCTTCTAACTATTAGGAAAATACTATTTAAATCTACACTTGTCAATGGGACTATAAGATGTTGTTCTGTGTCTTTATGCTTGCGTGATGCAATTTTTGTGAAACATGATAACATGAGACCTGAATTCATCCCAATATAAATAATGTAGAAGGCATGACGAGTTCAGTTGGATGAAATGATTAATTATGGGAGACTTTTATAAGTTGTAAGACTTTACAAGATTTCATTTAAGGCTTTGTCTCTTCATTTGCAGGGAGGTTCACTTCTGGTATCTTGTCCCAGAAGAGGTTCAAGGCAAAATGATCTTTAATGCATATAAAGATTTGATTTCTCCAGAAGAGCACATGCATGTTTTTGAAATGAAGGAGAAGCAGCTTCAGAAACAAGCCCTACTTGCTCGTGTCTTGGTGCGCACTAGCCTTGCAAGATGTAGGATTTGATGGATTTACCATTTTGCTTCTTTTCACTTCTCGTTGCTTGTCTAGTAATTGCCTTGATTCCATGGATTTCTTAAATTATGTTTGTATATCTTTTTCCTGAGTGAAAGATAGTCTATAAGTTGGAAAATTTGGAGTTACATTTGCATGGGTGTTTGTGTGGCTCTGCAATCACCAGTCTTAAAAAATGTAGGACTTGATGGATTTACCATTTACTTCTTTTCTCTTCTCATTGCTTCTCTAGTAAGTATGTTGGCTCCTTATATTTTTAATTTGTGTTTGAATATCGATTTCCTTGGGTGAAAGGTAGTCTTGTAAGTTGGAAATTAGAGTTACCTCTACATAGCTGTCTGAGTGGCTCTGCAATCACTAGCCTTGCAAGATGTAGGACTTGGTGGATTTACAATTTATTTCTCATCACTTCTCATTGCTTCTTTGGCGATCATGTCTAGTGATCCTGTTGACTCCCTTGATTTTGTAATTCATGTTTGTATACCAATTTCCTTGGGTTGAAGATAGTCCTATTATTTGGCAAATCAGAGTTACATCTACATAGTGTCTGATATGCTCTGCAATAATTTGTCAAGTCAGAGCTGGCTATCCGATCTCATCAAATTGCTCACAGAACACAATCCATTATTTACAGTTGTGACTCATAATGGTACAGTAATAAATAGGGTTGACCAAATGATGTACTTTTGGTTGATGTAAAGCATTTGGACCAGCCAAATTACTTTCAAATGATCATCAAGCAACTCCATTCCTTCATCTCTGGCTGCTGCCCTCAAACACATTGTCCCAATATGCTCATATTATGGCCTAGTGTCTTTCACGGTGAGAAGGTCCTTTGCTTACAATGTTTGATTTTTTTAATCTCGCAACACGTTTTACTCCAACATTTGGAATTGATATATTGTGGATGTACACATTATGGTCTCTTAACTGTGAAATACCTCCATATTTTATCAAGCTGATGGAATAACATGGGCTGTTATGCATATTCTGCCAATTGAATAAGTTTGAAAGCTAAAATACTTGCGTGGAGACCACTATTTTCTTTGATTTATGCAAGGTTATCAACTTTCCAAATTTTCTTTTTGAACTATCCTTTGATCTTGCATTGTGATACTCATATGATGGTTCACTTAAGTTGATTGATGCTCTCCACATCATGGAAACACAAATAAGTTAGAAGTTTTGAACAAAGAATGTTAGATCTAACAACTTTGATATAAGGACCATATCATTTGGCCTTTAGCTTGTGATGTTGCTGCTTAAATTTCTTTTTATCCAAATGTGAAGATACCTTGTCACTGACTTGGAAGTCATGTGGAGCCCGACCCTTTATTTTGAGCGTGTGTTTGTGATAAGGATATCCCTGGATGGACTTTGGCTATGTGCTTTACAAAAGAAGCAGCTTTGCCATGTTCCTTTATGATGATGTGGCTGGAGTAGACAAGGCAATTGAAGCCTCATTTGGTGCAAGAGGCTAAAAGAGATGCCATATTTCAAAAGGAGAGTAACCTATCAAAGTTTGAGTTACTTAATTGTAGCTCATGCTGATATTTATCCCACTACATTATTGACTGCTGATATATGCAGAGTGCATGTACAAGGAGACCACCTCAGTTTAACCATTGGTTTGTTGATGAAATGAAATAGAATACTACAGTTTACAACCAAGCATCTAACACAAGGAGAGCGAAAAATGGCTAAAAACTGTCTTGATTGTAAAAATAGTGAGTGGAAGGTGAAAGTGTGTTTGGATATGCCAAAGGGATAAATTTGCTGTTCTGTGTGATTCCATTGTCTTGCTGCAGGGAATGAAGATAGCCATTTTTGAAAATTTGCAAACTGCCGCAAAGATGCTGAGTGGTGGGTGAATCACAATTAAGTTCCTAGATATAGACTCCTGTGTTTGAGAGGGGACTGGCAATGGTTGATATAACACTGCTTTCCTGTTAGTGGGTTTGGATTTATGCGAATACAGTTCTGAAGTTTATTCCATTGGATAGCCAGTAAAATAGTGCTGTAGAATCCGAAGTGTTTTATCAACATCAAAATGTCTCCCATATGAAAAGAAGTGAGCCTCTTTCAGAAGAAACTCACAAGTTGTGCCAGTGGAAGTGAAAAGTTGATCAAGATTAAGTAGTAAAGAATCCTTGAAATTATAATCCAAAAATGGAATTTGATTCAGTACTGTAGCCTGCTATAAGTTTGCAATGATGGGAGCAAAGTGAGTGTCAAAAGAGTAAATATTGTGCCAATCTTACTAAGTAGTGAACTTGACATAGATACTCGATGGGAAGGGTGGCTAAGAAAATAAATTATGTGGTTAGTGCCCCCCTTCCCATACTGACTCACTAAACGGAATTGCTACAGGTAGGATGCCCACTTCATATGGCAATGCTCCTGAATCTTGGACTGTGATGAGTGTTCAAAATTACTTCCTTATCTATAATATAGTGTTGCCATTGCTTGAGTGCTTGAGCTAGGACGTATTACTCTTCATTGTGCATTCTACAGTTAAGCTTTGTTGCAAAAGAGCTTTAGAATGACATGCTACTGAATATCCTGTCCGTTTAAAAATAACTTGCGTGGCAATTGCAAAGCATCTGTCTTAACTTCAAAGGGTTGTCGTTGATCAAGTTGTAGAAGCATTGGTGCAGAGCATAAAGTATCTTAGATCTACGGAAATGCATTTAAGTTCTGACACCCAGGCAAAATGCTTAGTGGTCTATAGCAATGGATGAAGTTGCTGTGCTATATGAGAATAATTACAAATGAATTTTCTGTAGTAGCTCAATTTTCCTTAAATGCTCATCAACTGAACTCAAGTGAGAGTAGGGTAGTCTTGATTCTTGAAGAACTTTGATCTTCTCCCAATCAGTATGTACTCATTGTGCATCAATAATGAAACCAAGGGATTTGTTACCCACCATCAGTGGGTGACCCCTATAGGACAAGTTTTTTCCTAGTCTTGTCTTCAGCTGACAGCCAGCAGCTCCTTGCAGCCACCTGATAGCTTGATGTGCTACTATTCTTTGCCACCTGAGCTAGCCATTGTGTGTCTTCACTCATTTGTTATGATCGTATGTTTGAAGGTGGGCCATCCAACTCCGAAGATATGATTTTTCATTATGTAATTGGGTGTTCAAGCTTGCTTTTCTTGGGCACACTTGGGCATGGATTAATGGGGGGATTTGGTGGAAAGACCGAGCTTTGACTGTACTCTTGTTCCCTTGCCTCATCTTGGTGGTTAATCCTGTATCCTAGTCCCGTGGAATCTCCTTTATTGGCTACTTGCTTTAGGAGTGGCACTACATGGGAAACCCTGATTTTGGTTGCATGGTCCCACTTCCCAATACCATATATTTCACTCCTTTCCACTTATTACAAGCCCTTTTCACATTTTCCCCATCTGGGTCCACATTTGTCCATTGGGTCCATAAGGTGTTAGCACCCCCTTCTCCTTGTTCACACCTTGGGTTGGGCCCGAAACGATGCCCTGGGTGTTGATGCAATTAAAAAGAAAGATAAAGCATAATACGGTCATATACAACATGAAATGTACCACAAAATGCAAAAGATGGCCGGGACAATAGAATTTAGCACGTAGGCAAAAGTCAAATATGAGCTATACCCAATATCATTATGGCCATCACCCTGGTTCCTAGTCCCTGTTAGTTTTTGTAGCATCGGATGTGTTCTAGGCTCTAGCCACGAAATTTGGTGGAGACGCTAGAATACACAAGTTCTCCAAAACCCATAAATCGTTTACTGAAATTTCGCCTAGAAGTGTTTCAATTAGATTATTAACTGATTTTTAAATATTTCCTAAGTTTAAACTTAGGGCATATGGTTAATTAATCAGTATTAACTGAGATAAGACGAGAATAGTCTAGAAACTCACACAGATCGATCCATAGATGATCTGAGCCATCGATTATGTTTTAATCTTGGCCATTGGTGCTCCAACAGTGGATTATAAGAGGAGGTCGTTGCGGTGATGGAGAGGACACTTGAGCAATTCGATTTCTAGAGTAGTAGCAGTCAGTTGCTGGAGAGAGCCAGAGATCGAAGTAGTGAGTGAGGGGCAGGGACAATGATCGGAGCAAGTTTTCTAGATCTGGAGAGGCAACAACAAGAGGGTCAAGTTATCCCAGTGAGACAATGCAAGGCACTACGTAGTAGCTTCAAAGAGGGCAATTCGATTTGTTGGAGAGAAAATCGTTCTCAGTTCCAGAGGCCGGGTAGAGGTTCCAGAAGGTCAAAGAGACGATTTCCTTAGTATTAAAAAGTGTAACTAGGTTCGGTCTTCATAATGACATGTGTAATTGTGATTTTATGTAATTGATGTAAAGAAGAAAATAAAATTATTTTTGTAGTACTTGAATCATGGGTTTCATGATCAAGGAATTTTATTTTAGTTAAGGTTCCCATTGTGAACCTTTAGGTTTTGTCATCAAGTCATAAAATTCAAATTGAGTCAATGTCATGTATGAAGGACCCTTCTTGGGCATGTTACATATTTGTATGAGTCATTAAAAGAATAAAAAGGCCCTCCAAGACCAAGCTCAAGCACCTCCTACAAGTTGGCTTCAAGAAGGAATAATGAAAAGTTGCACGAAGTGCTGAAACGTTTCGGAGTTTCTGAAATGGGTACGTTTAGAAACGTCACCTCCCAAAAATGGAAACATTGGTCGAAACGTTTGCTGAAACATCAGATATGTTTATATATATATATATATATATATATAAAAATTTATAAATAAGTAAATAACGCATTATCTTGCAAGAAAAAAGGGAAGAAGACCTATAGATGACAATTTAGAACCAAGTCTATATTAACTCTCATAGATGATTACATAATGGTCGAGTTTTGGTCAAGTTTCGGCCGAGTTTCAGAGTTTCGGGTACAAGTACGTCCCAAAACATTGGCTTCCTAGAAGTTTCGTGCAACATAGAATGGAACCTCCCCAAGGGACATGTCGGCCTAGATCTCTGTCAAGTCAACTAATATACATGGGAAAATCACTATAAATAGGCAACTCGACTCTCATTCGGAAGCAAGCAATTCGGTCAAGAACAAGTTTGCAGCAAGAAGTGCGAAGATCACTTGGGAAGGAGCCTCATCACTGTTAATCTAGGTTGTCATTGATGTCAATATGGCAGTGTTTGTGATGGAAAATTCTTTGATACATGATTGCTCATTGATGCCCATTGATCATAATGCTCATAGTGATGAAAGTTTGATATATGATGATATGATGAGATGGAGGAGCCAAGTGGATTGATATATATATATATATATATATATATACAGACATAATAGAAGCAGTAGACCCAAGAAAGAAAGCCATTGAAAGTCAAGAACAAGAGCAGTCAAAGAAGAGCTATCGAAGGTCACATGAAGATAAGCCACATGAGCAACAACTATCGGAAGAGCGGCAGAGTGAAGAGAAGTCACAGGAGCAAGAACCCAAGAATAAAACCATGTAATAACACCGCATTGGAGAATTTATATTGGAGGAACTTTATCGGCAGTTCCATTATATTAAGTTATGTAACATTGCCCAAAACCTCCGATGTGCGATATAAGGTGCGGGCCTGACGTGATTATATAACAATTAATATAACACCACATCTTCCACATCGCAAGTCCTTTTAAAAGTTATCATGCTGGAGTTCTAATTGCGATATAATATATGGACCCGATAGGACTATTGAAATAGGTTTATTGTATTATCGTGTCCGCAACGTCTGAAGTTATGTACCGCAAGTCTTAAAGGATGTCATGTTAAAACACCGATTGCGATATTATTGCGGACTTGACTGCACCACTATAATATGACTCAATGTAAAATCGCTTCTGCATATCAAAACTTTCATATCACAAGTCTTAATGGGATGTCATGGTAAAACGCTGAATGCGATAGTATTACGGATTGCCGATTGTGATAGAGTGGTGGACCTCGAACTGCCGATTGCGATAGAAGCTGTGGACCCGACGGATTTATTAACAGCTGCTTGATACCATATCGCATCAGTGCCATTGGCAGTAGGGGTATCAGGATGTTATATCGTGAAGCCATAAGGTTGCGATTGCGAGAGTTCGAAAAAATTGCGATTGCAATGAAAGCTATGAAGTGGCGTGTGGGGACCTCTATTGATGCGTTTTCTGTAAATAACAAGGCTATGTTATAATTTGTTGAATATTAACAAAAGTCTCTCCGATATATATTTTTAATATACAAGTCGGCCTCCCTCCAATAGATGTGACCTTTGGTCATTGGTGAAACTCGTATAAAAACGAGTTAAAACACTTCACTTCAAGGCGTGGATCTTGGGCATCGATAAGAAAGAAGAAAAACAGTTCACAACTCGTGAACTCGAAGGAAGCTGAAGGACGAGCGAAAAGAAAAACAGTGAATGTAAGCTGAAGGTTGAGCGAGACAGAGAAAAGAACGAAGCCGAAGGCCGAGTGAGTGAAGAAAGAAACCAAAGGTCCAACAGAGGAAGAAGAAACCCGAAGGTCGAGCTTTTGTTGACTGGGTTATTCATTAAAAGATCGGACCTATGATGAATTCGTTAAAGCATAAGTCGCGATCTGTTACAAGGACTGCATAGACAAGATTGTTTTGTAATTGAACGTACAACGTGAAGCCGTGACGTTCACACTTCTGAAGTACTCTTGAAGCAGTTATTGTGACAGTTAGAACAGAGGGTTGAAACAAATAATTGTTTGTGTACAAAACTTAGTACAATTCATTGTAGACACATTGAAGTTGTGTGAAGACTATTTTAGATTGTGATGGCTATTTGAAATCATCATGAGGTAACTCTGCAGACTTTGTTTGGGCAATATGAAGAATTGTGAAGACTCCTTGATATGAAGACAGGTTGTCATTGATGTAGCAGTGAAGCTGTAGATTGACAAAACACAATGAAGAAGACTTTGAGAGTAGTGTAATATAATCAAAACATTTCTTGACAAAGCAAAACTATAGGGTCAAAAGTTAAAACCCTTGGGGTTGGTGCCTCAGAATTGGAAGGATTGGTGTCCTTGGAGTTGGTGCTCCTAAATCCAAGGTTGGAGCCTTGACAAGATAGGGTCGGAGCCCTTGGGGTTGGTGCCTCAAAATTGGAAGGATTGGTGTCCTTGGACTTAGTGCTCCTAAATTCAAGGTTGGTGCCTTGACAAAGATAGCGTCGGAGCCCTAGAGGTTGGAGCCTCACAAAATACCAAGTTGGTGCTTGGAAATGGGTTGGAGCCTGGGAATTGAAGACCGGTGTCTTCATCAAGGGTTGGAGCCCTATATATATTGTACCTAATTTATTGTAAAGAGTATATTAATAAAAGCATTTATTCCTATTGTTCATTTTATGTTCTAAATATAACTGATTTAATTGGTAAAAGTAACAATTGAAAAGGAATATTGATTCACCCCCCCTGAGTATTTCCAACAATCACCAACAAAGAGGGAAAAAGGAAGAGCGAAGTCTTTAACATCGATTTTGGATCTGTTTAGCGCCACCTTGATATTACAAGTGGGAAGAAGAGGGATCATTTGCTGCAGAAGAAGTCGAGAAGAATTGCAGTCCTCTTGGGTAACCGAATTTGGAGAAGGACAAGTCAAAAGAGAAGCCAAGTTAAGCTAGAAGGAGACTCTATCCTAAGTGAAGGAATCAAGGGAATTATCTAGAAGGTGACACTTTCCAAGAAGCTGCAACTAGGGTTTTTGAATTAGGGTCGAAAATTGCAGACCTAAATCAAGGGGCCGAAATTCTGAAAGGTAGCTGAGGAGGAAGAAATAAGAAGGTTGACTATTGTTGACTCAAAGGAGCTTGTCAAGGAAGCTTTGAGACTTGGTCTTGGAGAGGCAAATAGGTCAAGGATATTGGTCTTGGTGTTTGTCAATTGAAGTCAATATAAGAAGAAGAATTCGCTTGGGTTTTCCTCTCAAGTGGGAGAGGTTTTGGCCCTCGCTGGTAGCCTATATTGTGTGCCTCTTGTCTCTTTATTATATATGCTTTGGTAGGTATTTGATGACGAAGAATACTATAATAATCTAACTAAAGAGAAGATCCTAATCTATTGAAGTAAAAAGCATTCACAAGCAGTTATCATTAATAGAGAAATCACCTAACCTTGATGCCCTAGATTTCTCAACATGTAGCAGCTAAAGGTAGAACGACTTCATCAGAGACTGGTTGGAGGCTTGACGTCAAGCAAACTGCGCAGTGCATCGCAGAGGGTCAAAGGGCTGAGTTTTCTGTAGGCAAGTTGCGCTGGGATTGCTTATGGAGGAAGGGTAAATTCCGTTCAATAATTTTGCCCAGATTTTCTTGCTGTGGATTGCCAGTTTCAGGCATCCAGATTGTACTTAGATTTTTGCTACTGCATAATAATAAAATCCCTCACTGTTGCACCGGTTTTCCCAAGTTGGGTTTTTCCGGGGACTTTTGTCTAAAAATAATTGTGTTATATTTTATGTGTGTGTGTTAGCATTTCTCAGCGTTCAAAATTTTATTTTCTGCAATTTTATTTGTGAAGGTTGCAGTGTGTTTATTTTGATATTTTTCATAGCAGATAAATTGTTAAATTAATTAACAATTAGGAGAAATAATACTAGTTGCTGCAATAGGATTCCATATTGGAATTTTCACAGGGCCTTATGAGTGCCCTTTTCATCATCAAGGAACCCATGATTGTCCCAACCTCTAGTGGGTGATGAACTGCCCCACCTTAAGGGGGTAATTACTGCGATATCTTACACATCATGCTCTCATCCCCTTGAGGCCCGAGCAGTAAAAGGAGGAAGAATCAATAAAAGGCAAAAGTCAAATGAAGAAGGGTGGAAAAAAAAAGCCGGGGTAACTCATGTATCGCGATTGCTCCCTGCTTACATTCATACACCCAAGGTGTGGGCCTCCTTCATCTTAGCTAGCCTTGTACCATGGCATGTGGCTTGGAGCCTTGCCTTTGTCCCCACTTCGTTCCATCATTATTTTACATGACACCTACCACTTGATGGGTGTACCTTGGACCTATCATTCCCTTCGAGGTTGAGACCACCTAATAGGGTCCTTCATTAACCTCTATTGTCAAGGAAGGTAACACTAGTACGTGTTCAAATCCCATTTGGAAGGCATGCCACTATGAAGTGCCCATTTCTGCCTTGATTAACAAGCTTATTTACTCAATTGCACTAATGAATTATTGTTTTGAAAGGTGAGGAGATGCATTAGATCTTATACAGGATTACAGACGGGTTTTCATCTTGGACTCGCCCTCCCTATACAGTATCCAAGCCCTTCAGAGGGTCATAATGGCACTTGCAGGGTGAGCGTTGAGAGCTACGAGCCTTCAACCATGCAAAACATTGATTGCCACACCATGGGCTTCTTCAGCACCACCAATTGCTTGTTCATGCCCTAGTTATATAAAGATGATGATGCACTTGGACGACATTGTCCAGTTGGCTACACATTGCACCCAACACTTGGCAGCTGATCTAGGGCCCAAAGGAGGTTTTGTCTTTCCCGGGGAGACATGGGAGGGCATATGTCATCTTCTGGCCCTCATTGATGGAGCATCGACTTGATTATGAGCCACTTGGAGACCCATGAGACCATGTGCCCCATAGTCACTTGGGAGCACCACATGATGTTTTGCTTGGAGATCAAGGGGCCACCCCCTTTGATCATTATCCATGGAGGTATGTTCTTCAAAATGGCACTTGATGACTCAACTAGGCCCTTCAACGACCCTTTGCACCATTATTTTATTGTTTCGGGTTCATTTGGATGGCTTATCTTACACATTTGAGCTATTTGGTTGGGTTGTCACCAAAGTTGTTGTTATTTTGCGCATTAAAGTAAATTTTGGGCATCTTAGGCTAAATCGAACTTGTAGAGGCTCATATAAATAAAGTGAGACCTCATTTGTATTGATCATCATCAATTGAACTTGGATATCTCTTCTTGAGAATTTCACATTACTTCTTGGTTGTCTATTGGAGATCTCTTGATGCATTTCGATATCTTTGGAGCTGAAATTTCGTTCTCTCTTGGAGCCATCATCTTGATGTTGGATTTGGATATATCTCTTGCTATCTTGTAAGTAATCTTGTACAAGATTTTTGCATGAAAAATGTCTATTGTCTAATGTGTGGAGATTTTGTAACTATCTCTTTCTTTTGTGCCCTAGTTATTTAATATCATTGGAAAGGATTGTTAGATTGCAAATGAATCTTCCTAGTGGAGTATAACTTGTTTTTCCTCCATGAAGGTCTTTTGATTTTGGGTGGGTAAATGTTAAAGAGTGCTTGCCAGGGCATCACTTTTTAGCCTTCTTGAAAACAATTTAGGCCAAATTTCAAATCACATAGATTCCATAGCCCAAGGATAAGGCACTGATCCAAGAAAATTTGGTGATCACCCCCTTTTCCCTTCTCTTTTTCTCCTCCCAAAAATTTTGGCCTTCAACCTAGATGACCTTGCTAGGGTTTGCTGCGAATTCTTATAGGGGAGGAATTTTTCAATTCCACTTGGATAAAGTACTGCATTGGTGTCTCCCCTAGGGTTCCCTAAGGTTTCACGAAACTCCCACTGTTCATTTGTGAGAAATTAGAAGCCCTGACTCTAAGCCTAGAAGCTCATCATGAATGTTTAGGTGTGTTTGCTTTCTTGAGGGTTTTGACACATAGTATTCGATGGAATAAATCATTCAAGCCCTTTCTTCCATCTCACCTTGACCTAGAGAACACTTTGGAGAGTCTTCCCCCACGATTATACATAAACCCTAAGTCTCGTGTGGTCCCATACTAGGTCCTTCTCAAGAATACCGAAAGCTTGTATAAAGGGATATAATCATCCTAAAAAGCTTCTTGAAAGGTCCCTATCATCTTTGGAGCCTTGACCTTAGATCTCCTTGTCATCATTGAATATCATAAGCCCTAGGTCTTTCTTGGAGATCCTTTTTGTTTCTCTGGAAGCATTGAGCTTGTATTTGAGCCTCTCCTTTGAATGGGCCTTGGAAATCACATCATACTTAGTCATCAATTTTATCATTAATAGTGATTTCCCTCATACTAGGACTCCTTTGATCCGTGAAAGTCTGTAAAGAGCAGGGGACACTGACTGAGGTGACAGTGGGTCTTTGTCCCATTGCCTTCATTTGGTCTAGTAGTTGTCCCTTAGGTACCCCTCCTAGGATCCTACTAGATTGCGCGACAACATGATCAAATTGGTTGCTAACCAATAGAGTATCTTGTTACCTTTCTTTGAGCTGATGGTGTCTTAACATGTTTAGGATTGTCTTTAGAGGAAAAAAATTAAAAATCTTAGAGATGAAGATAATCTACATATACAGATATGGTATTTTGCACATGAGAATGCAAAAAGTACATGTAGGCTAAAAATACAGGGTCACATATACCCAAATTAGACAATTATTTCTTTTGTCCCACCATGACAGAAAGGGATGCCAATTTACAGAAGTAGATAAAGTGCCTAATTATAGAAGCAAAGTCCTTGATAGTAAATTAGATAAGTTCTCTCTCATTAGATGTGGTGACCATCTCAGTGAAAGTGCCAAAGCAGATTGTATATGGACATCCATAATAGAAGAGATTCATGACCCAAATTTAGAGGGAATGGGCCTCTGATTTGGCACATCATCATTATTTGAAAAAATATATCTAGCTTAACATCCCTTAATTAGCTCATTATTTCTATTTGATAATACCTAAACATGTTTTCATTTTGCACACCAATAAGTGATGCAGAGAATAAGATGCTCCGATGAAAGAAACTATGTTCTAGCAATAATGGTGATGAATTCCTTTTGCAAAAATAGGGATTTTTGATTTAGACAATGTGCGTATTGGATGTCCACAACCATTCATGCTAGGAAGAAATGAGAGAAGGGAAATACTTGCAATTTAAGAGTCTAAGAGGTTTTCCCTTTGTCGCCTTCTAGAATTCTAGCACCTTAATTGCACCTCTAGTTATTGTGGTTGAAAAGTAAACTAGCATCTTAGCTATCATTGAGACTGTAGCATAATTCAAATGAAATATAGTGCAAAACCTGAGAACACAAGAGAAAGGAGAGTTAAACCCTAAGATCTTTTGATAATAGAAAATAGAGAGCTATGTTCACTTGCCTCTTCAAGGGGGCGACTTCCAAGAGCGATGCTCCAAATACAATAACAATTCTTGACATAACTTACACAACCTTCTCTTTTATATTTAGCTATCCATAAAGAATGTCAACTACCTATGGCCCCCTTGTAATGTGCGTTGACCAACTAAATTGGGTCTTATAAATAAAAGGGGACCCTTTTTTTTACAATGACTGAGAAATAACTAACTATTTAATGGGCCTTATTCAAGGAAGATGACCTTATACATTAATAAAGTATTTAAGTAAGGGGGTTAGGGGAGGACCCTAACATGCCCTACCCCTTTAAAAGCAATGTTGTCCTCAAGGCTGAAGTTGAGGAAATCATTGGAGAATCACTCTTGGTTCCCATGTGACATCTTCTGGTTGCATATATTTCCATTGAATCAATACTTCCTTGATTGTGTGCTCTTCATCAAGTTCTAGTTAGTTGATCTGTACTTTGCAATTTGATCCCACAATCTTCTTCAAACAAGACACATGAAATACTAGATGAATCTCAGAGTGGGCTGGAAGAGCCAGCTTGTAAGCGACCTGACCAATGTGTTGTATGATTTGATAGGGACCATAGAACTTAGGAGCTAGCTTTTGGGGAACATTATCTTTAAGTGATATTTGTTTATAAGTTTGTAAGCAAAGGAACACTTGATCCCTGTTATCACAAAATCTAGCACCCTAGTGTAAAGCCTCACTAGCACTGCAAGTTAAGGGTAACAATGGGATCAACCACCACTATCACCTTAGTAACTGTTCCCTTTTTGTTTTATGGGTGGATATTATCCCAACAAGGGAGTCTTCCCTAGTGGATCTTGGGGATTAGATAACCTTAGGATTCCCAGGCTAGATGCCCTTCTAGGGTTCCACTAAATAAAACAACCAAGGATAATGTTCAATAAAGAAAGGTTTCGAGTGAGATAAGGTAACGAGTTCAGAGGACCCATGGCTAAATCTAGAGGGATTGGATAGTCCTGGAGAGGCTCAATACATACCAAACACATGTTGCCTTTAATTATCAAACTGCTATTACAAATTATGGTTTCTAGACTACAATTTACAAAACATGCAAAATTTATGACAACATTTATATAAAAACCTATAATTGATGATAAACAATAAATAAGCGAAGGCTATTGAATGAGTAAATAAGGAAATAAGTCGCAACAATTTTTCAATGGCTGAAAATGCATAAAACAACTACAAAACCCTAGATGTCAACCCTAAAAAGGTGGTTGAAAATTGTATATATATATATATATATATATATATATTCAATTTAGAAGACGCAAAAAGCCTAACCCTAATACTATGAGGTCCAAGGTATTTTATGCTATTAAATGCAGATTTTGCCCATGGCCATATTGTTCAAACCCCCTACACACTTCAACATGTGATGCATGACCTTTAGATCTCACTCAGGCAGTTTTCGATTGGTTGTCATTGCATTTGAATTGAAACCAACCACCACTTCACTTGAGGGGATAGAATTTCCTAGCTTTGCCATCTTCATGAGATTAAGACAAAGGAGCACTTCATCTTCATGTGCCCCATCTACCATGAGATTAGAGGATGGCTTTACTACCTTTAGTGAGTCCTAAAACTCTCTATCCATATTTTTTGTTAGTTGGAACAAAGATGCTTGGCATTGTATATGAGGGAGGCCCTTGGGTTTAGATCTTGCTCACTCTGCCCACTCTAGACCAAACTAGGCCTCATTTGGATGATTATAAATGTCTTCTTGATGCTTCTAACAAATAGAGGTACTTAGAGGCAAACATACAACAATACTATAATAGCCATCAAATTTGTGAGACCTTGGGAGGCCCTTTGTGCTTGATTGGTGAGACCCTTACGAACATATGCCATAGTTCTTAGGACAATTCATGCCCCTGTTGAGAAATCTAGGGCAACTTATAGACTAGGTTCTTTAGCTTAATTTCTCTTATACTTTGACAAATTCTTGTGATTATTATTTTGTTCTTCATTATTGTTATTATGTTTCTATTTCATCATCATGACAAATTCCAAACAAGAAGATCGATACCAAAGATAGGTGCATAGCGAGGGAAAAACCCCTATGAAGGGGAAAACCCAGTCAAACTCTTCTTCTAGTAGAATCAAATCGAGGTGAGACAAACCAAGACCTTAAGACCTTCCTCCATCCATCAAGTCAACCTTTCTTCTTCTACAAAATCATCAACAAACAATTCAAAGATTTTGGCTTGCCCTTTATCATTTTGTGTCTTCGGCTCTAGTATCCATACTTCAGTCATGCCCTTGTAATACATTTTGGTCCTGTAGGAAAATTATATTTCGGTCCTATCACTTTACTGAACTTCAGTCCTGCAACATTTCATACCATTCGTATATTATTTGTATATGTGACAGAAGAGATAACGTGCAGATCTAGGCTTCTAATCTCCTCTGCATAGATTCCTTTGCTTCTTGTAGACTTTCCTTTTATATCTTCGCACTTCTGTTACGTCATTGATTGCAGTTCGAACTTCATTGTTTCTTCCTCTCATAATGGGTCGACTTCTTTGCTATATATAGTTATTGGAGGCTCCACTAATAGGTCGACATGAACAACTGAATGTGAAAATTCCTAGATCTAACAATCTTAGGAATCCTACTGCAACCAACTGAATCTACTTCACCTAGATTTTATATTACATTACAAACTTATTTCATATTTCTTCTTGAAACATTGAAGTAAATTACTAAAGCAACCTACACCAAATTAAATATGATTCTGAAACATAGAAACTGAGCAAGGAAAATAGAAACACACAGGACACCGTTATTTTTGGACACATGTCCCCGGAAAAACCCAACTTGGGAAAACCGGTGCGACAATGAGGGTTTTATTTTAATATGTAGCAGTGAAATCTGAATACATCTATGGATACCCAACTAGCAATCCAAACAACAAGAAAATCTGGCAGAGATATTCCCTAAGCAACCCTTGCACTCGTGTTGCTGACACTCGTGCTGCTTGCACTCGCATTCCTGCACTCACGCGTTCCTGCACTTGCATTCTTGCACTCGCATTCTTGCACTCGCGTTCCAGCACTAGCGCGTTCCTGCACTTGCGTTCCTACAATCACGCGTTCCTGCACTTGTGAGTTCCTGCACTCGCGCGTTCCTGCACTTGCGCGTTCCTGCACTCGCGCGTTCTTACACTCATGTTCCTGCACTGGGAATAACTCAGCCTCTTGCTACTGGCTCTCCGGATCACTGTCCTTGCCCCTCTACTGCAAAATATCTCTTCGATCAGAATTTCCTCTTGAGAACTTCTCACTTCAGAAATTCGATCTCTTGATCTCTCAGTGTATTTTCCAAATGACCCTCAAGCTCCTCCTTATATCTTCCTGATGGACAACCAACGGCCTAGATTAACTCCTAATCAAAGGCTCAGATCATTTTGACTTGATCTCCGACTTATCTAGAAGATTCACCCACAATTAGATTAATGCCCATTAATATTTTAATTTTCCTAAGTTTAGACTTGGGAACTCTATTAAAGATATTAATTATTTTAATATAATCGTCTTTGGGTGGAATTTCACAAAACGACTTTTTGGTTCTTTGGAACGCATGTGCCCAAGCCTCCCTGCAAAATTTGAGGCTTAGAGCACATCTGATGCTATCCCAAATCAACACTCCCTCTTAGCGAGGAATGTGCTCTAGCAATACACTGCCACTGCATACTGCTCTGACTCTGAAGCATCGTCCTCTGCGCTACTGATGTCTGACATGTTGTCCACCAACTACTGCGCTGTTGCTGCTACTGTATTGCTGCCTTTGACACTGCCACTGCTAATGCTACATTTGTACTACAACTCCCTCTCAAATGCTGTATCTACTATGCTGCTAGCACTGCCACTGCTAACACTACATCCGTACTACAACTCAGTTGCTGAGAGAAGCAACTGAAAACACCAAAAACTGGATAAGTATCCCGTGGATACACCTCGGTGCTAAAAGCCTGACTGCTGCAAGTCCCACACTGTCTTCTGAAGCCACTGTGTCGTTGAAGCTTTGCACTGTGCCTCCATGCACTGCCGCCTCTTTGCTCTTCGCTGCTAACTACTGCATCTGTCGCTCCAACTCTCCATGGCACCAACTGAAAACTCCTCCATCCCGCTACTACTGATCATGGGCTCCTGTAGCAAGGTGATGATCCAAGAGGTGAGCTCCTCAAGGATCTTGCCCATCTATAGCTCTATCAAACTACAGTTCTATATCAGCCCACCTCCCTCCTAGAGGTATCTTGGTTGTCATGGCGAACTCCTCCTCCTGTTCGATCTTTGCAGCTGCAACCTTAGGATCGTGCTTCTCATCCTTGTCCTTTTTCTTCAAGGGACATTGGTATGCATAGTGGCCCATCTCACCACATCTGAAACACTTCACCTTAGAGACGTCCTTCTTTTGTCTCTGTTGACCCTGCTGCCCCTTCGATGCAAGGGCTGCATTATCCTCCTCCTTTACTTTGGGCTTTGACCCACTGCTGCTGCTATTTCTGTCAAGTTTGACCTTGACCAAGGCTCTCCTAAGTTCTTGTTTTAGAGTTGCCCACATCTCATCCCAATAGTCAATGCTGCTCTGCCCAGGATACTCTGGACAAAGACTTGCCACTCATCCAAGACAGAGTTTAGGGTCAGTCTCACTAACTTCGAATCCTGAGGTGTATGCCCCGTAGCCGACAACTCATCACGGGTCTTTTCAGCTCCGTGAGGAATGGATCCACACGTTCTCCCTTCTGCATATGTGCAAAACTCAACTTCTGTTCCAAGTACATCTTCCATTGCTCAGAAGATCCATGATATAATGTGGCCAAAGCATCCCACATCTCCTTAGCAGTTGCTCTGCTACCAACGTGGCACACCATGTGATCCATGACTCCATCCAGGATCATCCTCTTGGCCTTTGCCATTTCAGCTTTGTACTTCTTTAGCGGATCTGCATCCGCAAGGACAACTACCACACTATCAACATACGTCTTGAGGGCATGCTCATCTAGAAGGAAGGACATTCTAGCCTTCTAGATGATGTAGTTGGAAGTTCTATCCAACCTGTCTTGATCCCTCAAGCCACTGGTTGCCATATCCTCCGAAAACTGTTGAACAACTCCCTCTTTCTCCTTACTGCGTAGCTTCTAGGCTGGCTTACGCACTCCCTGATGGAGCTGGTAAGTCTGTTGCTCAGCAAATGAGAAATACTGATTTCCTCTGCAAAAAATCACTGAGGAAGTATTCCCTCACTTTGCGATCTGCTTCCTTCTTCTGACGACCTTTTTGCCCAGCACTAAGCTTGAAAAAAACTGTCCCTCTAGCTTTGCGCTGATGCTCTGCATGGTTCCCCCTTCCTTGGCAAATTCTCGATCCGACAGTCTTACCTCTTTGTCACCTCACTCAGAGAGAGACACCCATGAAAATATAGCCCTCTTGGCGAGAACTGTGCAATCCCTCAGGAGATTCAAACTACTGCTTGCTGCAGCAAGTTGGCCCTTGCTTCAGTGCTAGATCTGCGCTTCCTTGTTTCACATCAACACCTCTGATACCATGTGAAAATTGCTAGGTCTAACAATCTCAGGAATCCTACTGCAACCAACTGAATCTACTTCACCTAGATTGTATATTACATTACAAACTTATTTCAGATTTCTTCTTGAAACATTGAAGTAAATTACTGAAGCAGCCTACACCAAATTTAATATGATTCTGAAACATAGAAATTGAGCAAGGAAAATATAAACACACAAGACATTGTTATTTTTGGACAAATGTCCTCGGAAAAACCCAACTTGGGAAAATCGTTGTAGCAGTGAGGGTTTTATTTTATTATGCAGCAGTGAAATCTAAGTACATCTATGGATGCCCAATTGGCAATCCAAAGAACAAGAAAATCTGGCAGAGATATTCCCAAAGCAACCCTGGCACTCGTGTTGCCGACAATCGTGCTGCCGGCACTCATGCTGCCTGCACTCGCGCGTTGTTGCACCTTTCGTTCCTGCACTCACGTGTTCCTACACTTGCGTGTTCCTGCACTCGTGCGTTCCTTCACTCGCTAGTTCCTGCACTTGCGAGTTCTTGCACGCGTTCCTACATTGGGAATAACTCAGCCTCTTGCTACCGCATCTCTGGATCTGGAAATCTTCCTCCGGATCACTGTCCCTGCCCCTCTATTGCAAAAGATCTCTTTGATCAAAATTTCCTCCTGAGAACTTCACTTAAGAAATTCGATCTCTTGATCTCGCGGTGTATTTTCTAAATGATCCTCAAGCCCCTTCTTATATCTTCCTGTTGGACAACCAACGACCTAGATTAACTCCTAATCAAAGGCTTAGATCATTTTGACTTGATCTTTGTCTTTATCTAGAAGATTCACCCACAATTAGATTAATACCCATTAATATTTTAATTTTCCTAAGTTTAGACTTAGGAACTCCATTAAAAATATTAATTATTTTAATATAATTGTCTCTGGGTGGAATTTCCCAAAACGGTTTCTGGGTTCTTTGGAATGCATGTGCCCAAGCCTCCCTGCAAAATTTGAGGCTTAGAGCACATCCGATGCCACCCCAAGTCAACATTGAAGAGGCCGACTTGATATGAGGCTAGGTTGACTTGATGGAGGAGATGCAATGCCTAATTTTGACATAAAAAGTATTTTCTTTTCTTTGTCATAATGATCCCAAGAAGGTTTTATTACCTAATGACTTTGACTTTGACTCAAAAAAAAATCCTAGAGCACTCAATGGGTGCTTTGACCTATTGACCATTGACCCAAGCATGAAACCCATGCTTTAATAAGTCAATTTCTTATACAATAGAAAATTCCTTTTTCTTTCTTTTGACATATACAATTATGAAGACAGACTCTAGTTATATTCTTCAACAACCCCACCAACAATCAAGAGACTTCCTCAAGAGCTTGGACACTTGGTATTGCATTTAGAAAATGCAACATACCTTATACCATGTCTTCTTTCTCCCCCATATCCTTTGACCTTTGACTTATTATTTCAAGGGGTTTCTTCTCTTCAGTCTTGAATGATAGGAGACATAACATTAGGGAATGTTGATTCCCCCACAAGTGAGACATCTCCCCTAGAGTTTCATCGTCTTTGGTCTTTGGTTCTCCATAATACTTGCAGGTAGTTGCATTATTAGTTTGTTTTCTTGATCCATGTTGTTAAGTTTTAGACTTTAGATCTACTCAACATAGGATAGATTTGATTTTATCATGTTTTTTCTAGGAGCAATATATTGGGCCCTTGTTTTGTATTCTATTACTAATGAACTTGGTAGTTGTTGAAAAGTGTAGCGAGGGAAGGTCTTCACTGGTGTGTGCCTTAGCCAGAAAGACTGCGAGTTGTCTTTCCTTTACCATGGAGCGAGTTCATGGAGATGGCGAGCTTATCTTCCAATTTACGAGATGAAGTTCACAAGTTCATGCGTAGTGTTGGAGGATCAATCACATGGATCCTTCTTTAGTTAACTACAAGATAGATGGCAGTGCGAGTTTAGAAAAAGATGAGTTGGGACCTTTAGTCTTTGATTGAAGGAGGATGAGTTATAACTCCAAATGATGATTGGAAAAGAGAACTAGTTAGACTCAGTTAACTAGTCAGTCACAACTCAACTTCCAAATTCGTAACTTGTCTATTATAGCTTGGACAAAACTTATAAAGGAAGGACGAAAGGCGCAACATTTATTCATTGTTGTTTTGTGCATGAAGGGTTGTGGCAAGACACAACTCACAAGATTGAGAGAGAGAGCATAGTTTTGTGTGGGATCTCTTTGGTTGTGGTGTGCGTAGCCTTGAGGAGTAAGCACAGACTGGTTTGGTGAGCAAACTTGTGCTAAGAAATAGGAGCTGTGTCCTAGGAAATAAGAGGCCTTTGCACTAGGAAATAAGAGACCTGTGAGCAAGGAATTCAGGCCAAGAAGTGGAGACCTGTGCGCAAGGAATCCAAGCTAGGCAAAGAGTAAGGAAGCAAGAATTGAGTTAGCATAATTGCAGGGTAGTTTAGGCTAGTATAGCGAGGAAACGTGTGTTTTCAGTTGAATAGTTTTCCTTGTAATTGATTCAATTGCTCAGACAATAAAATACCACATCAAAGAAGAGGGTTTTCCCAGTTGGGTTTCCCAAGAAAATAATTGTGTTAATTCGTGTGTTGTGTTTTTATATTTGTGTTTATTCCGCTGCTTATCTCTTGTTAAGAAATTCTATATCTTGGTGAAAAGTAAACTAGTTCAGTTTTCATAAAATCATCTAAGTAGTTGCAGAATTTCATGGAAAATTATCATGATATCAGAGCAGAGATCAGTATAAAGACTTAACACCAAGTTGATCAGTGAGGCTACAACACAGATTAGTCAGGAAGTGCACAGAGTAGAGACATGAGGGTGGAGGAGACTAGAGGTTTGAGGGAGTCCTTAGAGCGAGAGCATGTTAGAGCTCCCAAGAAGGAGTCTCAGCCAATATCATAGTTTGAGTCTTGGCTAGTTGGCAAGTGGGCCAACCAACAGGATGATGAGGAGAAGAGACCAGGGCCAGTGGAGACAACCACTCAGTCAGATGCTCCTAGTACAGGGAGAGTTCGAGCTAGGTGGGTAGACAAGTTTTTTAGGGGGTATCAGGAGAGAGTTGGATCTCCTAGTACCATATTAAGACAGAGTAAGCAATCATAAAGATACACAGGGTACATGGCACTTATGACTAAGGTGAGACTCAGATCATAGGAGCATGGTTGGAAAGAACAGGTCTTCAGATCAAATTCTGCAGCAGGAAGAAAGGAAGTCTTCTAGTTTAGAGGGAGCAATTGCAAAAACAGATAACATGGTGGTGTTGAAGACAAATCCGGGTGGATGAGGTTCTTCCAGAAGTACCTTCCTCACTAAGAGGGAGCGTTGAAAAGTGTAGCAAGAGAAGGTCTTCACTGGTTCGTGACTTAGCCAGAAAAACCACGAGTTGTCTTTCCTTTACCATTGAGCAAGTTCATGGAGATGGTGAGCTTATCATCCAGTTTGCGAGATGAAATTCACATGTTCATGCGTAATGTTGGAGGATTGGTCACGTGGATCCTTCTTTAGTTAACTACAAAATAGACAGTAGTTCGAGTTTAGAAAAAGACGAGTTGGGAACTTCATTGTTTGATTGGAGGAGGACAAGTTATAACTCCAAGTGATGATTGGTGAAGAGAACTAGTTAGACTCAATTAACTAGTCAGTCACAACTCAATTTCCAAATTTGTAACTTGCCTATTATAACATGGACAAAATCTATAAAGGAAGGACGAAAGGCATAAAGTTTATTCATTGTTGTTTTTTGGACAAAGGATTGTGGCAAGACACAACTCATGAGATTGTGAGAGAGCACAATTTTGTGTGAGATCTCATTGGCTATGGTGTGCATAGCCTTGAGGAGCAAGCACACACTAGTTTGGTGAGCAGACTTGTGTTAAGAAATAGGATTGAAACCATAAGGGAGGCTTCCCTAAATCACCTATAATAATATTCTAATACCAGGGCTCAAGATGACAAGTTTTTGAGGGTCTTAAGGTGGATAGAGAGCTTGGCAGGGCCAAATATGACATAGATTTTCAATACTAAGGTTCAAGCACTCTAAAGTTAGAATAGTAAATGGGAAGCTATAAGTTAGGGTTTGAATGATCTTCAATAATATGGCGTTCAACGTCATATAGCAACCAAATAAAATACCTTAAAATGATCTTCAACAAGAATGGAACAAGGTCTTCTAGTAGAGACTAGGGTTAGTAGTTTTTGAACAACAAGAATAGAAGGTGACATCAACTCTTCTAGGGTATGCAAAGCTATCCACTATGCTATATTCTACTTGTATATGATTTATAGATATAACCCTCAATTATAAGCCACCCTTATGTAATAAAACGATTTTATGCACAAATCATCCCCAAAACCCTAGCGGATACCCTAGCTGTCTAGGAGAGCGCGAAAGAATAAGGCTTTTTAAGGTGATTAACACACTTTTGGACCAATGCCTTATCTTACAAGGGTTAATGGAGTCTTTATGGCACAAATTTCCAAGGAAGAAGTTTGAAGGAGTAAGGGAGGATGCTTCAGGGAATCCATTTCTAAACCCTGGTTATTACTCTTGTTAGGGGAGAAATTAAGTATAAGGTTTGCACATATAGGGTTTCCTTACATGCTTTGAAGAGGACACTTTTACATGCAATTATGAAGCAAAATTTCAACAATGATAGAACATTTAGTCATGGTACGAATGAACCCTACTTTAAACATTAAACCATGCAAAATATCAATAATAAACAAGAAAATTACAACAATCCTACACAAAAGCACTTCTTTTAATCCCAAAACAATGTCTCCAAGAAAAAATCACTTCCACGAGCAAGTTGCATCCATAAACCTCACATTTTACCCAATGTATAGAAAAAAAGACTAGTCACACTCTCTTAGAGAGAAGTTGAATTCCATGTGTGATGATTAAAAGAGAAAATGAGGGGAGGCTCTCTTTATATGAGCTTTCTCCCACTCATTTTTACAATTATTCAACTAAAAAGCCCTATTGGCAAGTTTACTTCAAGTGTTCCACAAGAAAGAGGTTACAAGCCAATCTCATAGCTCAAAAATGTAACAAAAGTGCCATAAAATCCCACGTGTGGAAGATAAAGCTCCTGTAGCATGATGTCATTCTCCAAATGAGCTCAATAAGCCATCAAAAGGTGTGATAAGGGCTAATGAGTGCTCAATGCTCCAAGATGCATCTCAAGGATCATGTGCAAGCCTCCAGAGTCACTCCCCATGGTGCCCTATGTCACCCTCAAAGGAGCAAGAGGGATGATGTGGCACACTATAACTCAAGCGTAGGGGTTCCAAGGTGGTGTACAAGCCCTCCTTTATCATCTCAAGGATGGCCATCACATCTAGGCTCTAGAACAAGTGCTGCCCATCAAACTGTGTCAAGGCCAACTTGGGGGTATTCTAGGTCCACTGGGCACATCATCAATATCTCCAACACCAAGCTCCATGGGCTCAACATTTGAACATCTGGGGGTTCCTTAGGGTGTCAAGCATCATGTGTGGTCATCAAATAGCCCAATGCTCTTTTCAATATATGCAACAATGCATCATTAAGGTTAATCTCACTCTGTCTCTCTACAATGGATGGTACAAACTCTACTGCTTTGCTGAAAAGGTGGGGCAATCACCTCAAGAAGCCATATGTTGTTGTGAAGAGAACCACCTGATAGAACCCTCTCAAGATGAAGTGCAAATTAACAATCATTAGGTAACAAAAATCATGGATGCATCATAGTGAACTGTTGAATGGTGTTGTCATTGATGACAACGTTAATCTTTGAATGCTCTTAATATTCGTCTATGGATTACATTGATTGGAAGCTACAATGGTTAAGAAGCCTTGGAAGGATGAGAAGCTCCTATGGTGTGTTCACGATCCCTCACTTTTGATGAAGAATGTGGATGAGAATATATTTGAAGTTGCAAACAAGACCATCATAGAATGATAGAGCTTGTCTTGCCAATTTCAATGGTAGCTGGCATGCCACATAACTCCTCACGGTTGAGGAGATATGCCCTGTCAAAGTTGGAGCCCCATTATGTGGTCAAGGAACCCCAATGAAAGATGCTAAGGCAACTTGATGTTTCGTTAAATATTAGCATTTATATTCAAGGAATTTTTCTGGGTCTTGGGTTAACAAATCAACCCTCCAAACGAGGAATTTTCTTGTTCAAAATCGGCTAACAAAGGAATCAAATCAGTCCTCTAAAAAGAAATTTTGTTGGAGTTTAGGTTGGCTTATTAAAAAGTTAAATTTATCTTTTTAAATTTCAGTATTGTTCAGGACGGCTCCATGGCCTGTTGGGCTAGTCGACCCCTCTTTTTATGCCCTCTGGCTAGTATAAATAAGGAGGCTTGGTTCTTTCAAAATCATCAAATAAAAAACTCACTGATCTAAAACTATTCTGAGGCCTGGATAGAGTGTTACATTAAAAGGAGGCTGGATTTATGCAAGGGTTATCTAGGGTTTAAATGTTTTCTTTTGGTTGATGGTTTTTCTGAGATAGGGACCCTTTTCGAAGCTAGAAGTGGTTTGAATAGAGATTTTCTGAAGTGTTTTTGGGACTTCCTTGAGGGTTCTTTTTGTGTGCTTACTTCAACCCTCTTCAAGCCTATTCAAGTCCGAATTTTTCAAGGCAAACCAAGGTTGTTCTGAGGTTAAATTTTGCGCTGGATCTATGGCATTTGGGGCTACCTCAAAAGCCGAATTTCGGCCCCATATGGGGTTAGATCTCTGAGACAGGGGTGTAGGTCTTGAGCGTGAATTTTTTACGAATGCAGTGACTAGATATTTGGCTTCTAACTTATGATGTTTATTTGTCTTCAAAAATATTATGGAAAATAACGATAAATTCACTACTGCACTTCACAAAATAAATATTGGAACTGAGAAAATAATGCACACATAAAATCAGACACCATTATTTTTGGACAATCATCCCTGGAAAAACCCTGATGTGGGGAAACTAGTGCAACAGATGGTTTTTATTATTATTAATCTTCAACAATTTGAGAAAACAACTGCATGCCTATTCACTGGCAAAGCTTTAGGCGAATCGATTCAGTCTTCTCCTAGCCAACTCGCACTCCCTTTGGCTATTCTCATTGCCTACCAAAAATGCGTAGTGGTGACTATGGAAAATTCACATAGCCTCCGAAAACCCTCTTCGGAACTCGCATTGTCTGCAACTGCTCACTGAGACAACTCGCACTTCCTTCAGATCATCTCATTGGATTGAAAATCGAACCCTTGCTTTTGAAGCATGCACTGACAACTTGGCTAACTCGCATTGGCGATTCCCATTGCTTGCTTCGACCTCCTTTGCTGGAAATATCGACCTCCCCTTCTCACATTGGAATGCTGGAAACCTCCTGAGAATTTCTCAGGAAATTCTCACTGTTGAAAACCTTGCTCCTGGCGTCTCTTGAATTACCACAATTGGGTAAGTCGAATTGCATGAATGTCTTGTTGTGTTCTATGTCTTCTCCAAATCCATAGACTTGTTCTTTATAATCTCTCATTGAGCAATCGACGACCATGATCTAATCGCAATAGATGGCTAAGATCAGCTTGACGCCATCAAGTGACTTTTCCGGAAGTCTCTAGAGCAAATTTGATTTTCCTCAATTAATTTGATTTAATTAACCATTTTTTCTAAGTTAGACTTAGGAAATATTAAATTATTGGTCTTACCCAAGGCCTTCATGAGTATATCTACAACTTGCTGACCTGTGGGAACATGTTGTAGCGGAACGAATCCACACTGCACACAATTTCTGATGAAATGGTACCTTGTGTCGATATGCTTCGACCTATCATGAAACAATGGATTCTAAGAGAGCTTGATGCAACTTTGGTTATCATAGTAGATACCGGTCGAATCCAACCATCGACCACATAAGCCCTAGCAGCTTCTGAAGCTAAATAACTTCGCATGAGCTTGATGCAACTCTGATTATCATAGTAGATACTGGTCGAACCCAACCATTGAACACATAAACCCTAGCGGCTTCTGAAGCTAAATAGCTTCGCATGTGGCCAAGTTTGCTGCAATGTATTCTGCCTATGCAAAACTCAATGCCACAGACTTCTAGTTCCTGGTGCACTAAGAGAACCCTTGATCCAATACTGAAGCAACACCTTGAAGTTCTTTTCCAATCCACTGAATTGCTTGCCTAGTCTATATCTCTATATCCACACAAATTGACACCATCACCTCGAGTATACCTCAATCCATACTCGACTGTGATGCGCAAGTACTTCAAAATGTGTCCCACTGCTGTCCAATGCACCATCTTTTGTTCCACCATGAATTCACTGAGAGTGTTGACCGCGAAACAAATGTCCGACCTTGTGTTGACCAGATACATGAGTGAACTGATGAACTACCTATACAAGGTTGGGTCCACATCTGTGTCCTCCAATGCATCTATCTTCCTCCAGTTAGTAATCATAGGCGTGGACATGGGTCTAAAGTCCTGCATCCTGAACCTCTTTAGGATCTCCATAGCATATCTCCCTTAACTAAGGAAGACCTCCCCGTCTGTCTGCCATACCTCCATGCCTAGGAAGCAATGCATCAACCCCAAATCCTTCATCTTAAATTTGGTTGCCAAGTCCCTCTTGCAGTCCTCTATGAGCCTTGATGACCTTGTCAAGAAGCGATCATCCACATGCAAAACTAGGATGAGTAGCTCATCTCCAACCATTAGATAATAAAGATTGGAGTCTGCTTTGCTCTTCATGAAGCCCATCTATTGCAAGTAGTCGTCAATCCAACCATACCATGCCCTAGGAGCTTGTTTGAGCCCGTATAGTGCTCTGTTGAGCCTGCACACATGCTTCTCTCATACGTCTTGAAACCCTCCGACTGTTTGATATACATCTCCTCCTCTATCACCTTGTTAAAGAATCAGTCTTGACGTCCATCTAGTGAATCTGCCATCCCATATGCGTTGCTAGAGATATCACTGCTTGGATAGAGGTATACCTGGTCATTAGTGTGAAGGTCTCCTCATAGTTGATGCCTTCCTTCTGCACATACCCCTTGGCCATGAACCTAGCTTTGTGCTTCTCTACACTTCCATCTGCATCGTACTTGATCTTGTAGATCCATCTGGAGCCAACCACTACCCTGTCCAGTGGTCTAGGCACAACCTCCCATACATCGTTTGTCATGATGGTGTACTCCACCATGGCATCCTGCCACACTTGAAGCTTTGTAGCCTCCTCATAACTGGAAGGTTCTCTATCAATGACCTTTGTCACCAATGCCTTATACCTGTCTGGATGTCTATGTTCCCTCTCGCCCATCTTAGGAGTTCCCACAAACTCCTGTGCATCCTTTAGCTTATGACGAACTTTCTTTGTTGGTTCTACCACTAGTGGTGGGTGGAGCTTCCAATTCCTCTTCTTGCCCCTGCTGCTCAGCCTACTGTGAACTTGCAAAATCCCTTGCACCTGAGCTAGTGCTCGTATTGGTAACTATACTCGTGATTTGCTGTCCCTGTAACTATCCCTGCTGCTGCTGCTCAGCCCTTGGAGCTTCTGCTGGCTCACTCTGATCACCTACTCGCATCCGAGATATCCTGAAGGCTTTCTCCTCCTGGAACTTCACATCCCGTCTCAAGATGATGCTTCTGCTACTTGGAACATAGATCCTGTATGCCTTGGACATTTCACTGTAGCCAATGAAATATCCTTTCTCCGCAGTCTGATCCAGTTTGGTGTGTTTTTCAGCCAACACATGACAATATGCTATGCTACCAAAGATTCTGAAGTCACTGACCTCTGGTTTCTTCCTTGTAAAGACCTCCTCTGGTGTTATCTTCCCCAATGCTTTATGAGGAACCCTGTTTTGTATGTACATTGCTATGCTACATGCCTCTGCGCATAAGAACTTGGGCATATCCTGGTCATACAACACAACCTTTGCTGCCCCAACAATTGTCGTGTTCTTTCGCTCCGCTACTCCATTCTGTTGTGGATTGTATGGAGCTGTGTACTCGCTCTTGATGCCCTCCTTCACACAAAACCCAATGAAATCACTATCTTTGTACTCTCCTCCATTGTCTTCACAAAGCACCTTGATCCTTTTTCTTGTCATGTTCTCCACAAGAGCCTTGAACTCTTAGAAGCGACTAAAGACTTCATCCTTTGTCTTCAAAAAGTAGATCCAGGTCTTCCTGGAGTAGTCATCTATGAAGGTCATGAAGTACTCGTACTCTCTGAGAGATCTGGTGGACATTGGGCCACAAATATATGAATGTACAAGATGCAACACACCATCTTCTCTACTGTCACTTCTTGGGAATGTTGCCTTAGCGAACTTCCCAAGCATGCACGGCTTGCATACATCATCGTGTTATGTGCTTGATTTTGGAACACCAGTCACTATCTCCCTGAGCATCTTGACTCTTGAGTGCTCCATGGTGTAAATGTCTCATTCTCCTATGCTACAATTCTCCCAAATGTCTAACACTACTACCGTTGTTGCTAACTAGTGCCTTTGGAGCATTTCGCTACAACTTATAAAGCTTGTTGCTTCGAACCCCAATTTGCTTTACCTTCTTCCAACTTTGGTGTTTAATTAACATCTTCTGCCCTATGAAATAGCCGTCATATCCCTTATCCTGTAGTGCAAAAATGTAATCAGGTTCATGCCCAAACCTAGCACATGCAACACATTTGTGACACTGGTGTTCTTGCCTGACTCCCTTTGATCACTGATGGTACCTCTCCTGAGTGGAGTATACTTTGTCTTGTCACCCATCTGTATCTGGAAGTCCATCTCCTCCTCCTTGCAGTTGGAGAAGTAGTCTCTAATCCCCGTCATATGTGTTGACGCTCCATTGTCTATGTACTAGACACCTGTGGACGTGGGGATAGAGAGGTAAGCTGTGAGATCGACCTTATCTTCCAACCTGGAAGACAAATCCAAATTGTCCCGATCTTTGAATCCTACTGCGACCATCTCTAGAAAATTTGCAAACTCAAATACATTGGAGAAATTAATAAACTGGGTTATAAAACCCCTTGTGCTTTCTCTTCCATGGCCTGCGCTGATTTACTCCTACAAAATGTTGTTGCGACCAACCCTTTGCGCTAGATCTACTCTTATACCATGCGAAATTTCCACAAATGCAGAAACTGGATATCTATCTTCTAACTTATGTAGTTTATTTGTCTTTAGAAATATTACGGCAAATAATGATAAATTCACTACTACAATTCTTCACAAAATTAAATACTGGAATTGAGAAAATACTGTACATATAAAATCGGACACCAATATTTTTGATCAATGGTCCTTGGAAAAACCGCAGCAGTGCAACAAATGAGGGTTTTCATTTTATTAATCTTCAAAAATTTGAGAATACCACTGCTTGCTTATTCCCTAGCAAAGCTTTCAAAAAATTTATCTCAACTGGAAAAATAACTGGGAAATCGCTTTTCCCTCTTGCAAATCAATTCGGCCTTCTCCTAGCCAACTCACACTCCCTCTAGCTCTTTGCACTGCTTGCCAGAAATGCGCACTGGTGGCTCAGGAAAATTCACACAGTGTCTGGAAACCCTCTTCGGAACTCACACTGCCTGCTGTTGCTCAGTGAGACAACTCGCACTTCCTCTAGATCACCTCCCTGGACTAGAAATCGAATTGTTACCTCTGAAGCACAAACTCACTGATTGGCTAACTCGCATTGACAATTTGCATTGCCTACTTTGGTATCCTCTGCTAGAAATCCTAGCCTCCCCTCCTAACATCGGAATGTTGGGAACCTCCTAAGAATTTCTCCGGAAATTCTCATTGCTCAAATCCGCTGGTGGTGTCTCCCTTTGCTTCAACTGTGCCCTTGCTAAATCATTGCAACTAGGTAAGTTGAACTGCTTGAATGTCTTGTTGTGTTTTATGTCTTCTCCAAACCCATCGACTTGCTCTTTATAATCTCTCATTGAGCAATCATCAACCATGATCTAATCACAATCGATGGCAAAGATCATCTTGACCCCATCAAGTGAATTTTTGGAAGTCTCTAGAGAAAAATCGTTTTTCCTCAATTAATCTGATTTAAATAACTAGTTTTCCTAAATTAATCTGATTTAATTATTGGTCAGTTAATCTAATTGAGGTGTTTATAAGGCGTTTCTTGTGAAACCTTTCCTGGGTTTTGGAGATCTTGTGTTCCTTGGCCTCTTAGACATTGTACAGACTAGAACACCTGTTCACTACTACCAAAAACTAACACTGCACCCTAATCTCTTCCAGAGGCAGGAGTATATCTTCGTTGTCCAAGAGCTATTCTTTTTGAGGCTTATTCTTTCCAAGGCTGAGTTTTTCAAAGAAGTTCTAGGCTTAAATTTCTAAATTTTATTGAAGGGTTCTTCAATGGTCTGTTGCCTTCTATGGCAGATGGTTTGCCCCCCTTTGAGGTCTATTTCAGAGGTACAAATTGGTCCCCATTTGTGATACTTATCCACAGTGTTTGGCTTCCTTAAAGGTTAGACCGAGACCATACTCAGAGGCCTAATCAAGGGTTTGATTTAAGGTTTTCTCTTGAAGTTAATCCAAAATTTTCAAGCATAACCTAAAGATTACAAATATTTTTCAATGCACATTCTTGGCCTATCTTTGATATTGTTTTCTTAGTCAATCTGAGGCTAATGGGAGGCTGATCAAAGTCATTTTTAGGGTTGAGTATGAAGTAATTTCAAGGTCTATCTCGAACCTTTCCTGAGGTAGAATTATGGTGCAAGATATTGGACTCTTTCAAAAGTCTAAGGCGTCCTAAAGGCCCTCTTTGAGCTTGCTTAGAGATCCATTAGTGGTTGGTTATAGGGCTTTCTTAAGGCTGGATTGAGGAGCATTCTAAGGACTGATAAGAAGTAGTCCTCTCGGCCTTCTTGAGGCTGTCGTTTGTCTGATTTAATGTAGGGTTACAGATTGTATTCGGATTTCCCTATTGAGGATCATTTATGCCAAATTTTGAAAAGTTTTCTGAAGATGATTATCTTTGTTGTATGACCTTTTGCAAATTTGTTGTGAGGTAGTTTTTTTGCAATACTGTTAGACTCTTGCATCACTGTTGAAAGCCAAAACGAGATGGCGTAGATCTTTGAGCTGTTGAATACCCTTCATGAGTTCTATTGTTTATATGCAAGTTTTCAGTAAAACTGAGTGAGGGTCCTATATTGCAGTTGTGGCAAGGTTGCGAAGGGCTAATGGTATTGTTCTATGACAAAGATTTGAGATTAGGTTTTGCTGCTGAAGCATTGTACATCATTGTTGTTTTCGCAAGTATACTGATATTGAATTGTATGCTCTTGTAGCTGATGTACGGCCACAAGGAATTATATATTCCCATGAATGGATGATGTATTGATTAAGGCTGGATTGCTAGTACTAGTATATCAAAGTGTTATATGGTTGATGTACCCCAAGATATTACTGTTGTGTAATCAGAATACGCTGTTGTTGGGCAAAGCTACTGGTGATGATATTAATTTGGTATATTATTGAACAAAGATGATGCCATTAGGGTTTTGACAGTAGAATGTGTTGAGCAAATTGTTTAAGCTGAAGCTTACATTGCAAAAAGGTAGTTGGCTTGGTATCTGTTAAAATTGGCAACTAGGGCCAAACTCCATGTGGGTCATCTCATTAATGGCAGCTGATATTTTTCTTGGATCCCTCTCATTGAGAGGTGTAGGGTTGATCTAAAGATCATCCGATTTTGATAAGTATTCATGGAGATATGAATTTATTTGTGTTATGGGCAATTCGTCAAGGTCGGCCAGCAACCAAATATACCCCACTTGTGCTCAACGTTTTAGTATAAATAAAGGTGCCTTGAATCATTTGAGAACACACTTCTCTCTTGATTTCTCTCCACTCGCTTTGGGTTTTAGTGGAAGAGAAATCTAGGAGAGGAAGCCCTAGACGTTGGAGGAAAGGAGGCTGCCCTAGCCGCAGCAAGGAAGATAGGCCAGCGAGGGTTTGAAGGACGTTGGAGGTCAGCTCCAAGTGACCGAGTGCTGGAAGGAGGGTTTATCCACACTACTAGGAGAAGCCTTCTATAGGTTGTCTAAGGAAAACCTATACGCTGTCTAGAGAAGGTCTCCACAAGCCCTAGCCGCAGTCCAACAAGTGCCACAAGCTATGCCCTAGACGCAGTCAAGGAGGAGGCCAAATACAAGCCCTAACCACAAACAGAAAGAGTCAAGGAACAGCGTGGAAGAGGGCCGAAAGGATAGGCTGCTAGGCTGAGTAGAAGATGAGTAAAACGCTGGCTGTTTGGGCACATTTGGAGGAGGCCGTATGCTACAGCAAGGCTGTGTGGTAGGCCGCAGGCCATACCACCACAACAAAGAAATAGCATGGGCTGTTTTGCTGTCATATGCCCTAAGGCAGCAACCTAGTAAGGGAGGAATTCACCTTCAGCAAGCCGCAGTCTTCCAAGGTTTGTTTGGGGCAGCTTGGAGAAGATTAAGGCCACAGGTATGTGCCCTAACCAGTCTGTCACTAACAGTCAACAACAAACAAGGTTGGACAAGCATGGATGCTGCTGCCTATGTATGAGGGATGTTAGATCTGTCTTGATGGCCCATGATGAAGGCTGTCCCATCTTCCATCCTACATAGAAAACAGAGATCCTTAACTATGAACCAATACAGTCCATGATAAGATGTGACAGCAAGGTGACCCATGAAGTTTGAATGCATACATAGTGATAGTGCAGCAAGATGCATGGGAAGCATGATAGCAGCAATGGTACTTGGTGTAGCAAGTACATGGTGCTGCAAACACATTGGGACAACAGCATGGCACAACAATGCTACAATGGGACAACAACAAGCACGGTGCTGCAAACACAATGGGACAGCATGGCAAGCATGGTGCAGTAAGCACATTGGGACAGCTATATGTTAAGCAAGGTACAACAGGCACATGGTAGCAAGCATGGTGCAACAAGCACATTGGGACTGCAATGGTACATGATGCAGTACAATGATGGGTACAATCATGATTGGTAAAGCATGATGAGATGCGGCATAGTAACGATGGGTGCAGCATGGTGAGGTGTAGCACATGGACGAGATGCAACACAATGATAGGTGAAGGAGTCACCTTGGAGAATCAGTTGAAGCAGCATGCCTTCAACTGATCTCATGTAGAGATGATCTATTCTCTTATCTAGAAAGTCAAAGTGTTGACTTCTGTTGTAGATGTACTATCTCTCTCTCTCTGTCTGTTGAACTATTGAAGAACATAGAAGAAGAATTAATCAAGGGTTTCCCCACATTAGGGTTTGTCCCTGGTTAGCGCCACATCTTGTGTCCTCTTGTCTTCTGCGATTTATGTTTATGTTTCTATCTGCAGTTTACTTTAATGCTGATGTGATTGCTAATCTGGAAAAGGTATTGAGCTAACTATGAAAATTGAAATAAATTGCTCCAAGCATAGAACATACTTAAAATTAACATGGTATCAGAGCTGAGGTGAAGACAAAGCCCAAGCAAGAGTGAAAGAGCAATCACTGAAGAAAGTTGGGAAAGGACAAAAGAATCAACGGGTTCCTCATCCCTCTTCAAATTCACCGAGGGTGAAATCGAAGCAGAGAATATTATCAGAATGGTGCTGCGAAATATGGCCTACCTAAAGATCACTTCATTGGGAAGACTAGATCTCAGGGTGGAAGGGAAGACAAATAACTAGTTCGGCCATTATGCGAAGGAGCATCCAAATGGCAGGGACACATCACTTGATGATGATAACAATCATTCCAGGGACATCTTCAATGGTCAGAGGAATGACAGGTAATGCAGGTCATCAAGAAAACTACTGACTCTTCAAAGAAAGCAAGAAACCCCAGGTATGAAGAATCAAATGTTGTTTCTGATAAGATAAAGAAGTGCTATCTTGTATTGGCCCTCTCCTTCAGATCCTTTGGGAATCTGGCTTATCGATTATAGTGCTTCAAGGCACTTCATCGGATAGAAGGTCGCCCTCTCTAATTTGGTAGAGATGGAAACAATCGTGGGATTATTCTTGGAGCTAATGCCACATATCCCGAAAAGGGTGTAGGGAATGTTACCCCGCAATTGAATGAGGGTAACTCGATTCATTTACAAAATCTCTTTTATGTACCTGATCACAAGAAGAACTTGGTGTCCATTTCGGCAATGCAAGTCAAAGGTTACAGGGTGGCATTCATCGATGGAAAGGTACGTGCTTGAAAATGAAATTTTCAAAGATGCTTTTACTCATGGGTTCAGGGTTGGCAATTTGTGTCAAGCTGCAGGATGGTCCATTGGGGATCATGACATATGTCATTTATAACACCTGAGATCTACTTTATGAGGCCCTAATCAATGTGAGTCAAATGGTGACTCAGATACCTGAATTCAAGAAAAGCATGAAGGTACATGTCTGAGATGTACCGAAGGAAAATATTACAAGGGGACCATTCACCTCATGTAGCAGTTCCACAGGTTTGGAACAACCTGAGGGGTTTGAGATTCATGATTGGGAATCTCATGTATACAGGTGGAAGAAAGACCTCTATGGCTTGAAGTAAAACACCCCGGGCCTAATATGAGAGGATTGATAGCTGTCTGATGAAGCTGAGATTCACTAAAAGTGAAGTCGATCCAAACCATTATTTGAAGGTTGTGGATGATAGAACTCTCACACTAGCACCTTCTGAGAAACGACCTATATCTGGCAGGTGCAGACCCTCTCACTTGCAGAAGTAAGAGGGAGTTGGATTCCAGATATGGAATGGTAAACTGCACACTCGTGACTACCTCGAGGATCTTAACTTTCAGAAGTTATATGGTGGTGATGCCGGACCAGATTTGGGAAATGCCTCTGAGTTTCATAAACTCATCCGCATTGATGTTATTGGTGAACTTCCGTCTGTATATATGCTTTACAGTTAGCATAGTGAACTCCTATTTGATTGAGCCTCACTAGATTGGTGCCAAGAATCTTCTGAGATATCTTCAGGGCACAATCTCTCGTGGATTGAGATACACTGTCGGAAATATGAAGTTGCGTGATTATTCAAACGCTGACTGGGCAGGCAGTGTGGAGGATCGCTAGAGCACTTCTTAGTGTTGGTTTTCTCTGGATTCTCCTTCGATATCATGAATGAGCAGGAAGCAGGATTCGGTTGATATAAGCACCGCCGAGACCGAATACATAGCTACGAGTATGATCTCGTGTGAAGCTGCCTGGTTGTAGAAGCTCATCAGTGAGCTATTTGTACACATGATGAATACCATTGTGATTCTTTGTGACAACCAGGGGGAATGTGATTATTGAGGAATCCCGTATTCGATGATTGCTCCAATAGATAGACATCAGATACTACCTTATCTGGGATATGGTAATTCGATGAGCGAGGAGGCTCCATCGCATTGAGACTGATGAACAGGTCGTCAACATATTGACGAAGCCCCTGTGAGAGGTCAAATTCTTGACTTTCTGAGAATGACTTGGTGTCGTTTAGAGACCCTCTTATGAGGGTCGAGTATGATGTATTGAGCTTGGGAGCTCTAGGGGGATGCGGGGTACTTCTTGGAGCGACATGTGACCACAGGGCGACTCACCATCCCCTAGTGGTGCACTATGTATAGGGTGAAAGGTTCTACCTTCCCCCATGACACCCCGTGGCGACTGTAGGACAGGATGATTAGTTCTCTTGTGAGCCAAGATGATTAGTTCTCCGTGGCGACTGTGGAACAGGATGATTAGTTCTCCTGTGGGCCAGGATGATTAGTTCTCCGTGGCGACTATGGAATAGGATGATTAGTTCCCCTGTGGACTGGGATGATTAGTTCTCTGATGGCAACTGTGAAACAGGATGATTAGTTCTCCCGTGGCGACTTTGGGACAGGATGATTAATTCTCCTATGAGACAAGATGATTAGTTCTCCTCTTGAGGCATCCTACCCATGCAGTCTGGGACTTATGGGAAGTACCTCTCATCTGATCAATGAGCAGGGAAATGGGGTTAGGGACCATAGTAGTACTATCGATGGACGCATCGTTGTATCTATCGTACTCCCTATGCTAGGATGACCTCCATTAATCTGGGATCAATGAAACTGATCTGGGATCAGTATGAGTGGTTTGAGACACTCTCTTGTGATATTGATCTGGGATCAATGAAATTGACTTCGGGTCAGTAGAGAATGTTATGAGACATTCTCGATCAATTCTTCTTCTTCATGGTTCAGCAGAGCAGAACAGAGCAGAGTAGAGCAAAGTAGAGCAGTGCATGGCACTGGTGGCAAGAGATAGTACAGTCGGACATATGGATCAACGGATGGAGTCCTCCCTAGTTGAGAGGGAGTGTTAAAATTGGCAACTAGAGCCAAACTCCATGTGGGTCATCATTAATGGCAGCTAATATTTTTCTTGGATCCCTCTCATCGAGAGGTGTAGGATTGATCTAAAGATCATCCGATTTCGATAAGTATTCATGGAGATATGAATTTATTTGTGTTATGGGCAATTCGTCAGGGTCAGCGAGCAACCAAATATACCCCACTTGTGCTCAATGTTTTAGTATAAATAAAGGTGCCTTGAATCATTTGAGAACACACTTCTCTCTTGATTTCTCTCCACTCGCTTTGCGTTTTAGTGGAAGAGAAATCTAGGAGAGGAAGCCCATAGAAGTTGGAGGAAAGGAAGCTGCCCTAGCCGCAGCAAGGAAGATAGGCCAGCGAGGGTTTGAAGGATGTTGGAGGTCAGCGCCAAGTGACCGAGTGCTGGAAGGAGGGTTTATCCACACTACTAGGAGAAGCCTTCTATAGGCTGTCTAAAGAAAACCTATATGCTGTCTAGAGAGGGTCTCCACAAGTCCTAGTGCAGTCCAACGAGTGCCACAAGATATGCCCTAGACGCAGTCAAGGAGGAGGCCAAATACAAGCCCTAACTGCTAACAGAAAGAGTCAAGGAACAACGTGGAAAAAGGCTGCTATAGGAGGCTGAGTTAGGGAGTCTTTAAGGCTGAAACTAGGGCCGAAAGGATAGACTGCTAGGTTGAGTAGAAGATGAGTAAAACGCTGGTTGTTTGGGCACATTTGGAGGCTGTATGCTACAACAAGGCTGTGTGGTAGGCCGTAGGCCATAGTACATACCACCACAACAAAGAAATAGCATGGGCTGTTTTACTGTCATATGCCCTAAGGCAGCGACCTAGTAAGGGAGGAATTCACCTTCAGCAAGCTGCAGCCTTCCAAGGTTTGTTTGGGGCAGCTTGGAGAAGATTAAGGCCATAGGTGTGTGCCCTAACCAGTCTCTCACTAACAATCAACAACAAACTAGGTTGGACAAGCATGGATGCTGCTGCCTATGTATGGGGGATGTTAGATCTGTCTTGATGGCCCATGATGAAGGCTGTCCCATCTTCCATCCTACATAGAAAACAAAGATCCTTAACTATGAACCAATATAGTCCATGATAAGATGTGACAACAAGGTGACCCATGAAGTTTGAATGCATACATAGTGATAGTGCAGCAAGATGCATGGGAAGCATGATAGCAACAATGGTACTTGGTGTAGCAAGTACATGGTGCTGCAAACACATTGGGACAACAACATGGCACATCAATGCTACAATGGGACAACAGCAAGCACGGTGCTGCAAACATAATGGGACAGCATGGCAAGCATGGTGCAGTAAGCACATTGGGACAACTGTATGTTAAGCAAGGTACAACAGGCACATGGTGGCAAGCATGGTGCAGCAAGCACATTGGGACAACAATGGTACATGATGTAGTACAATGATGGGTACAGTCATGATTGGTAAAGCATGATGAGATGCAGCATAGTAATGATGGGTGCAGCATGGTGAGGTGTAGCACATGGACGAGATGCAACATAATGATAGGTGAAGGAGTCACCTTGGAGAATCAGTTGAAGCAGCATGCCTTCAATTGATCTCATGTAGAGATGATCTATTCTCTTATCTAGAAAGTCAAAGTGTTGACTTTTGTTGTAGATGTACTATCTCTCTCTCTCTGTTGAACTATTGAAGAACATAGAAGAAGAATTGATCAAGGGTTTCCCCACATTGGGGTTTGTCCCTAGCTAGCGCCACATCTTGTGTCCTCTTGTCTTGTGCGATTTATGTTTATGTTTCTATCTGCAGTTTGCTTTAATGCTGGTGTGATTGCTAATCTGGAAAAGGTATTGAGCTAACTGTGAAAATTGAAATAAATTGCTCTAAGCATAGAACATACCTAAAATTAACAGTATCTTATGATTATGTATCCCCCAAGGCAAAAATTGAGATAGCTTAACACTGGACACAAGATAGACTGGTGGTACATCGGATTGTGCATGTGGGAAAGAGTTAGCAGTGACAACACTAGCATTAACAACAATATTATGTCAAGTGTTGTGAAAGAAAGACATAACTATTGGGCTATTATAGAGGCGGTTCAGTGACATTTGATCAGAGCAGTGTCTAGTAGTGGATCTATATCTATGCTGCTAGGGTTTGCCATTGGATATACATGTTGAGCAACAATAGATCTGGTTGTTTAAGCAGAGAGTGTTAAGTGCTACTGGATTGTTTAGGTAGGATTTTGATCCTTTTAAAAGTGTTGGTATTGCTGGTGACGACCTGGTGCCAATATTGCAGATTGACCAAGTTTCCATATTGTTTTTGAATTTTTATGTTGATATTGAGCACAGGTGGATCCAGTCTGAAAATATATGAAACGTGGTCCACTGTGATGAACTGAAGGTTGGAGCCTTCATGGCAAGTGGTGGCTTGCGAAGTAGGGTGGCAGGTGTTAGAAAATCGGAAAGGTAGAAAGATTTTCTTATGTTGATAATTACTTGTGATATCTTTGTGTTCTTATTAACTTTCTTATGTTCTTATTTTATCTTTGTTTCATCAAGCAATCATCAAAACAAAAACATGAAGATCAATGACACTAGATGTAGGTTCTCAGCCAGGGCTAAAACCCCTCTATAGGGGAAAAGCCAGTCAAACTCTTCCACTAGCAAATTCAAATTGAGATAGATCAAGACCCTAGACCAAAAGACATTTCTCCTCCATCAAGTCAACCTTCCAATTCGATTCAACAACCTTCAATAGTCTTTTTCTTGTATAGTAGCTACAACCCAAAAACAACCCAAAATTTCAGCCCCCAGCAACTCAAAATTTCGGCCCAACAACTCAGAATTTCGGCCCCCAGCAACTTAAAATTTCGGCCCAACAACTCAGAATTTCTGCCCAACAACAAGACTGCAGTTTCAGCCCTCCAACAGCTTCAGTTCCTTCGCACATGTGAGATAGGAGAGAGAAAAGTTCAACTTCCTTAGCTGGATAATGATCTCCTTCTCCTTCACTAGCCATTTCCTTCTTCCTTCTTGAATTTCACACTTTTTCTACATCAACTACTAAGATTCGAATTACTTGAGTGAGTGCTTCAAATGAGGTCGAGTTGTTGCCTTTATATAAGAGATTCTGCGCCTTAATTAGGGTTACTTGTCCAGTTAGAAGCCAACTTGGTGGAGGAGGCCTAAAAGACCCAATTTACATCAAAATAAATTTGTTTCTTGATTGACAATGCTCAAGAAGGGGCTATTACATTATGACATGGACAAGGACACTTGACATAAACCCTAGAAGTGTACAATGGAGGATTTGACCTATAAACAATTGACCCAAGCATGAAACCCATGCTTTAATAAGTCAATTTCTTTTATAATAAAATTTATTTTTCTTTCCGTTGACAGATACATTACATCTTGACTCATACAATTATGAAGATCGACACTAGTTACATTCTTCAACACTCCCTCTTAACTAGGGAGGTATTCATAATTACATATATACAAAGGTACATGGAAGATCTCAAAATGATATGCTCTATGAAGAGTCACAACACACATAGTGCTACAGATTAGATTCTTGACCAGGGTACTCTAATCTGGTGGGACGAAGGTGGACTCAAGCTTTAACCACTCTAGGTACCATTAGGCTTTTAAGCTATACCACCAACCCAAGGATCTAGGTGTGTATCCAAGGTTAGAGCCCCATGACCAACACCACCCTTCCTACTTCGAGATCTAGACATCAATACATAGGCCGACCAAATGTCCTCCCAAGCATCTTGCCATAAGATGCTTCATCTCTCCTAATCAACTAAATCAGATATATCCACCAATCCAAGCATGCTTCAAACGTTCAATCTTTTATGGAGAGATCCTGCACAATCACAACCCCAATCAGTAATAAACTTTCAAATGTATATATACAAGTAAACACAAACCTTCGGGGTCCTCAATCATTCTGATGCTGCTTATGTCATCTTCAATTTTCCTTTTCCATTTCTTCAGCAACACCAAATACAGTCTCAGTACTTCTCAAGTCTTTTGTTTATAACTTCATGAATCACAAACATTCATCTGTAGTACTTTCATTCATTCAGTTTCATTCTTACTTCAAGGTATTCATTATGATTGTCATAATATGCCCTCCCTCTCAACTGGAGAGATATACCCTTTCTTCTATCCAGGTTCCCTCTCAACTTGGGGAGATCAACAACTTCATAACTTTGGAGAAACTTCATTTATTTTTTATGGCATCAAGGTCATCTTGATCTTCATCATTCTTAAAGCTTCCTACCTCATGCTTATTATCATCTTCAATTACGAACATCTCCAACTCCTTGAAGATTATGTATCTGTAGATTTTTAACAATGAGTACAACCAAATACAAATATACAGAAGCATGGAGACAACTATAATATGTTTATCATGTCATTACAATGGAAGCATCAAATCACTTTTGCTTTAAATACCTAAACCTAGTTAGGTTCATAATCAGTAAGGGTTATATCTTTTATATTCTAGACTCCAACTTCTTGCTAGGGTTTTGTCATAAACCCTAGACTCCATCTTTGAGACACAAAGCCTTAGATATCAATAATTTGATCAAACAATCCTACTATACATCTAAGTTTTCAACATTTTTTTTTTAGAATTACATGTCAGACTCTACTAGGGTTTGTTGCAAACCCTAGATTTTATCATCAATGCTAAATCATATCAATAATCGAATACATTATCATCATGTCCTAGAATATCAATCTCTTCTAGGGCTCTGTTACAAACCGTAGATTTTACAAACTAAAACATTAAGTTAGCATACTCACATATACATATCATTATCAGTTAGGTAAGCCCAAGACACAAACATCAATACATCAAAGTTACACAATAATTTTCACTGGGCTAGGGTTTCGATCAAACATATGAACATACATGTAGGGATTCATTCCTAGGATCTTACTATAACTATTACAAAGGTTTTGGTCATAAACCCTAATTCACCCAATCCTAAAGATCTAGGGTTTCAAAATATAACTTAGACATTAACAACAAACCCTAAAAAACTAGGGTTTTTATCATAACAATAGCAAAACCCTAAACATCAAAAGAAGAGAATTTTTAGACTTCATCAACAACCCTAAGTAGACTAGGGTTTCATGATCAACATTCACATACCCTTAGCAACAAGAGGCCTGGTTTTTATAGTGAACCCTTCAAGGTTAGGGTTTCACAAGAATGATCAAAATGATAGTATAACGAGGGTAGATTCAATCTAATGATTAATCACCATAACAAGAATCTTTAAGATTCAAAGCCTTAGACAAAACGATGTGAATAATCTAAAGCAAATTTCAAAAGAGAATGAACATACATTTTCTATGAAGAGAATCTTGTAACAAAACTTGTAGTTTAAGACATACCTTGAATTGTTCTATAACAAACCTTGTAAGACATCAAATCTTGACGGGCTTCCTTTGCAACAGAGCTTCTTCTATGCTTCAAGTCTATCCTTTGAAGTCTCCATAACATCTAAGCATTCAACGAGCTTTCTAACCAAGGAAAATGGTTATTAACATACATTACAAACAAATCTTGATGTGAGAAGGAAACCAAAAATGAAAAGATGAAACAAAGAACATAATACTTATCTTTTGGTAAAATTGAAATCAGAAAGGAAAAAATATTTTCTTATATAGATAATTACTTGTGATTCTTTTATTTTTATGTTCTTCTTTTATCTTTTAGCTCATCAAGCAATTACCAAAACAGTAGCACAAGGACAACAAATGTAGGTGGACAACCAGGGCAAACCCCTATCTAGGGGAAAACTTAGTCAACAATTCTTCCTTTAATCGTTTCTCGAGATAATCCAAGACTTTTGACCTAGACAAAGACTTCCTCCACACCAACTCAACCCTCAATCCTTCTTGCAGATGATAACCCTTCAAAAACAACTTCGACCTAGTAGCATCAACTTGCAGTAGTAGCTTCGACCGAGTAGCAGCAGCAGCAACAACTTCGACTAGACAGAGAAAACTTCGATCTCCCTTGATACTTCTCAGAAGTGAGAGAGACATGGCCCACAATTTCGATCTTGGTGTCTTCTATCTTCCTCCAAAAACTCGCACTCCTTTCCAACCTTATTTCAACTCTTTTCCGACTTCGCACTTCCCAGCTTCCAGCTTCAGGATATCGAACTGTGTGAGAGAGTGAATTGCTCCAAATGAATTCGAACTGCCTTGTATATATAGCCTTCCAGTGAGGTCGAATTACCCTTCTTGAGGCCGACTTGGTGTGGAGGAGATTAAATTCATTTTTGATTCAAAAATAATTCTTTTTACATGATTTGAAAGCCCTAGAAGGGTCTCTTTTAATAGACAATGACGTTAATGACTCCGAATAAATCCTAGAAATCCTCAATGGGACTTTGACCTAAAACAAGATGACCCAAGCATGAAACCCATGCTTCAATAAGTCATAATAATAATAATAAAAATATTTTCTTCATTATTTTGATAAGTACATTTCATTGTGACTCAAATACATTTGTGAAGACCGAACCTAGATACATATTTCAACACTAATTCCTGATGCAAAAACACTCCAAGTTTTTGGTAGTCCCATAAGAACAATAATTATGAGCTCCTTTTCCGGTACAACTTCATCTATTGCTTGGAGTTCATCTCTTATTCCAGATATCCTTACAAAGTAGGATGATACAGTATCATCTCTTGTCATCTTTATTGTCCTTAGTTCATTTTCGAGGCTTGCTATTTGACCAATGTTCTTGATGGTGAATAATTTGGAGAAAGCCTCATATATTTCTTAAGTGGAGTCTATGTTGGATATGTATGGAATTAGGTTATCCTTTACTCAATCTACTATTAGATTTATGGCCAATATTCAGTTTCTCTAAAATTCTCTTTCTCTGCTTCATCTGTAGGCTTCTTGACTTTTCCTTGAACAAGGTCCAAAACTTTGTGCTTAGCGAGAATAAGATCTATTCTCTTTTTCCATGCCTTGTAGTTGGAGGCTCCTTCTAGTTTGTTTTCTCCCTTCATTGAGTTTGTCATATTGCTATCTTCTACTCCTTGTGACCTTCCTTGAAACCCTTTTTCTTATATCTCTCTTTTCAATAAATCTTCAGTCTGCCTTTTTCTTCCTTCTTCACCTTAGCTCTTATTCCATGTTAGAAATCGGAAAAGCAGAAATATTTTCTTATGTTGATAATTACTTGTGATATCTTTGTGTTCTTATTAACTTTATTATGTTCTTTTATCTTTGTTTCATCAAGCAATCATCAAAACAAAAACATGAAGATCAAAGACACCAAATGTATGCTCTCAGCCAGGGCTAAAACCCCTCTATAGGGGAAAACCTAGTCAAACTCTTCCACTAGCAAACTCAAATTGAGGTAGACCAAGACCCTAGACCAAAAGACCTTCCTCCTCCACCAAGTCAACCTTCCAATATGATTCGACAACCTTCAATAGTCTTTTTCTTGTCCAACAACTACAACCCAACAACAACCCAAAATTTCGACCCCCAGCAACTTAGAATTTCGGCTCAACAACTTAGCATTTAGGCCCAGCAACAAGACTGCAGTTTCGGCCCTCCAACAGCTTCAGTTCCTTCGCACGTGTGAGATAAGAGAGAGAAATTTTTGACTTTCTTAGCTAGGTAAGGACCTTGTTCTCCTTTGCTAGCTATTTCTTTCTTCCTTCTTGAATTTCAAACTTTTTCTGCCTCAGCTACGACAAGTTGAACTTGTTGAGTGAGTGCTTCAAATGAGGTCGAGTCACTGCCATTATAAAGGAGATTTTGCCCCTCAATTACGCTGATTTGTCCAGTTAGAGGCCGACTTGGTGGAGGAGACCTAGAAGACCTAATTTACATCAAAATAAATTTGTTTCTTGATTGACAGTGCCCAAGAAGGGTCTATTACATTATGACATGGATAAAGACACTTGACATAAACTCTAGAAGCCTACAATGGAGGCTTTGACCTATAAACAATTGACCCAAAAACCATGAAACCCATGCTTTAATAAGTCAATTTCTTTTTCTTTCTTTTGACAAATTCATTACATCATGACTCAAATACAATTATGAAGACCAACACTAGTTACATTCTTCAACAACAGGGTGGTGCAAGGCAGAGATTGGGGTCTCCTTCAAATTGGAGCGTAAGAACACTTCAGGGTGGTTGGGTGGTGCTAGGGCAAGTTGGAGCTTGCCAGGTGTTCGAGCATCCTTTCAATCAAAGCTGCTAAAACCAGGGTGTCAGAGCATCCTTCTAGTTGGAGATGGTAAAACCAAGGAGTTGGAGCTTTCTTTAGGTTGGGGCCTCCTTCCAATTGTTCTAGGAGAACTTGGAAGTTGGAGCTTCACGTTGGTGTAATCCTTAAACTTATATTAAAAGCGTTCAGTGGTTTTTCTCTCAAAAGGTTTTCCACCTAAAATCTCTTGTGTACTATCTTTGATGTTGTGCATTGCTGAATGTTGTTGATTAATTGTTTAAAGTTTATGTGTTATGATTAAATTGTTAAAAAGAGCCAAATATTGATTCAACCCCCCTCTCAGTATTTCCAACATGAACCATACTTAATGTTCATGGGCACAACTATTACTTCACACAAATAGAACTGTAAAATATCTAACTCGACCAAGTCTTGTATAAGTGTTCCCTCTCTTATGTTATGGATAACTAAGGATATCCATATTAGGTGTTCCCAACCACCAAGGGGAAGTGACAAGTCCCAAGTTAGTCCATCAATTCATAGGTCTATGTAAAGATGGTGGTAATAGAGAGGGCATGACTTTAGGGCAAGGTGCCATAGCCAAGTGACTAGCTAATGGTGGTCTAACATTCAAAGTTTATAGATGTAAGGAGGGAGCAATTGTGGAGGCATGAATTATCCCTTTCCTTAGCCTTCTTTTTCCACCCCTCTAGTGTGCCTTCTACTTCTTTATGATAACGCTTTGATTTGGGTGCGTAGGTTAGGAGCCCAAAGCTTTCTTTTAGAGATTTAGCATTTATTACCTCTTTGATGAAGCATTTTATCGCTCATCAAGGTTAGGACAATGCAAAGGTTCCTTTGTATGGATGGAGCATCATGTGCTCTAGGAACTGGGTGATGGTTGATGAGGGGGGTAGAGCTCATGTTAGGCTTTTGTTCATGTGCTAATTTTTGCCTTAGCCATCTTTTGCATTTTATTTTTTTTCTTTCATTGTGGCTCTATTTTTGTTTTATCTTTCTTTTAGCAACATCAAGCTCTAGGGCATTGTTTTCTAGCCCAGACTCAAGGATGATGATAAGAAGGTGTCAATCCCAAGACGAATGACATCCAGCCCCAAGAATGTGAAAAATCGATAAAAATATCACTTATTGCAATCAACAGGTAATTATCCAATGTATTTCATTCTAAACAAAATTAATATACTACAAACACTAAATAAAAACACTATTGCAATATTCACAAAAATAAACTGTGGAAACTCTCATAGAAAACTAGTCACAAAATGGATGTAATATTTTTGGACAAAACATCCTTGGAAAAACCCTGAGGGGACATTGCTTCACATGGAGTAATTTGGCCTCTATGTTTGCATACCTAGAAAAAAACCTACAAATATGTTTGCATACCTAGAAAAAAAAATCCACTTTTGAAGGTTTATTGGGCTGACCTCTAGGAATTTCAATTTGCCTCTTCGATTCAAGACCTTATATTCACATGGAGTAATTTAGCCTCTAATCCCTGCCAAGTGTTGTTTCAACCTATTAATGCCCCCAGGACCATCCTTAATTTTTCTATGGCAAAATTTGCAAAGCATTTGACTATCAACCATTTCAACATGCCCAAGCAACATCTTTCACTCTAGGTGCGATTTTTTCACTTGGAAATCAAAGGAAACAAATCTGAAAATGAAAACAAAAAAATAGCATTGCTTCAATGTTCATTTCTTTCACCAAAAACACTCTTTTCAATTTCCAGATTTGCACAAAAAAATAAATAAGCAAAAACAATTTTTTAGAAGTGAAAAAAAATACCTCTAGGCACAAACTGCCTCCTCAAAGTTGCTCCAAAAAACCAACTCTTCAATGCTGCTCCAAGCGCTGCCCAAGAAGCACCTCACTCCTGCTACAATGCTTGCCCAAGACTCCTCACCGTTGCTCCAAAAACAAACTCCACAACTCCTCACAAATTCCTCACAAATTCTCACTCAAATGCAATGAGCTGGCTGTGAGGAAATGAGAGGGGTTGGGTGGGTTTTATAAGGTTTAGGAGAGGGAAATGGACCCCAAAGAACCTAAAGGCACATTAGAATGGGCTTTGGGGTCCCGAAAAACCGAACTTTAAAAAAAATGCTGCTGACTACCCGCTCTTACCAAACCGACCAAGTTGGCTCGGACTTGGCCGAGTCAGCTGGGTTGTTACTGAGTCGGCTGAGTTGGTATCCAATTCGGCTGGCTCAGTAACAAGCCGGCGGACCGGTCCGAGTCACCCATCGAGTTGACCCGGTCAACTTCTAACCCGGTTTGACTCGGCCGAGTCGGAGTCGACTCGACCGTTTTTAAAAACAGTGATACCTGCAATTATACAACCCAATATATCGAACCATGTATATATATCAGTGTTTTAAGATTCGGCTGACTCGGAACTGATTCGACCGAGTTGGTCCGAGTCAAGGCCTCACCGGGTCGACTCGACCAATGAACCGGTTCGGCCGGCCGAGTTATTACTGAGCCGACCGAGTTGTCTAACAACTCGGCCGGCTCGACCGAGTCTTCTAACAACTCGGCCGGCTCGACCGAGTCTTCTAACAACTCGGCCGACTCGACCGAGTCTGAGCCTACTCGGCCGAGTTGGATGACAGCGACCCGTGAATTAAAAAACAACGATTTTTTTTTTAAATTTGCTTTTGGGGGACTCCAAGGTTTTCACGATGATACTTTAATGGTTTTTTGTCCCTAAATAAGTTTATCTCACTTGATCTTGAGAGGGTTGTTTAGGTGGTATTACATATGTAGTAGAGATTCCTTAAGGGATACCTTCATTCTTCTTCAAAACCTTCCAATAGGTTCTTTGCCCCTTTCTTAAAGCAAACCTAACTTTGTGGCCCCAACCATGGCCCTCCAAAGATGAGCATCGAGCCTTGAGTTGATTCCACGTGATGCTACATCCCTTGATGAGCCTCCAAATGCTAAAACATTAAACTTAAAAGCTTGGACGTTGGACTATTTGATGATATGCCCAAATGGACTGAAGATGCCCTTGGCTAGCCTTGATCCTATTTTGGTGGATGGTGCCTTCTTCCAAAGCACAGATGAGGATGGTTATCATTGAGATGACTTAGGAGGGCTAGCACATCCCTCTTTGATGCCAATGCTTACCCTTAGGGGTGCCATGTCACTCACATGCTTGAAAAGGGTGACATAGGGTCTCTCCTAGATGAAATCATGGTGGAGGATGTGCCTTTTGAAGATGTACACATGCACTTTGGGACTTTCTTGGAGTGAGGAACACTCTTGGACCCTTGTATTAGTTCCTTGATGACTTACAATCTATTTTGGAGGATAACGCTATTTCTAGCCTCCTTGGTTATGTGTTTTTGTTTTGATCTCTATATCATCATCATGTATGTATTGGACAGTGCACTGGGTGCCATTTTGATCTAATGGATATATTTATGAGCCTACTTTGATCATATGTTATCTTCTATCTATATTCTAATGCTGTGTGTTTGGAAACATGAATGAAAATCTTTAAAATTATGTTTTTTAGAATAAAAAAATATCTAATGTATTTTTTACAACGACCGAGTCATTGAAATCGAGCCAACCGATTCGATACTGAGTCGGAGTCGGAGTCAAGGTCGACCCTCAGCTGAGTCGGAGTTTTAAAACATTGCTATATATTGAGCCTACGCTATATACGGTGTATCATCACTTTATATGTATACGAGCCCGTATGAACCGACGCCCGGAATGACAACCTCGCACTTGTTGACCTTTCGACCAAGCACGCCGCTTGACGGTAGGGAACAATGACTTAACTAAGTGGAGTTCCCGCTATTGCAAGTCCAACAACATTTTTGGCATCCTGCATATTAACATCGACATTGTCAAGGCACATCCTTGAGCCACACACTTGCTTGCATTCATAGTTCGCCTCGGTTCTTTTCGAAAAGTCTCGGTCAATATTTTTAATATTGTAGGAATATGAGAACCCAAGCCAACAAATTTAATCGCATGAATCTTATCTATAGTGACTCCTGCTTCAATCAAAGCCTGCACGCAAGGCCCTTTCACATGCTCAAGCATCAGTTGTGCAAGTTGTTCAAACTCGTCCCGTTTGATAAATCCTCTAACATCTTTTTCATCCATTAAACACTCAATATTGAGAGGTGCCTCGATGTTGACACTCAAGACTTTCTTTAACTTCTTTTCAGGGATTTTGCTGATAAATTCAAGGAGCAATATCAGATAAACGTGCCATCTAATGTTCGAGCCATCGAGAGATTGCATAAACTCTAAAGAAGTCATTGCCCTTGGACATAACTTGGACAAAATAGTTATAAAATCTTAGACTTGCGTGACATCGTAATGCCTATCAATTGTCACAACAAATTGACTTTGATGAGGATCGTTAGGTGCCGCAAATTCTAAAGAAGTCGTTGCTGAAGAGAGCGTTGGTTGGTCACCCTTTTCAAGGGCTACTGCACCAACTGTTGTGTTCGAGGAATATTTTGCAATGTAATGACCTTGAGAAACGCCTTTGTTCCCTCCCTTTAGATCTCCTTTATTTGTTCCTTTTGACTTTACTTTTCTAGATTTTCCCTTATGTGTAGATTTGGCTAGTGACACCTTCACTTTCACCTTTGAATCTGCATCATTAAGCTCATCATCCTTGCTGAATGCCTCGATACATGCAATAGCAACTTCTCGAGTAGTGTAGTTCACAAACGCAAGGTATTTTCTCTGTGCCATTACATCTTCATCATGATTGTTCAAAGGCTGAGCCAAAACAACCTTAATGGTTCTACCCTCCTTGAAAGTTCTATTCTTTTGCAATGTTCTAAATGCAATTAGAGCATCTTTATGAGTTTCTGGTTCTATAAATGCAAAGCCACGATTAACTCCTACATAGCTGGGGTCTTCAACCACACTGACATCAATAATATTTTTGACTCCCAACTCCTTCAACTTGTTGAAACGTCATCTCTGGTCCAGTGCTTGTCGATGTTTCCAATGAAGACATTGTCCTTTTCTGCAAGGGGAGATACTCCACACTTCTTCCCTCAAATCTCTACTTTAGCGAGTTCCCCTATAACACACTTCGCTTCGTCTAGAGTGGCGTATCACACAAAAGCATAACCCTTATTATTCCCAGTTTGAGGGTCTTTAATCAACCACAATTCGGTAATCTCTTCCATTTTCTCGAAAATTTGCTAAGATCATCCTTTGTCGCTTCCTTGTCAACTCCAACAAAAACCTCTAGTTTCTTGCTCTTCCGCCGCTTTGATGTCAACACTGATTTATGCAATTCAGAATATTCATCCACCGCATTAGTATTGACAACCTCTGCTTCATTCCCAATACCCTCCTTATCTTCATCCTCTGTAGACTTTGCATCAACATTGTGATCCACGTTTTCTTCTAAACTTTCAATGCTTTGTTTCTCTTCTTCTTGATCCCTTTTTGCTGTTTTTTCTTCTAAATCTCCAACGCTTTGTTCTTCCAACTTGACCTCGGCCACAACTGCAGCATCTTCGACCATTATAATCATCTACTGCTTCACCTTGTTTCGTTTCTTCGCTGTCGCTATCATCTTTCTTATTATAGCTTTATTTTAGACGTGCTGTAACTTTTGCACATGATTTTTCTAATAGCTGAAGCTTTTCTTGAATTTTACTAATTTGCTCAATGAATTCAGGGCAAAAACTTAACAACATATTGTGTGGTGGATAACGTTCAAGGACTCACATGGTTATATTGTGCGGTGGATAACTTTCAAAGATTCGCATGGCTCTGATGCTACTGAAGCAACAAAACTGTAGCTTGTTGACTTTAAATGTAAAATACATAAAAGGTATTTGTAATAATAATTTATTAATATATATAAAATGTACAAGGATGTTGAATGTTACAATGAGGACCCGCATATATACCTAGGCAGGTGTCCTTTCATGACTGGGCATGTCTTTTAGACATGCCTTTTCACTTAACTTAATGACTATTTAACATAATCAATATTTGATTATTTATTATTTACATTATTTATATTCATTTTATTTTAATTTATATTCGTAATAGAAATCAAGAAGTGCAAAGGTCATCAAATAGAAGCTCTATAACCAGTGAGGAGAGGGGAAGGAGAAATGAGGCCTTTAGCTTTGTTTTTGGGTCAAATTACCTCCACATGTGCGAGATTGTAGACTTGTAGATTGTAGGAAGAAGGCCAAAATATTATAGCCACAGTGAGAGAGGATTTTTGGGTGGAGAACAAGAAAGATCTCAAGCCGAAGTGTCAAGAAGATGTCTCCTTCTAGAGCAAGGAAGACAAAGAATCAAAGTTGGTCAAACTCATGTGCTAGGGTTTCTGAATAGAGACAAGAAGTACAATGCTAAACCAAGGGACCGAAATTCTGAAGGGTAGCCGACAAGAAGGAAGAAGCAAGAGGGTTGACTATCGTTGACTCAAGGAAGGACCTCATCAAGCATGTTTTGTGTCTTTGTCTTGGAGTGGCAAATAGGTCAAGGGTCTTGGTCTTGTTATTCGTCAATTGAAGTCTCTATAAGAAGAAGAATTTGGTCGGGTTGTTCTCTCAAGTAGGAGAGGTTTTTTCCCTAGTTGATAGCCTATATTCTGTGTCTCTTGTCTCTTTATGGTTTATGCATTGGTAGCTGTTTGATGAAGAATAACACTATAATAAGTCAAAGAAGGTCCTTATCTAAGAAGTAAAAGGCATTCACAATAAATTATCAACAAAAGAGAAATCACTTAATTGCTATACCTTAGATTTCTCAAAAAGAACTTCTATTCAATTGCATAAAGAAGTATGATGAATATGAATGATCTCTTCCATATGCATATACAACATGATAGATGAATGATGGTATGTTTTGATTGGATAAGAAAGAACTCTTCCATTGGAAAGCATGGGAAAAACTTATGATGAAGTTGGACAACATCTGATATGGTCTCCTGAAGCATGACATTGATCTACATCTGATCTGGTCTATTGAAGATTGTAAGAAAAACAACTTCAGAGGGAGTTGCATAAACTCTACTAAGCATGATTTTGAAGCTTGTTGATTAGTTCACTCCAAGAAAGCATGAAGAAGGATTCTTATATGAAGATAAACCATACAAGGGGATGTTGATCTCAGAGGGAGCTACTAGCAGAACATGACATCTTGAAGGCTATCACTACTAGGTAACTCTGATTTTGATAATTGGTACGTATGATCCATTTGAATTATGACCGAACTACCTGGAAGGATATCTTGCAAAATTTCATATTGAAAGGATAACAATTGAGATAATATATCTACAATTGTTTGGTTTAAGCTCAATTCTAATCACATGGATTGAGTAGACAACATTGATTTTTGGCTTTGTAGTATTGAAGATCAAAATAAACACACCATGAATACAAAAAAGGTAGCAAGTCACAAGATAACTTGTTGGTCATGTTGAATTCGATGATATTTACTTTTTGATGGATTGAAGGAGCAATGATTAAGTATACATTGATTGGGTTGGAAGGATACTATTGATGATGAAGGCAATGATTGATGGAAAGTGATGTTGAAGAACCCTATTATGAAGGAACATTGAGAAAGAGTTTGGCTCCACAACATCTAGGAAGGTCGAAGCTCAGATATGATATACGATGATGTGAGAAGAGGAACCTCTGTAGCTACTACTATGATCTCCACAAGAAGAACAAGTAGTCGATGAAAGAGACAAAGAATGCAACATATGAGTATGATGAAGTCTCTTTGATTGAGAGCGAGCAAGAAATCTCCTTTATATATGTGAAAAAGGAGTAATGACCTCCTCCTTGGTTAAGGAGTGATATGGGACACTATATTCTCTTCTCCATGTGTCATGCAATAAGCTTGGACTAACAACCTTACATCTAGTGAAGGCCATGGAGGGAGAATGGAGAATGGTGGATTGGATAAGCATCTGGAAATTGGTACTCCTTGAGGATTGGTGTTAAAATTCAAAACTAGGGCTAAATTCCACTTTGAAAAACTCATTTGATGGAGATAATTATTGCAATGAATTCCTCTTTTCGAGAGGACCAAAATCAACCTAAAGATCACTTAAATTGGATAAGGAAAAATATATTTTTGAAAGCAAGCCCACTCATGTGTAACTCATCAAGGTTGGATTGGGGATAATTAACCAAGTTAAACCCCTTTCCATCTCCTAAAAATGGAAGTGACTTCCAACCTCATTAGTCACATCCATATCTTAATCTTCTTCTCTCTGAAATAGCCACAGAAGAAAGAAGGTCTCCAACGAAGGCAGTAAGGGCAAGGTTGGCATCATTTTAGATTCTTTCATAGGCCGAGTTCCACAGGCAGGAGGTTGAGGTTGTTTTGAGAATGTCTGGGCTAATTTGCTAGATAATTAAGGGTTGTTCCGGGTAGCTTGTATCTCCTCTTGCAGGTCGCAGACCTACTATGAAGATTGCAGGATTCAAACCCATATTTAATGAAGGATGAGAGGCCTAGATATTAGCCTATCCAGGGCCTCACTCACAACAAGAAAAAGCAAGGTGTTTTGGGGTTACTTTCATGGGTTTGTTGATGTAAGTTAGGGTTGATGTGTGCCCTAACAAGATATGTAATCTGCCTAGAATTGAAATGTTTTGGGTTCCTCATCATCAGCTAAGGAGGCCACATTTATTGTTTCAGGATCGAGTTCCCTTTTCAAGACAGTTTTGAAGTTGCTTTGATTATTGTTGACCTATGGGTAGGGAAGAAGGCAGAAGTACAAACTTGACTGGGCTATCTCCTTAGCATTTGGATAGTGGAGTTGATCAACATATTGGCAAGTCAATTTTGACTATGATTGTACTCTCTCTCTCTCTCTTTCTCTGTTGAACATTTGATACCAATAATAAAGAAGATTGATCAAGGGTTTTCGCCACCTTGGGGTTTTTCCTTGGCTTGAGCCAATTCCTGTGTTCTCTTGTTTTGGCTTTCCCTTTGCATATGATTACTTATGTTCTTTCTTCAATTATTGTCAATGAAATAATAGTTTATGTGGCTATTGAAAGTAATGGAATTAATCTTGGGCTCATATGAATCATTGAAGTGATTGACCTAAGCAAAGAACATGTTAACCTAAAATTAACAATTGGAAATTCAAGATAGGAAGTAGTTCCATGGACCGTCACTCTTTGAGGATCTAACAGGGTATCCAAGATAAGAGTGGTCGAAGAGGACCGATATTCTTTGAGGATTGGGAGTCCGAGATAAGAATAAGTCCTAGAAGGACACACCTTGTGAACATCCAGATGGGGTTATGTGCCTTGAGAGGTTGAGGTATCCATATGTGTGTACCTCCCAACGTTGTGCTCAAATCTTGTGGAGAGTTAGAGCTCGTTAATCAAAAGACCTAATTATGATGGTATTTGACAATGTTGGTCATGTTGATGATGCTTAAAAGATGACTTACGAATCTGACACTTCTTATAGGAAGATTTCAGTTTGAGTATATCCATGTACCTATTATGTGATTATGAATACCTCCCTAGTTAAGAGGTGTTGAAAAGTGTAACTAGGTTCGGTCTTCATAATGACATGTAATTGTGATTTTTGTAAATAATGTGAAGAAGAAAATAAAATTATTATTGGCTTGCTTCATGGGTTTCATGAGCAAGAGATTTTATTTAGATGGCTCACATTGTGAGCCTTTAGAAATCGTAAAAAGAATCAATGTCATGTATGAAGAGCTCTTATTGAGCATGTGTCAAATTTATATGAGTCTATAAAGCCTTCCAACGACAAGCATAAGTCCTTCTCTTCATGTCGGCCTCCAGATGAAGTAAAAGATCACATCAGCTCACCTAAATAAAGACACATCTATTCGATGCACATGTCGGCTTAAAATATAGGACAAACTACTATATATACGTGGCTAGGGTCTTCACAATTTTGATAGTCAGAAGCTCGCATATATCTCTGTAATTTTGGAAGAAAAATCACAGTCAACAGTTTGGATGTCTCTGAGTTTTTCGGTGATTAAATGCATTAGATAAATTCGGTACAGCAAGGAGAAATACAACGAGACTACAATGATCAAGGTTCAGAGCAATCACAGGAAGGGTTTGTCTCTGTTTCGGTCTAATTGCAGAGGTTATATTGCGGATTGGAGTAGAGAAAGTTTTGGTGATACTACAGTGATGTCTCCACACTGTCTTGATGTTATAACACAGCAAAAACCTCGATACTCTATCTCACAGCGAAGGAGAGATCGGTGCCACTCGAGAAGAAGGTCGCAAGTGTGTGACTAGGTCTCAGGAAGGTCTCGGTGTGATTATGATTCGTATTTTTACAATGATCTCAATTCAATGTCATCTCATAACTACAGTGATCTCATAAGGTATGGAATTTGAAGGAGAAGGAACCGTAAGAAAGTGAACGAGAAGGTGGAAGAGGACTTGTGTCTTGGTCTTGGAATGGCTAATAGGTCAAGGGTGTTGGTCTTGGTATTCGTCAATTAGAATCTCTATAAGAAGAATTTGTGTGGGTTTTCCTCTCAAAGAGTGAGAGGTTTTGGCTTGGCTGATAGCCTACATTCTATGTCTCTTGTCAATTTATGTTCATGCATTGGTTATTGTTTGATGAAGAAGAACACTAATAATCTAGGAAGAAGAAGATCCTAATCTAAAGAAGTAAAAAGCATTCACAAGAATTTACTAATCAAAGAGAAATCACCTAATGCCAATGTCCTAGATTTCTCAACAAGAGGTAGTGTTAGAAAATGTAACTGGGTAAGGTCTTCATAACTGATATTGTACTCATGTTATTATATATTCTATGTAAAAGATCAAAAAGAAGAAAAGAAATATTATTTTTCAAGCATGGGTTTCATGCTCAAATTGTTTGGTCATCTAAGTCAAGCATGTTCTTCATGCTTCTAGGGTTTATTGAGTCAAAATAATATTTGTCATAAGTCAAATTATTGTCCTTGAGTCAAGTCCCATTTCGACTTTGAAGAGAGTGGAAAAAGAAATTTATTTGAGTCAAAAATGTAATTTTTATGCCTCCAAAACCAAGTCGGCCCTGGTAGGGGTAATTTGACGTCCTGCATGTGTATAAATAGACACAATTCGACCTCATTTGGAAGACCACTCAAGCAAGTTCGAACTCCAAGAAAAGAAGCGTGAAATTCAAGAGAAGAAGAAGCTGGGAAGCAAGAGAGAAAGAAGAAAAATCGAAGTTTCTACCTTGAAATATGCCCTAGATTCCTCACACATGCGAAGTTTTGAAGCTACTATAAGGGCCGAAGTTACAGAGTCATTGCAGGTCTGAAATTATGAAATTGGGGCCAAAATTCTGAAATTGCAGGCCAAAATTTTGTAGCTGGAGCTGTTTTGGAAGGTGCTAACTTGAGTTGACTTTGACTTGCTGGAAGAAGGGCTTTCCTTGGTCTTGTTGTTTGGGTCTTGGATTCCTCATTTCATCTGATTTTATATGAAGAGAAGAATTTTTTGGGTTTCCCCTTGGAGGGGTTTTGCCCTGGCTTGGAGCCTACATTCTGTGTTCATTGTCTATTGTGATGTTCATTGTTTATGGTTTTGGTAATTGTTTGATGAAAAAAACATAATAAAGTAATAAGAAGCCAACATAACCTCACAAGCAATTATCAAGTAAAGAGAAATCACCCTAAGTGCTCCCCCTTTCGATTTCTCAACACTTGGAACCCTCATGACCTTAATAACTCAGCCTCCTTGTCTGTAGAAAAACGCTAGGATAATTCCTCCTCTAGATCTTGGAAATTGGAAGAATACTGATGAAAGAAAACTTTGGAAATATTCACTACTTTAATTGCCACTGAAACCCTCATTGGTGTTAAACCCCACGCTATCACTGCGTCCTCTTCATGGCAATGAATGATCTCCAAGACTGCCCATCGATTTCATTTATAATATCTTATTGAGAAATCAACAACCAAGATCTAGATACTAAATGATCTAATCAATGGTTAAGATCACTTAGAAACTTTACTAGAAGTCTCTAGAGGAAAATCGACCATGTCTCAATTATTACTAATTAATTAATCTATTTCCCTAAGTTAAAACTTAGGAAAATAATTAAAAATTGATTAATTAATTTAAGACATTTACATTCAAAAGAATAACTTGAGCTCAGAGATGTTTTTTGCTCGTGTTCCTAGCTTCACTAACACCACCTGAGGTTAGAACACTTGTTCGAGCTACATCAACTAACGCTTCCTCTTAGTGAGCATGGTATTCTACATTCGGCACCATTGTGCTCCATTTTTGTATTTGGAACACCTATCACCTTGAGTGTCCCATGGCCCATTCCACTATGCCACAACTCTCTCCAACTGTTGCTGCAAGCGATGAGTGGAAACTCATTCTTCATCTGACTAGAAGACTCATTTGTGATGGCCACTGTCTGCTTCTTTCCCTTCTCATCACCTTTCTCTTGTGTAGGCGATTGCTACTGTAATTACCAAACTTGTGATAACCATAACACTTGACCTTCGACATGTCCTTCTTTTCCTTCTTGGAGTTGGACCCTTTACTGGATCCCTTCTTCGCTTTTTCCTTGCTCACAAGAGCAACATTCTTGTTGTCATCTCCCTTCTACTCAGAATTGCTGCTAGTACCACTGTTGCCTTTCACAAGGCTTAGTTGAAGCTCCTCCTGTGTGAAGTCATTCCACAAGTGTTCCCAAGTAGCAAAATTAGATCTTCCACTAACCACTTGCACGAAAACATCCCACTGCTTCTGAAACCCATTCAAGGTTGTTCTCACAAGCTCTTCATCATCGACCTTCTCTCCAATGGCTGCTAGCTCATCTCTGACTGTCCTGATGCAGGTGAGATAACTGATAACGTTTTCTCCCTTATTTTGTCTGGTGCTTCTGAGCTTCTCTCTTAGGATCATTTTCCGATTCATATTTTTATCTTGCAAAAGTTTGTTGATGGCATCTCACACCTTGGTTGTATCTTCTTCTGCTAAATCTGGAACTATGTGGTCCTTGACCCCATCTATAATAATACGCCTGGCCTTGGCATCATCTTTCCGGTACCCATGCAACATGATAGGATCTGTTGGTACAACAATATGTGCTATAGAAAACTCCTTCAACCCATGCTCTTCTAAAATAAGAAGGCACCGAATTCTCCAGACACCAAAGTTCGATTCACCATCCAACTTATCTTGATCCCTCAATCTTGTTGAAGCCATTACTAAAGCCCTCGAGAGAAAATAAAAATAAATATCTCTTCTACCAGCTAACAAAAGTATTTGGAAAACCTCACGGTCTCCCTCTGCAAGTGATGTCAAATGCTACTGGGCAACTCGCACTTCCCCTGTGACCTCACACTGCCCATTGGCCCTCCCAGAAACTCGTAGCACCTTCGAGAAATCACTCTGACAAATTTCTCTGCCTCCAACAACTAGATAAACCCACTCGCATTGCCTCCAGAAAATTGATTTGGAAACTGACAAAAAAACTATGTCTCTAGCAACCTGCACTAGTAAATTGGGAATTTGTATTGGTTAATTTTGCATCCTTCTTGCATAAAATAACACTGGTAAAATTGTTCCAAGTAAATCTGGAACAAACTAAAAAAATCGATCTGGGTATTAAACCCTTGTCTTTCTCTTCCAAAGCCCTGCACTGATCTACTACATAAACCTTTGTGCTTTAGATTTGCTCTGATACCATGTGAAAAATCGATAAAAATATTGCTTATTGCAGAAAATGTTAGACAGGGCCTGTGGATTATCATTGATGCCTCAGCTACGCTCAAGGCAGAGAAGGAAGGATGATTAGCGCAGGAGAGATAGAAAAGAAAAATTGATAAGTTAAAGTCTCGGTGGACTGGATGTTTAATTTCTGAGAACACCGTAAGCAGAGACAGTCCGAGCTCAAAAGCGTATTGGAAAACCAGACATACAGGTGTAAATAAAAATGCAGAAACCGTGGCCGGCCAGTTGATTCATCACACATCCAGCAATAGACCAGATAATACCTACGTTTCTGCAGAAAGTGAATCCGGTGATGAATACAATAAGAATTCTGCAAAAAATGTGACTCCTACGCTGGTTTCCAATATTATAACAGCTGACAATAGGCTTACGGAAAATGACAATGTTGTTCACAATCAAGAGGATAAACTGAATTCTGCAGAAGGCAAGAACCAAGGACGTTCGAACAATGACAACGCTGTCCTCTGCATGATATCAAACGATGAGGATACAGGTGGTTCGTTTTTCAAGAATGATCTTATCAATACCAGTCGACAACTTTCAAACATTGAAGTAAACAACACTGAGCCTATGAAAAATAAAGAAAACAATGTTGTCCTCCTCGGCAAGCGTTCCAATAGCATGGAGTCAAATTTAAGCAGTGTTAGAAGCATAACTGATGGTTTAGATAATTATGATAATAAAGAGAAGCCCAATACAACTAACCTAATATCTAACACATCCACTAATTTTTTAAACAAAAAAGTAGTTAATATTCCCTCTAATGAATTAAATAAGGAGGAAGTAGAAGTCCTAAATAAAGGACTCAACTTTGCCTTAGCCCCCAATCAGATTCCTTTAGAAGAAATTATTTGTAGTCTTGAAGATGGGGTTCAAGCTCTTAGGGATGAAGATAGAGAGCAGGTTAGACAAGAATGTGTCATAATCTTAAGAAAGGCAAGGCCTCCTAAAAGCAATTTAAACCATGAGCAATTAAGAGCCCTAAAAAGTTTAAGGAATAATGAAAACATTGTAATCTTGAAAGAAGACAAAGGTGGGGCAACTGTGGTTATGGACAAAGAAGAATACACCACCAAAATGAAAGACCACCTATATAACAGTGGTAGCTACAAGAAGCTAAAAGATAACCCTATTTTTAAAATTACCAAAATTGTTAAAAAAGCCATCAAGGATTCAAACTTGGATGATATAATGAAGAAGCGCCTGTCGCCTGATAGTGAAATCACCCCGCGAATTTATGGAGCCCCCAAGATTCATAAGGTTGGTGCCCCCCTCAGACCTATTGTCAACACTATTGGGGCACCCACATATGCATTGGCAAAATATGTGGTCAACGCTTTGGCACCCTTGGTTGGCAATACAAGCTCATTCATTAAAGACTCCAACCAATATGTGGAATTCATCAAAAAAGTAAAAATGGATCTTGGGGATAAAATCCCTTTGGAGGAAGTTGTTCAGGTTGTGAAAGAGGTCACAGATCCCCAAACTGCAAAGCTGGCAGAAATATGCCTTCGCTCCACTTTCTTCTCCTTCCAAGGTGAATTCTTTGAACAGATATCGGGAGTAGATATGGGATCCCCACTATCCCTATAGTAGCCAACCTCTTTATGGAAAAGTTTGAAAAGAAAGCTCTTGACACTTTCTCGTTGAAGCCCAAATTTTGGTTCAGATTCGTTGATGACACCAGTGTAAATTGGCCTCATGGAGACAAGGAGTTAAGTAACTTTCTAGACCACCTCAACAGTATATCTAAAGATATCAAGTTCACAATGGAGGTTGAGGAAAACAACAGTATCCCGTTCTTAGACATTCTCCTCATAAGAAATGAAGATGGATCTTTAGGACATAAGGTGTTCAGAAAGAAAGCACACACCGATAACTACCTTCATGCAGACTCACACCATCACTCGACACAAAAGATGGGGGTTCTTAAGACTCTTTTCACAAGAGCTTTCAGAATATCAAATTGCTCTCACATTGAAGAAGAAATAGAATATTTAAAGAAGGTCTTTGCTCGCAATGGATATAAAAACACTGACATCGTCAAGAGCATTAGAAGAGCTAGATATGGTAACATGAAGAGAAAACCTGAAACAAATTCCCAAGCTTCTAGTAGAAGGGCTTATCTACCATACATTCAGGGGGTCACAGACAAGCTGGCTAAGGTTCTAAAAAAGAATTGAAACCTCTTTTAAGCCCATGTCAACAATAAGACAAAAGATGAGATCCGTGAAATACATTCTTGATCAACTCCAACATAAGGGTGTTTATAAAGTCACATGTTCTTGCTGAAATTGTTATATGGGAGAAACAGGGAGAACCTTCAGGATTAGACTTAAAGAACATGGCGCTGACATCAAAAATGGTAGAACATGGTCTTCAGCACTGGCTGAACATTCAACTAAGATGTGTCATCATATCTGCTTGGAAGACACTAAGATTATCGCTAATGAAAACCTTAACTATAAAAGAAAAATTCGCGAGGCCCTTGAAATCATTAAGCACCCTCACAATTTCAATAGGGATGGGGGATTGGAAGTAAGCAGAAACTGGATTCCCTTACTCTCCCGCACAACATAATCCTCTTTCTTTGAGCCACCCCGGCCCCCCCCCTCCTTTTTCCTCCATTGATCCCCGTTCCTCTCGCAGGTTGATACCTCTCCATTTTTAGATCATTTCGCCCCCATCTTTCCTTTATTCCTCTAGTCTATAATGTCGCATTCGATCCTCATCTCACACATTAGCTCCTTCCCTATATCTCCCTCTCATTTCCTTTTCATGGTCCCCTACCCTTGTTTGCTTCCCTTTATTTAAAATTTTTCCTACACTAATTATTATTATTATAGTTATTATTTTATTAAGTATAATTAATATTAAACCATAAAATTAATAATAGTAAGCCTTATTATTAGTACTATGAAAATTAGTACTAACAACTTGGTAATGACTAACAACAATAAAATACTATTAATATTAATTTTTTTTTTTAATATTTACTCTTAATAAAATAAGACTATAGTTTTAGTGATTATTATATTCATCCTCATTAGCAATAGATTAAAATTTATAATTATAACATATGAAGAATTATCAAATTAATATAATTAAAATAAAAACTAATTAAATATTTAATATTACATAAAATTTACTTAAATAATTAATATCATATTAGATATTGCATTAATTTTATGTAGTTTTAATAAAATGAATCTAAAGTATTAGGAATTATTATATTCCTCGTCATTGGCCATAATTAAAAATTTATAAAAATAACATATAAATAGAAAGTTATTAAAATAAAATAAAAATAAATTAATTAAATATTTAATATCACATTAGATATTGCGTTCATTTTCGGTGGTTTTTTGCTTAGGGTTTTCTTCATCCTATGGATTTGCTGGTCCCATATTTATTCCCTCGCTCCCTTCTCTTCTTTGCACATTAGTCCTGAAGATGAGTCTTGTTATAGACTCGAAACATAGACTAAAAAATGGAGACTGTGGAGAATCTGAATAAAAAATCTCAAAAGTCTCACCACAGAAATCTACAAACTCTCACAACCAGTAATTATCCAATGTATTTAATTTTGAGCAAAATTAATATATTGCAAAAACTGAATAAAAACAAGATTGCAATATTCACACAAATAAACTGTGGAAACTCTAGTAGAAAGCCAATCACAAAATGGACATGATATTTTTGGATAAAACGTCCTTGGGAAATCCCCGAAGGGAAAACCAATTCTTCAGATCTGAGAGTTTTATTAATCTTTAGCAAATTTTGCAATTGATGAATATTACAATACTACTTGCCAAACCCTGGCAAAGCTCCAACAAAATATTTCTTCACCTCCACAAGTCGAGCTGGCCATTTGAAGGCTCACGACCTGACACGACCTCTCCTGGAAAATATGGCCTATACAACATCACATGTGCGGCTCCTTTGGCACTTTGATGCTCATGGCCTAGACGAAATTAGCCTCTCAGCTATGTTGGCAAGTCATACGACTCTCCTAGCAATCTATATGGCCTCCTCTTGGAAATCTTGGCCGCAACAAGGAATGTTAGCCTCTCTCAGGGAAAACTCGGTCTCTCTCAGAACCCTCATGATTTCAATAACTCGGCCTCCCTTTTGCAGAAAAACGATGGGAGAATTCCTCCCACAAATCTCGGAAACTACAAGAATGCCGATGAAAGAAAACTCCAGAAATATTCACTGCTTCAACTGCTGCTGAAACCCTCACTAGTGTCAAGCCGCAAACTATCATTGCTTCCTCTTCATTGCAATGAATGATCTCCAAGATTGCCAATCAATTTCCTTTATAATCTCTCATTAGAAATATTTTCTACTTGGAGATATTTTCTACTTGTGTTCCTAGCCTCTCTGACACCACATGAGACTAGAACACTTGTCCAAGCTACATCAACCAACAAATAATGGAGATGAAATAATGGAAAGAATGGAAAGTGGTAACTGGTAAGTATGGAATACCATGGGTGCACCACTTTAATCAAAGCCTCCACAGTGGTGTCCTTTCGATAACCCTAAGGCCTCAAAGGAGGTCCTACTGGATTAGAGTCAAAGACTAACCTCCCAGGTCAAGTGAGGGAACATAAATACAGTCAAGTTTTCATTCCTCTGGATCACCCCTTGATTCATATTATTATGCCTCAAAACATTAAGTAAAGGCACATGATTACAAAATGGTTAAGGTACCTACAGATAGATGACCTTCCTTCCTTCAAGTAGGAATGTTAGATGGGAGAAAGAAATCTGACTGGAGCAATAGGTGGGGGATCTATGGCATCATGTCACTGATCAATAGGACTACTCGCTGGTTTGTTTTCCAAGGAGGAGAAAAATTTCTCCTATGGATTGCCCGCTTTTTGATGGGTAACAACGACAAACATTCTTATTCGGGTAAAAGCTATGAGGAAATTTATCAAATTTTGGACTGTTCTATTGAGGGAAATGTTGTCACACTCAGACTCACCAAGGACGATTGGCCTGGGACTTGGCAAGAATTACTGAGTTAGGAAAGACTTGTTAAAGACTCAACAAATACAAAAAAATCTTAAAATATGGCAAATTTTGTGCATAAGCAATATGGTGAGTTTGATAACAAGTTGGCGGTGAATGTTGGTGAGTTTGTGGTGAGTGGTGACTTTGTTGGCAAGTACTCAAGCCAAAGAAGACTTAGCGAGACTTGTTTGTTTTGGTTGAGTCAAAATACATTGATTGAGGGGAAAACCCTCAGCTTATTGGCTAAATCCTTTGATCCTATTGGATCCATCAAACAAAGGCTGCAACCCAAAGTGGGGATCCTGGTGACACAACAACGACCTTTCTATAAGCAATTGGAAGATTTTTGTTTGCTTTTAAATCATGGAGTTTGTAAATATGCAACCCTCTCCTTGGTATTACGACTTCGTGGAGGTGTGGGGGTAAAGTACACCCTCTTCCTCAAAGCCTTGCTCCTTTAAAGATGTGGTCAATTGTAAACTCTCATTAGCTGTTTTGGCCCATACATCTAGTATAGAATAATGAATTTGTAGAAAAAATAGATAAAGCTCGTGTTAAAAATATTGGAGTAGGTGGTCTCCGAGCTACTCTCGTCATATGCCTCTAATGTAGTGATATGCATTTTAATGGATTCTGTCCTACCTCTGATTTATTGCAATGCATCCATTCCACTTGGACACAACACTATGATATATGTGTATGTTCAAAGGATGTTTTTCAATTGATGTAACGTTACCTCATTAAACAAGGCCTACTTAGTGGTTAGCATTCAATAAATTTAATATGACCTAATTTTAATATAGGGGCCATAGAAGTTAGGATTAGGGTGTGCCAGAACCTATTTAAAGGAGCAAGGAACTATGTAATGTTGTAAAGTAATTGCATTTTATCTTAGCTCTGCTCATTTGGAAGGTTGCCCTTGGAAAGTGCTACTGTAAACATTGCTATTAGTTCTAATATGAACAATTTTTTCTTCTTACAGGAACTATCATGTTTTTATTCTCATCTTCCTTGGATATTAGGAGAGACAGATATATAGAGGTTGATGACATGAATGAGAATAGTATTTCCTCCAGATGGGAAGGACTCGAAAGAAACTACAACTACAAAACTCCCAAATCCCTAATGGTAAGCTCAAATACCAACTGATATGTGCCCCAACTAACACATGGATAAGTAATGAATATAGAGTCCAAGAAGCAACCACACTGAGGAAGACACAAGTATTTGCTAACCATAAAACTATGCATTCTGTCATTGATTATATGTATATATAAGAACACGGGAACCAAAACTGGTATTTACAAGTTTAGCACAAGTGCCATGGATAGCCTACAAGGCTACACACTATTCTTCTAAAATAAGAGTTGTGTTATCCATAAAGGGAATACTTTGATGAGAAAAAAGCTTAAAAAGGAAAGCTAACACAAGAAAAGCTAAAAGCTTATGTTATACTGTTTACAACCATTTCAAATACTACTATTCGAGTTCTCATGAAATTGCTTTTTTGGTAGTGTATGTGCACAAATGTTTTTTTTTAGTTCTGACAACATTCTTTTTTGATTCTACTCTTTGAAGAAACCAAGTCAAGTCAGTTTCCTTAAGTTTGACTTGGCCTTGAGTCATACTTGGGATTTTGTCTCACTTGACTTAGACTTGCCAGCCAAATGTGAGTCAGATTGACTTGATGAATCTCACTCGCAAAAAGACTGAAATCATTAACAAACACACTAATCATGCTTGTTTTTCTGACTCTATCTCACTGTAGACAGTGAACAAGCCTGCCAACTTTCCAGAATCCATGGTATTTTGTAGTGTGTAATATCAGATATGTACTTTGAATCGAATTACTATTGATATTTGCAGTATGTGGCCATTGTAAACTTACATACCAATGGTTTTTTTTCCCTTGAAATTTGTTGGAATTTTTAATATTTTTAATTTTCTGTTTCAACTCCTGTTCTTTTCTAGAGTACAAGTCAACTTTTCCTCTTTGGCATTGCTGAGTTATTCTCATAGATTATGGTATCTGTTGGAGGGTCAAAAAACATTGCTTTAAATAATCACAGTATTTAAATCTCATGAGACATGGTTCAGACATATATGACCATAAATTGGCCATCAGTCAACAGGTTGACCCTATGTAGGCTTTTGTCTGCTTTTCCTTCCTAGATTGATAATTTTCGTCATGTTATGAAGATCAAAAGGATGTGAATATGGCTATGTTTAGAAGAGATGCTTGAGTGCTTAAATCAGTAAATTGCTTGGTTTTCTTTTCCAAGCAAATGGAAGTTAAATGATATTCTGTTCATGGATTTAGTTAGGGATCTTCGAAGTTGTTTTTAGTACTGTAAAGGTGGAGAAGCTGTGGAAATTTCTTCCTAGTTGTTTTTATGCACCTTTCAACTTCAGTACAGATGCACTGCAATCCTTTGATCTCTTTAAAACGTTTAACTACTACAGATATGACTAAGTAAGCACCCTCTACATGTGTGGATAGTTTAATAAGATGAATGTTGCTCAGAATGCAATTATTCTAATATAATGGTCTCTGTTTTGCTTGTTTGGTCCTAATGCATGATTGTTATTTAATATTGAATATTAATTTTGACATATTTCTGATGTTTCTGAAGCAGACACGGATGGAAAGATCAACCCAAAATCACTGAAGTTCAGGAAGAATACATTTGGGAAGCCAGAGGTGGTTTGATTACCAAATAGAACTAGAATTCTTTTTACAGATTGCTTTTGTGTCATATATTTTTTGGTATAGCTTACATGACCACTTTGTTGGATGTTCTCTGGTACAGGTAATATGGCCTTTTGAGAAGCATAATGGAAATGTGTGGAAACCTCCTCCTTTATGTTTCAATCTTTCTCATACATCTTCACTAATTGCTTGTGCTGTCACGACAAAGTCTTCAGTAAGCTCAGATTGTTATTTACCTGTCATTTTTAGAACTTCTTACAACCTGCTGCAAAGTTTTGGTAAATACGTCTTTGTTAATGTATGTGGGTCACCTTTCCTTTTTCTATGATCTGTGAGCTTGGTTATGTTCTCAATACTAAAAGCTTCTAGATTAAGCGGTTGGGATCATATTGTGGGGTTCTAGGCCCTTCAGCTAATGTTTCATTTGCGGTCTGTTGCATGATAGGTGGGCATTGATGTGGAGGAAAAGGGACGAAGAATGAACAGTAATATACTAAAATTTGCCAGGCGCTATTTTTCTTTACAGGAGATTGCATGGTTAGAGGGGATCCCTGATCCTGAGAGGCAACTACAGAAATTTGTACAACTCTGGACTCTCAAGGTTCAATAAATGACTGTTTTCACTTCTCATCTCTCAGTTTTCTGTGAGCATATAAACTAATTATGTTTTTTTTACTATAATTTGCAATGCTTTTTTCTTGGGTTGAATCTGTTATTCTTTCTGCCTGTTGGACCAATTCTTCTTCATTTGGAAAAGGCATAGATGAACAAAATAAATAGATGTGGGAAACAAAACCACAGAAAAACATTTTTTCTGAGAAATTACCTAGTAGCTACAGTTGTTTAGAACACTAGTTAGAGTATAATGGACTGATTAGAACTCTAGTGTTGGATGACAAGTGGATCCTGTAAACAAGTCATGATATGAGTCTGTTAGAAGGTCAGGGATTCACTTTTTTTGGTTCAACCTTTCCAATATGGCTTAGCACTCTTTATAGGTTGAAGATAGAAATGTCTGAAATACTTCAACATACTGTGGTAGAAAGTTACTGTACTAGCTGCATAAGGAAATGCTCTTACTTTCCTCCCTGCTTTGAAAAGTGAAGACATTATCTTAGAAATCACTGAGTATTAAGAAAGGATATGCATGCTTTTTATCTGAAAGGGATATATATTTTTTTGAAATGGTGATATGATTCAGGAAGCATATGTCAAAGCTTTGGGAAGAGGGATAAGTGGAGCTCCTTTCAAGGATTTCACCATCCATCTGAAAAATATTTCAGGCATTCAAGAGGATTCGTGCCAATGTGGAGATGCTGCTTCCCTGGTATACCATGAAAAATGACATTTTAAAATCCATTTTTTTGCTAAAATTAAGCCTGCTTCTATTTTTGGATGGTGGTGGTAAAACTAAAAATTGTATAAATATACTTCTCTTCAAGCAGGTGTATATGATGATGGATTGTGAGAAAGAGGGCATCACTAAAACAAACATAACTCATTGAATTATATTACGTTTGTAGGCATGAAAGGATATACTAGTAGTATGAGTGGTGTTAGTTTCCGTTTCCTTAATTTGAATAGTAGTAGTCGTTTTCTATTTTTCCTTATATTACAGGCACAGACAATAACATTGGAGGTTTCCAGAAACAGTGATGCTATTACAAGTAACTGGCAGTTTCTCCTTTTTCAGCCTACAGATTTACACTATGCTTCAGTTTGCATGGAACAAAATGAAAACCACTTAGATGGTAGGTTTCTATATTTTCTCAAAACAGTGAAGTAGCTTTCTCATGTAGGATAACAATATATTCTTTGGATATTCTGCTTGAGGAATGATCGTCCTTTATTTTAGTTTGCTTATATATTTGTAGATTTGGTAAAGCGTTTCTTCTGTCAAATTACAATCACTCTCTGAAATGCTTGGTTACACATATTTTCTTTTTCTGAAAGAATGCTCAGAATTTGCTGTTGTTTTTGTTACAGAGGAGGGAAGGGATGGAAATAGCTGTTCTGGTATTAAGATGCAAATCTGGAGGACTGTCCCATTAGTAAAGGATGAATCTTTCTCTGGGAAACAGGCAATTCTTGCTTGCAGTAATTCAGTCAAATTCTAATCATATAATTACTGTGAAAGTATGTGGAAATGGTGCCAGTGCTTCAGACAGCCAAGTACATAACATTGTGTTGGGTTGTGATGGCTGAAGTTATCCCATGTTGGGATGACAGATTGAGGTGCCAATGGGCTATCTTTCATTCTCTTGATTGTGTTTTATGGGAATATTAGACAGACAGTTCGAGTCTGGAAATGCTCAGCAATTGTACATTTATGCCATTGCCATCATCGATGGATGTTAAGTTTTCTCTCTCTATCTTCCATAATCATCTTTCCAAGCAGCAGAATCAGGGAAGTATCCTTGGTCTAAAAAGTTGGCCTATTTTGGAGGAAGAACCAGGTATTTTTAAAATTTGTTGTTGAAGTATATGTCTTTTGTACGTCTTTTATTTGTAGAAAAATATTTACAATCAGAAAACCAAAAGATGGAAGGGTATATACAATGATTATCATAACCTTGTTAAAATTTGGGTACCAGAGGACAAGGGTTTCCCTATGGTTTTGAACTTTTTGGCCTAGGGAAAAGTGTCCAAATTTATTTGTATTTTTTTTTCCTAAAGTGACTTTGTTATGAAACCAGCTCAAGAAAAGATAGAAAAGATAGATCAACGCCTTAGAATTCAGCCTCTTCGAGGGGGCAACCTCCTTTACATTACATAAATGAACAATTCTTGGATGATACAAATGAAAAGACCTCCTTTCTATATATAGGAGTCTAAGGGGTTATAACATAATCAGAGCCGACATAACAATAATAATGTAAGGGCACAATAATAACAATAGTGGGCTTCTATGGGGCACAATAGTAACAATATGGGCACTACATGGGTACATCAATATAATAAGTGGGTTATACTAATAACAATAAGGGGTTACACTAGTAGTATAGGGGCCTAACATGCCCCTATCCTTCAAAAAGCGTTGTCCTCAACGCTTGAGTAGTTCTTGATGCTTCTATATAAAATTCTTGTCCTCCCATGTGGAATATTCAGCAGGTAAGTTCTTCCACTTGATGAGATACTCTGAAATTGATCGATTTCGTAGCTGTCGGGTTCTTGTTTTTGTGACTGCTCCAGGTTCCAATATGATTTTTCCTTCCTCTTTAATTTCTGGCAATATTGTTTGAATTGGGATCTTTTGCACCTTTTGAATAAGTGGCCATACTTCTTCTTCCTTCTTCCATTCATCCCTTGCTTCGTTTATCCAATCTGGTTGGATAATATAAATAGCACAAAATAATGCTTCCACATCCTCATCCTTGAAGAGTCTTCCCATTCGGTAAGGTCGCCATTTTTTAAGTGCCTGTTGTTTCGTTTGATTTTGCACCGAAGTGGCGTTATCCTTTAAAAGTTGGAGAACTTGTTGTTGATGCTCGATGTGATCTTTCACTGCTTGAACCTTTTTCTTCTTGATATGTCCTTCTATCTCTAGAGTTTGAGGAGTGGTAATTTCTTCCAATCCTTTACAAGATATGGTCGGATTTATTTCTTGATGCTTGATGTGATCTTTCACTTCTTGAACATTTTTCTTCATTATATGTCCTTCTATCTTGATAGTTTGAGGAGTGGTAATTTCGAACAATGAATTACAAGATATGGTTGGATTCATTTCTTCTTTCTCGATGTGATCTTTCACTTCTTGCACCTTTTTCTTCTTGATATGTCCTTCTATCTTGAGAGTTTGAGGAGTGGTAATTCTTGCCAATGCTTTACAAGATATGGTTTGATTCATTTCTTCTTTCTCTAGGGTGGGGTCCTGGCGTATATCTTCTTCTTTTGTTGTTTCTTGATCCTTTTCTTCCTCCTCTTCATATTCTATGTAAAATAATTTCTTCTCAGCACACTTATGACCTTTAGTGCATTTGCTATCACGATTGTAACAAAGCCCTTTTTCTCTTTTTTCTTCCAATTGTTGTGGTGTAACCCTTGTAGGTTGTGTAAGGCTAGGAGAAACAACACTTCCATCTTTATAGTTGTGAGTGGTACACTTCCTGGTTTCCATAATTTTGCTTTCCACTATGTCACAAAGCCCTTTTACTCTTTCCAATTGTTGTGGTGTTGCTCTAAGGAAGGTGTTGCTCTTTGTATCCTCATAATGTGCTATCATTTTCTCCGTGAAAATTGACCACGTAACAAGTTGTTTACAAGAACAAAGCCCTTTGTACCATAAAAATTGATCTGGTTCTAAATATGAAGATGCAATACATACCTTTTGTAACAATTGTACACCATGTATATCAAAATATTGCTCCATCTGAAGTATCCAATTTACTGGATCCTTGCCATCAAACTTCTTCATCTTGATTTTTCTTGATTTTAGGAGCTCTACCTTGAAACAACTGTAACTCTGTACTTTCAGATCTTTAAGTTCTGAAATTGTGACCTGTAGTAGCCCTCTGTGTCCTCTTTCCAATGCCACCAGTCTGATCCAAATTGGATTCTCCAAGAAAGAGTTATGCACAATCTCCCAAGATGACCTGATTATAGACTAGTTCAGTAGAGCGAACTTGTACGACGTGCCACGAATCACTGTTTCAACCTTTGGATCTGAAAATGCATACAAAAAACTACAGTCCGTCCTCTTTCTGTACCTTCGTACGAAATTTCAATTCGATTCCCAGAGAGAAAGTTATGACGATTTTCCCCAGGTCACCTGTTTTGAATGTAATTCACGAGTCTGGAAAAAGACCAACTTCCTCAGATCATATCTCCGCAAATATCGCGCGAAAAGCTCTGAAATTCGGACCCAAGGTTCAACGAGATTTCTTCTCAAATGGGTTTTTTTTGCGACTTCTGAAACATCACAGAAAAAAAGTTATAGTGAAAATGCCACGATGACCTGTTTGGAGCAGCGAAACCCTAGAATCCAAAGCTCTGATACCAAATGTTATGAAACTAGCTCAAGAAAAGATAGAAAAGATAGATCAACGCCTTAGAATTCAGCCTCTTCGAGGGGACAACCTCCTTTACATTACATAAATGAACAATTCTTGGATGATACAAATGAAAAGACCTCCTTTCTATATATAGGAGTCTAAGGGGTCATAACATAATCAGAGCCGACATAACAATAATAATGTAAGGGCACAATAATAACAATAGTGGGCTTCTATGGGGCACAATAGTAACAATATGGGCACTACATGGGTACATCAATATAATAAGTGGGTTATACTAATAACAATAAGGGGTTACACTAGTAGTATAGGGGCCTAACAGACTTTATAAGTGATAAAGTCAATTTAATTTAAAAGTGACTTTATAAGTGGTAAAGTTACATTCTAATTTAAAGGTGACTATTAAAGTCAATGAAGAATTAGAAAGTGAAAAAACGACTATGGAAATAAAGGGCTAAGTGGCTGAGTTAAAAAATAGAAAGTAAGAATTAAATGCACATTTATTCTCATCTTTAGATTTAAATGAATCTCAGTCATTAGATCTTAGGGTAACCCAAAAAGTCATTTAGAGAGTAAAAGGAGGAGAAAAGAGATCAATTCATTCTTTCATGAGCATTTGAGAGAAAGAGAAAAAAGAGCAAGGAGAAAATTTCTTAGTAGTGAGGAAGTAAAGGAAAGCAGCGAGAAGACATTTCAACAAACCTGGGCAACAACATTTATTGGCACACATCCCAAAGCAAAACTGTACAACAAGATAAATGCACAAAAATTGAGGAAGAGGGACATCAGCAAGGGCAATTTCGAGGCAATCGTATTGATGAAATCCGTAGTTTGTACAACAGGTTTTGGGCACGCTTTTCGAGGCAGGCCGTACAACATTTAATGTTGTTTTGTTGGAAAATTTTTGTTTTGGCTGTTTACTGATTCACATGATTTTTGAGGTGGAGTTCAAGCACGGAAATCGAGATAAGTTGTAATTTGCGGTCATTGAAATTTTCACTGTGTATTTCAATTTCTCTATAAAAGCATTTTCAGAAATAAAGAAAATCTCTCACACTGGTTTTTCCCAAGAGTTTTTGGGGGTTTTTTCAGGGTCACATTGACCAAAAATCACCCTTATTTTCTGTGGCTGTCATAATTTTGTTGTGTTTTATTTCTGCAATTTCAGTAGTTGTGAAATCTCTAAATTTGTGTTTTCGGGAAAATATTGTCATTTCTAGATTTTAGAATTTTTATTATGCTTGGATTTAAAACTAAATGCATGGAGTGATAAGGAAAACTGATAACCGGAGTGGGGATTGAAATTTCTTCATGGTATCAGAGGGTGGTTGATTGAAAAGTGTAGTTTGGGTGTTATGAACTTAAAATCGTAACAATTAAATAAAATATTAAAATATTAAAGTATTATTTAAATAAAAAATATTAATTATAATCAATTAATTAGCAAATAATTAGTTAAATGAAGAGACATCAGTCCCCAAGGGACATGTCTCTTTGATTAGGCGTGGCCAGTCAACTCTTATTTAAGGAGCACCGCCTCAGCCTTGAAATCATCAATCATTTTTTATCAAAGAATCCTATCTAATGTCTTATTATCAGTTTACAACAAATTAAACATTAATATTGCTAATAGTGGTATCGGAGCCAGAACTAGTTGGGTGACACCCACGAGCTTTTGTTGGCTGTCAGGCTTGACAAACTTTCAATCAACACCCTGTGTTTCGCAGTGCAATACGGTGCTTACAGAATAGAGGTGCAATTTGTGCGTGGGGCATGGATCAAATTTTGGAACAGTTGTTCCTTGAGATCCGATGTCTGCCTAATTCTGTGTGGTGATCAGCGTACAATAGCGTATCCCTGCAAGTTAACAGTCTCGTGGAATTGCAAAGCCTGCAAGTTAAACAATCCGTGGAACTACAATCAGGTTGTTGGCAAAGCGGCCCCCGAGATCTGTTGTTGTTTTCCGCTCCATGGAAGACGTTTGTGTGTGGAATAGAAACGCTGAAGGGTTGTGGTGATATTCGCACGAAGGGTAGGGTCAATTGTCGCGAGTGATGTGACCGTTCAGTGAGTGAATAAATTAATTAAAAGTGTATGATATAACATACGTATATATTAATCACATAAAAACTATATATATACGCAAGCTTAATTTAATTAATTAATTAAAAAAATTGGGTCTTCAAAAAAATCGGAACAAAATGACGAGCGACAACAATGATAGCATGAAAAAGATCCAAGAGGACATCAACAAGCTAAATAAACACATGGATAATGTCGAGAAGTCAGTGAGTAAGCAAGACCAGATGACTGATGGTATCTCCTTAAAAAACTTGATGAGTCAGCGCTTCGGAGAGACCAATCCACTCTCAGCTACACAGAGTCCCAAGGCTCTAGAAGGGAAGACTTCTCGAGAGCAAGATTTCATGAGGCGTGAGAAGCAACAAATACTCCAAATTCACTTCGAAGGGAGCCAATATTATACTCATTCTTCCAGAAAGAACCATCTTAAAATAAAAAATGAATTACCGAAGTATGATGGTAAGAACTTTAAAGGTGCTGTCGTATGGGTAAATAAGATGGATGCATTTTTTTAGCAAACCCTTTGCTTCGCTAATAAGAAAAAGTCGTGACTGCATCCAATTACTTAGAAGCAGAAGCATACGATTGGTTTTTGTGGTGGTTGTCTAAATGCACGGGTTGCTCATTCTATTGGCAAAACCTTAAAAACGCTTTGTTAGAAAGGTTTTATGATGAGGAGGAGGATGATGTCTACGAGAGATTTGTTCCCCTGAAGCAAAAAGGATCAGTGAGTGAATATACTCATGAATGGGAAGTATTAGCAGTAAGGCAGAGAAGGTTTTCAGATGAGAAGATGCTAAAAATGTACCGTTGTGGCCTTAAAGATTACATTCACGAAGAATTAAAATTGCATAAACCTAAAACTATTGAGGAGGTCAGACATGCAGCCATAATTAGCGAGCGAAAATATAAACTTCACAAACCACCATATGTCAGTAACGACAGGACTAAAAATTATTTCAAGGGAAAGGCAAGTAAAACCTTGTCAGAAAATACTAGTAAGTATGTTCCGCCACCATTACAAAGTGAAGGAAAACAACAATCTAATGTTGAAAGAAAAAGGATGGCAAATGCTGGAAGCGCGGAGACAAGTATCATCTAGGACACAAATGCGCAACACAAAAATTGTACAACTGTGAAGCTAAACAAGAAGAGGAATCCTCAGAAGATAGCTCCGACGAAGAGAAAAATGAAGAAAATGCAAACCCTAGTCCAGAATCAGAAGATGTTATGCCATGAATTTCCATAGCAGCCATCACAGGGATAACTCAACCACAGACACTGAAGCTTAAAGGTTACATCAAGAAGCAAAGTGTTATTGTGATGGTGGACTCAGGAAGTAAGCAAAACTTTGTAGGTGTCAATGTTGCAAAAAGATAAAACATTTTTGCTTACCCAGTAGCAGACTTAAAAGTTATGGTAGCAGATGGAAAGCAAATAGATGGAGTTGGCAAGTGCCATAAAGTTAAGTTGCAATTAAGCGATTATTCAATGGAGTCCAGTTTTTATACGGTTTCCCTGGGAGGGGTAGATGTTTTAGGTGTACAATGGTTAAGAACACTAGGCACTTATTCAACAAATCACATAAAACAATTCATTAGATTCAAATGGTATGGACAAAAATATTAGTTGTTTGAGTTTCAGGCACCACCAACACAAGTCAAATATTTTCTGTCTGCTAAGATTTCAAGACAAATTGCAAAAGGCAGAATTCTAGCCTGGCAAATATGGTTTCAGCATGGAACAATTTTTCCTGATTATGCTATCAGTCTAACAGATGTTCATATTAAAGACTATTGGAAAGCCTTGATAGGAGTACAAGGGTTATCTATGGTAGATGACAGTGAATTCTTATATGTGATAGTTCAGACTTCCTTTTAGTTAACTAATACAGTCCATCCAAAGTTAAAACAGCCGGTGTTGAAAGATTGTGTAACAGTTGGGATAGGAAATGCTCAAATTGAAGGTGTGCATTATGAAAAGGAATCCTTACCCAATGACTGGTATATTCAGTATAAGTCTTTGGCTTCAGATAGTGCAAATAGTAAGATTAAGAGAATGGCACTTACAGATGGTGGTGTAAAGATTATACCTAATCCAAACCATCCTAGAATTCCTAAGCCCATAGTCTTGCCAGAGAAGCATGTATTACCAGTTGAAGAACCAATCCAAAGTGGAAGAAGATCTTTTTATAGACAACTCACTATACCAGAAGAACAACCTTCTACTTCCACTAGTACACCCCGGTCTGAAAGTCAGTTGTATATTCCTGAAGAAAAACCATTTTTTGCAGTCAATAAAATGTTTAGGACTCATGTAAATACTTTTCCGCCTATAGAAGAATATCAGTTTTCTAACAAAAGATTTGTTAGAGGGGGGAAATGGCCACCCAAAACCAAGTTCTGTGTTTCTTCATCTCGAACTAGACAACCACCCACAAGAGCCGATTGTGCTCCCTTGTTAGAACATAATTCTCAAGATCCCGATGATATGGATCAAGTCTATTAGGTAGGAAACTACTTGACTACTTGGTGCTCCCATGCCGAGGATGTTCTAGACGATTTGGGAAAACAAGCTGATTTGATAAATGATAATCTAAAGTTGTTATATGAAGAGCAACAAGCAGAGAAAAGAGAAAGAGAAGAAAGGAGAAGAAGGAAACAGAAAAAGAAGGCCAAGCAAATCCCAAAGTTTCATGTAGATATGTCAACTCCAAACTACTGGGATTTAGAAGAAGATGAAGAAGATAGAAAAGAAGCAGCTCAATCTAGTGCAGGCGAAGGAACTTCCATAGACACTGGTAAACTAACCAGTGAGACAAAATCATCAAAGACATATAAGATAGATAAACCATTTGAGTCTAAAAAGGAAGTCATGACATTAGAGCAAGCTGCAATAAAATTCCCATCTTTTATTTTGCCGTCTATAAATAATCAGAATAAAGCTCATATTCTGAAAGAAGCTACAAAATATCCTAGAATCGAAGAAGACCTGTTTGCAGCAAATTCTAGCGGCTATATTCTAGACCTTGATAACTCATCAAATCCAGGAGAGCCTATTAGAATTTGGATAGGAGCATTATATCAAATGCAGGGCACCACAAAATTAGACAATTTGTCTATTATGATTCTAGCTGAAAAGAGGATGGCAGGAATTGTTTTTGATTGGTGGATGGGAGGATCAGAAACAGAAAGAAGAGCAGTCATGGAAGCTGGTTTGTCCACATTAGAAATATTGTTAAAGACACAATTTGTGCCAGAACCAGTAGATGAAAAGAAACAGCTTTTAATTGACCTTAGCCGTATGGAATTGAAAGATCTAAAACATTTAGATCAATTTGGTAAAGAATTTATGGCTAGAGTCTTTAAAGCTAATCTGTTCAATGACCTTGCTCAAAAAATTGCATTTTTATCAAAATTACCAGGTAATTTGGGAGATCTAATAATGAAAGATCTAGAAATTCAGATGAAAAGTCTAGATCAAATCTATTGGGTTGATCTTCTGTTTCGAGTATCAGAAAAGGTAAAATATTTATGTTGGCAGAAGAAAGCGCACGACATCACTCCAAGTTCAGATGTCTGCAGATCAGTATTGCCATGGAAATGCCTAAGTTCTTTGATTGTCTAAGTTCTGAATTGTCTTTTTGTCCTTCAATTCATCAGGGAATTGTGTTAACTTTGTTAGCACATGGGGCTGCATTTGAATAGCACCATTAGCAACATTAATCCCCAAAAAACCAATGCTATCCTGAAATAAGGACATTTTTCTTTCTGACAGAACAATTCCATGCTTTTTAAGTTCTTCAAGAAAAATCTCTAAATGTTCTAAGTGAGTCTGTACATCAGGGCTATGAATCAATATATCATCTATATATGTGACTATAAACTCATATTTAGAAAAAATATAATCCATCCTTCTTTGAAAAAAGGCTGGAGCGTTCTTCAGGCCGAACGGAACAACTTTCCACTGATAGAAACCTGCTGGGCATATGAAAGCTGTTTTGTGTCTGTCTTCTGGCTGGATCTGGATTTGGTAGTACCCTGACTTCATATCAAATTTGCTAAACACCTTACTGTGCTGAATCTTCTGCATAATCACTTCGGGTCTTGGCAATGGAGAATTAAAATTCTAAGTGATATCATTAAGAGGTTTATAATTAATAACCATTCTTGGCTTACCTCTCACGATCTCAGAATGATTTCTTACTAGAAATGTAGAACATGCATAGTGAGATTCACTCGGCTCGATCAGCTGCATTTTTAGTAATTCTTGAATCTGATTCTTTATTTCTTGTTCATCGGCTGGTGTGCACGGAATCAGCTTTCCCTTTACTCCATTGTCATGTAAGGTGACTATTTCCTGCATCGGACTTTCAGTTTCCCAAAATTGTTGTGGATTGTCCGAGCAACTCTTTAGAAGTCTCTGGTAGATATCCTTCTGCTCTGTAGACCAATTAGTATCAATGCATGCTAATTGTCTTGTTTTGTTTTCTACTCTGGCCTCATAAATTTGTAGGACTTCTTGCCAGTCATCTGAGTCTTTTACCGGCTTTCGGGTTCCTACTCTTTTTTGACTATTTTCATACCTAGCTTCAGAATTTGCAATACTTAATCTAGGTACTGATATAGCTTTTTTCTTCAAATTTATTATCAGCTTGTCCTGGCTGATAGTAACAGGTAGCACAGAGTTTATGAATGGCATGCCTAACATCAAGCTTGCTGAAGGGTCGTAATGCTGAATTGCTGAGATTTTAATAATACTCCCCCCAACTTTTAAAGGAACATTGTCTACATAATGTGTGAGCTGAACAGATCCTCCAATTGTCTCTGAAACCAGTATATTTTTTAATGGTTTCCACAGGGGTTTGAACAGAGATGGTCTAGCTAGATTGTTAGAACCTCCAGTATCTACAAATGCATCTACTGAAATCCATTCACCTCTTACTTGCACTTGTACTGGAATATAAATCAGACTATCTGTTTTAACAATCTTTTTTAGCAAAGTATTATGTTCTTCTTTAGTACCCTCTGGTTGTGGCATACTGGTTGATGGCGTTATTTTCTTTTCATACGGACAGAAAGAATTAAATTGAGATGAAGGCACTGCAGGTTGCTTACCTTTATCTTCTTGAACTGTTTCCAAGATTTCTGATTCATCATCTGAATCTTCTTCTGTCTCGCTTGTCGACTCAATGTCTGAAGAACTCTCTATGTCACTGTAATGCTGTTCACTAGAAAAATCTGAACAAGATGGACAGATATTCATTTTCTGTACATTATCACTTTCATCCTCAACATCTGAAACTTCTGTAAGAATATATACATCAGAAATTTCATCATCTGATTCTACAACAGACCAGTCATCCTGAAACTCTTCAATATCTACACAAGCTTTGAGTTTACTAGATGATTTCTGGGGGCACTTTCTGGCAAAGTGTCCTTCCTTTTTACAGATGAAACAACAACTGTTGTTTCTGGGTTTGGTTCTCTTCTTCAAAAATCTGAATTTTCTAAAAGGCCTCTTTGGGTTTGATATTCTTTTGGGTTTGTATTTGCCATACCTTTTGGATTTCTTCTTGGACTTAAAAGGTGTCCATGGCAATACTGATCTGCAGACATCTGAACTTGGAGTGATGTCGTGCGCTTTCTTCTGCCAACATAAATATTTTACCTTTTCTGATACTCGAAACAGAAGATCAACCCAATAGATTTGATCTAGACTTTTCATCTGAATTTCTAGATCTTTCATTATTAGATCTCCCAAATTACCTGGTAATTTTGATAAAAATGCAATTTTTTGAGCAAGGTCATTGAAAAGATTAGCTTTAAAGACTCTAGCCATAAATTCTTTACCAAATTGATCTAAATGTTTTAGATCTTTCAATTCCATACGGCTAAGGTCAGTTAAAAGTTGTTTCTTTTCATCTACTGGTTCTGGCACAAATTGTGTCTTTAACAATATTTCTAATGTGGACAAACCAGCTTCCATGACTGCTCTTCTTTCTGTTTCTGATCCTCCCATCCACCAATCAAAAACAATTCCTGCCATCCTCTTTTCAGCTAGAATCATAATAGACAAATTGTCTAATTTTGTGGTGACCTGCATTTGATATAATGCTCCTATCCAAATTCTAATAGACTCTCCTGGATTTGATGAGTTATCAAGGTCTAGAATATAGCCGCTAGAATTTGCTGCAAACATGTCTTCTTCAATTCTAGGATATTTTGTAGCTTCTTTCAGAATATGAGCTTTATTCTGATTATTTATAGACGACAAAATAAAAGATGGGAATTTTATTGCAGCTTGCTCTAATGTCATGACTTCCTTTTTAGACTCAAATGGTTTATCTATCTTATATGTCTTTGATGATTTTGTCTCACTGGTTAGTTTACCATTGTCTATGGAAGTTCCTTCGCCTGCACTAGATTGAGCTGCTTCTTTTCTATCTTCCTCATCTTCTTCTAAGTCCCAGTAGTTTGGAGTTGACATATCTACATGAAACTTTGGGATTTGCTTGGCCTTCTTTTTCTGTTTCCTTCTTCTCTTTCTCTTTTCTCTGCTTGTTGCTCTTCATATAACAGCTTTAGATTATCATTTATCAAATCAGCTTGTTTTCCCAAATCGTCTAGAACATCCTTGGCATGGGAGCACCAAGTAGTCAAGTAGTTTCCTACCTGATAGACTTGATCCATATCATCGGGATCTTGAGAATTATGTTCTAACAAGGGAGCACAATCGGCTCTTGTGGGTGGCTGTCTAGTTCGAGATGAAGAAACACAGAACTTGGTTTTGGGTGGCCATTTCCCCCCTCCAACAAATCTTTTTTTAGCAAACTGATATTCTTTTATAGGCGGAAAACTATTTACATGAGTCCTAAACATTTTATTGACTGCAAAAAATGGTTTTTCTTCAGGAATATACAACTGACTTTCAGACCGGGGTGTACTAGTGGAAGTAGAACGCTGTTCTTCTGGTATAGTGAGCTGTCTATAAAAAGATCTTCTTCCACTTTGGATTGGTTCTTCAACTGGTAATACATGCTTCTCTGGCAAGACTATGGGCTTAGGAATTCTAGGATGGTTTGGATTAGGTATAATCTTTACACCACCATCTGTAAGCGCCATTCTCTTAATCTTACTATTTGCACTATCTGAAGCCAAAGACCTATACTGAATATACCAGTCATTGGGTAATGATTCCTTTTCATAATGCACACCTTCAATTTGAGCATTTACTATCCCAACTGTTACACAATCTTTCAACACCGGCTGTTTTAAATTTGGATGGACTGTATTAATTAACTGAAAGGAAGTCTGAACTATCACAAATAAGAATTCACTGTCATCTACCATAGATAACCCTTGTACTCCTATCAAGGCTTTCCAACAGTCTTTAATATGAACATCTGTTAGACTGATAGCATAATCAGGAAAAATTGTTCCATGCTGACAACCAGATGATAGGTTCCCCAGAATGGTTCCTATTCTAGCATGATCATATTCATTATGCCTTGTGTCAAATAATTCTGCTATGCAAGGAGTATTTAATCCATGTCTGAATAGAGGAGCTAAACCAATTCTAATTGCTCCAAAATGTAAATAATAAAACCTTCCTTCTTTAGCATACTTTCTGAACTTCCTTATCTCATCTTCAGAAAATAAATTCAAACCAACTATCTGTACAAATGGACCTTTGATTCTGACTTTAATCTCAACTTCTTTAAAATAATACTTTTTTGATAATTTGAACATAAGCGGGACCGGATAGACTTCTTTAGTATCTAAAGCAGGAGGATTCCAGCTTTCAGGGTCTTCTACTTGTTCATGTTCATTTATATCTGACTCAACAGATCTACTTTCTACTTCTGATATTGATCTTTTGTCAATAGTAGAAAAAGATCTCAAAAATCTAGCCATAATGGACTGATACAAACTATTCCAAAAGTCGACTGAAGGAGCTTTTATCTACTCAACACAATGTAAAACAAAGTTGCTTTTCGAAGGCTTCCTAGCTTTCTTCAGATTCTGTCTATAGAATGTATTTCGTCAAGGATATGTTTCTAAGGAACGAGATAAGGCTCTGATACCAGTGGTGACTCTGACCATTCAAGGGCTCAACACAAACAGAAATATACAGAGACTAAAGATAAATGATGAAGCTTTAGTGCATGCAGGACTTACTTCTAAATAAAATCGTCGCTTCCACTCAACAGATGAAGACGCTTATTCACAAGGGGGCACCAACATTTGTTGCGCAATGCTAGCACTTGGAATTATTATCAATAGAAGGGACTCATCAAACATCAGAGATTTCATCCTTGCTTCCTTGCTTCAAAGATACGAGAAGGTTTTCCAAGATCTACCAATGAAGTTACCCCCGAAAGGGCAAATTAAACACATTATCGAAGTCAAAACTGACTCAACTCCAGTTAATGTCAAGCCATACCGTTATACCCATCACCACAAGACAAGAATAGGACGCTTAATTCAAGACCTGCTGAAGCATGGAATCATTACGAAGAGTAGAAGTTCGTACGCTGCACCCATAGTATTGGTCAGAGAGGACAGATCTTTCCAATTATGTATAGATTACAGAGACTTAAACAAAATCACTATTAAGCATAAGTTTCTGATTCCGTTCATTGATGAAAGTGCAAAATATTTTTCCAAGTTAGATCTAAGATCAGATTACTACCAAATACGAGTAAGGTTAGAAGACATCGAAAAGACAAAATTCAGGACTCATGAAGGGCATTACGAGTTCAAGGTCATGCTATTTGGATTAACAAATGCAGTAGCCACCTTCCAAGCAACCATGAATGAGATCTTTCACCCTTAGGAAGTTCGTCTTAGTTTTCTTCGATGATATTTTAGTCTACAGTAAGACGTGGAAAGAACATCTCAAAGATCTAGAAAAAGTATTGTCTGTTTTAGAAAAGAACCAGTTTTACGCCAAGCTATCAAAATGTATGTTTGGGCATAAGGAAGTTGAATACCTAGGTCATATTATATCAAGGGAAGGAGTCCAAGTGGATCCCAACAAAATCAAGGCAATCAAAGAGTAGCTGAAACCTAAGAACATATCTAAGTTCAAGGAGATTTTTTGGTATTTTTTTTTTTTTTTTTTTTTTTTCTCCAATGGAAAAATAATAATCTTTCATTAAGTAGAAAAATTACATGTAATAGATCCCTGAGGCATATGCGAGTTCTGTTGGTCCATGACCAATGCAAATCAAACTGTAGCAAAATATGAATGGCCTTGCCATTTCCTATACGTTCAGACTGAATGTCTGTATATTAGCATATATAAATATTTACATATTTGGATGAAAGTCTGGTATGAACAACAAAAAATAATATATATAATTAGGGCCTTTCCACCCTATGGTTATCCTGGTCTATGTATGGCCTATGGTGATATTGGTAGAAATTTGTTCCCATCTGTTCAGAGATTATCCACAAGCCTCGAGGTAGTAGTGAGCCCTCCTTGGAAAGTCTGTCAGCATCTTCATTATATTCCCTGTATATATGATGACAAGAGACTATGTTAAACTCTGCTTTGTAATTGATGACTTCATCCAAAATATTTTGTAGAGAAATAGCATGACATTGATTTATGTTGTTGAACGAGTTGATAATAATTTTGGAATCCCTATAGATCTGAATACAAGTGCAATCATGTGCTAATGCAAAATGGAGCAGGTGTTTGAGGGTAATAAGCTCGGCATAGTTGTTTGTTCCCTCCCCTAGACCTAGCTGGACCTTAAAGGAATGTTGTTCAGAGATGAATAGCATGAAGCCCCCTCCGCAACCATGTGGTTGGCAGCTCCATCGAAAAAAGCCCATGGCTTGGATTTATCGATTCTGCCTGGTGCCGAGGTTCTGCGAGTGTGTGGGTTTGCCTCTTCTGGGATGTCCTGATAAGCTGCTACAACCTTTGCTAAGAGTAGTGGCCAGCTGACAGTTTCATTCTTGAATATTATTTTGTTCCGGGTGAGCCATATGGTCCAACAGATGATGAGAGGTAGGCATTGTGCCTTAGCTCCCTGGTGTGCTACAATCTAGCTGTTCCATGCTTGGATAATAGAAGTGCCTTGCCATGCGTTCTACAAGGAGAGATGTTGTGTTATAACTTGCCAGAAATGTATGACAATCGGACAGAGGAGAAACAGGTGATCATTGTTTTATGAGTCTTGTTTGCAGAGCACACACCAGTTCGGGCCATGGATAGATCTGTGCGTAAGGGCCTCGCCTGTAGGAGTTTTGTTACATAACACACTCCACATGAAGAGGCGTGCGCTAGGAGGGGTTTTCATTTTCCAGATCTGTTGCCACCATGCTTTGGAGTGAGTAGGCTTGCAATCCAACAACAGTTGAATGTATCCCTGTTTTGGGGTGTATTTCCCATGTTCAGCTAGTGTCCAGACTAGAACATCTGGGTCATGATTAAGGTGTACATGAGCTTCAGACAGAGCAGAAAGATATGATTCCCAGGACTGTTGCCATTGTGTAGGAATGTTCAATTCAGGAGTTGTCCTCCAAATTTGCTTGAATATAGAGTTGTGATCGAGATCAACAATGTGTGCAATCGTCGAGGTATTCCTGTGCTGTAGGAATTGTATGAGCTCGGGTGGTAAATGATATATGTTACCCCCTCCTATCCAGGGGTCAATGCCTATGCGAACAAATGCACCATTTTTAATGCGCCATGCCAAGCCTGATATGATGAAAGGCATCGATTGTAGGATTGCTTTCCATACCATGGAAATGCCCACCCGAGGCCAGTCTGGTAATCTTACTCAGTCCAATAATTGTTGCGGCCATATATATTTGTGGTAGGCCACAGTCGTCCAAAGATTCTGTGAAGTGAGAAGGGACCAGCTCATCTTGGCTGCAAGCGCTTGGGCAAAAATCGACAGGTCTTTTAGTCCCCATCCCCCCCATTTTTTTGGCAATGTGATTTTCTTCCAACTTACCCAAGCAAAAGTTTTACCTTCCTTTTGTCCATTCCATAGATATCGACAACATATCTGTTGGATGCGTCCAAGTATTCCCCAGGGGATCCAGGCAAGTGACATCCAATATACAGGGGTGGCTTCTAGGACTGATTTTATCAGTACAAGGCGCCCAACTCTCGATAGAAATCTATGATTCCAGGCTTTCAATCTCTTCTCAATTTTGATCACTAACCAGATCCAGTCAGCAATCCAGTAACTGTGGGGTTTGATTCTAAAACCCAGGTATTTCAGTCCATCCGAGAGATTGTGCAAATGATAGTGGAAAAAGTGGAGGGTAGCTCGATCCTCCTGTGGGGTGGTATGCGACAAAGTTATGGTGGATTTGACCTGATTTGCAGCCATACCCGTGGCTTTTTCAAAGAGAATAAGAATGTCATGGAAGGAGGTAGAGTCCCTGATGCTGCCATCCAGGAAGATCATTACATCATCAACGAAAAGGAGATGTGTGAGATGACATAGATCGTTCATTTTCAATCCTTTAAGTCTGCCTTCCCTTTTTGTAGTGCTAATGAGCCTGCTGAGACCTTCCATCACTAATAGAAACAAAAGGGGAGACAGGGGACATCCTTGCCGGAGTCCACATTTGGCATGAAAGAAATGGGAAGTAGAGCCATTAATAAGTACACTGAAGGATGCCGAGTTTATGCAATAGATAATCCAGAAAGGGGGAGACGGGGGAAATCCTTGCCGGAGTCTGCGTTCGGCATGAAAGAAATGGGAAGTAGAGCCATTAATAAGTACACTGAAGGATGCCGAGTTTATGCAATAGATAATCCAGTCTGTGAAGGCCAGAGGGAATCCTAAGTGGATCAGGATCATCTTAATGAAGAGCTAGCTGACACGATCAAATGCCTTCGCAAGATCTATCTTGAGGATAATGCTTTTCAGGTTTTTAGCTTTGATAGAGTGGATGGCTTCTTGGGCTGTGCCAATGGCCTCATGGATCTACCTATTTTGGAGAAAAGCAAATTGCTCAGGAGATATGTGATGGGAGAGAATAGGGCGGAGCTGATTTGCAATGATCTTTGCAATGATTTTGTAGAGGGTGTTGCAAAGAGAGATGGGTCGGAAATCATTGAAGGATACAGGGGAGTCAGATTTGGAATGAGGGAAATAAAGGTGGCATTGATAGCCTCATACATTTTTCCAGAGATCCGACACTCTTCTACCACGTTGAGGAGGTCATTCCCAATGAGGTCAAAAAAAGCTAAGTAGAATTCAATGGGCCACCCATCTGGACCAGGGCTTTTGTCTTTCTGAAACCATTTTAGAGTCCCTTCAAGTTCATCTCTGGTGACAGGAGAGGTTAGCTCAACTGCCTCTTCCGGATCGACAAAGCTTGGGAAGTGCCCTGCTACTTGTATGATATCAGCTAGATTTCAGGTAGGTGGCTCCTTGTAGAGCTGTTTGAAATGTGAGATACCCAGCTGTGATATTTGATTAAAGGTTTTTGCAATACTTCCATCCGGTGAGGGCATTTGCTAGATGGTGTTGGAGGCTTTCCTTCCCTTGGCAAAGTTTTGAAAGTACCTTGTGTTCTCATCCCCTGCTTTGAGCCAGATTGCACGACTCTTTAGTCTCCAAGTTTCCTCTCTTTCCTTCAAAATTCTGGCTCTATGATTATCTAGCTCAATCAATTTTGACTTGGCTTCAACACTTAAGAATCCCCTATTGTGTTCATCCATAAGGTGCACCAAGGATGATTCAACTGAGATGAGGGTAAGGGAATCCCTTTGGAGGTTTTCCTTTACCCACTTAATAGTGAGCTTCTTAAGATGTAATAGATTATGACAGAAGCCCTCTGCCCAAGTGTGTCCTTGGGAGGGAGGATTTTGCCTCCAGAAGTCTGTAACCAACTTAATATAGGTGGGATCCTGAAGCCAAGATGAATTGAACTTGAACAGGGCTTTGGGATTGATAGGAGGACCTGATATTTCAAGGTAGATAGGCAAGTGATTGGAAATGCCTCCGGTTCCAACCCACTGCCTATAATGAGATAATTGCTGCATCATCGGATTTTTAAGCATGAAATGATCCAATATTCTAGCGAGGGCAGCCTCTCCTACTCTTTTGTTCCTCCATGTTGGCAGGGGTCTGTTCATAGGGATATCAATGAGATGAGCTTGATCAAGGAGGTTTTCCATGATATCAGAGAGTGGGTCAATCTGTGCCGAGGATCCCCAAGACTCACTATATCCAATGGAGAAATTTAGATCCCCGCCCAAGATGAGATTGTTTGGAGAGGTAAGAGAAAGATTTAGGAGCTGATTCCAGAATGCCTCGCATCCTTGACACGGCCCATAAACATTCATGACTCGGAGGTCCATCCCTAGCCCAACAGGAAAAAAATAAAAATAAATAAACAAATAAATAAAATAAAATTGATACCTATGAACCCCTTTCCTCCCTAGGCCGAAATTAGGTTAATGGTTCGGGGATTGTATCCCAAGGCCAATCCACCTGATCGTCCTGTAGCATCAAGAGCAAGGAATTCCCATCCCGGGCTTAAATTCTGCAGAATCTGAATGATGTGTTGGGCTTCACCGAGGGTTTCTTGTAGAAGAATAATGTCTATAGGCTTAGCAGTAAATAGCCTGCGAAGGGCTAGCTTTTTGGGCGAGCTAGCCATACCCCTGCAATTGAAGGATATGCATTTCATGGTGGAACCATATCAAGGGTATTCTTGCTCTAAGAACCCGATATAATGAGGTTTGCCTACCTGAGACCACCTCAGCACCATCCTGGAGAACAACATGTGAGAGGTCTGATCTACGCCCATGAAGGGGTTTGATGGTATTACAGAAGATTTATAAAAAACTATGCACATCTGACAGCACCCCTGACGAATTTGTTAAAAAAAAAATCTTTTAAGTGGGATCACCAAGCAGATAAGTGTTTCGAGAAATTAAAGGAAGTGATGTCAACCACACCAGTACTAGCAACTCCTGACTTCTCCAAACCGTTTGTAGTCGAATGTGATGCTTCTGGGTTTGGAATTGGAGCTATATTGATGCAGGACAACCACCCTATAGCATTTGAGAGTAGGAAAGTTAATAAACAAGAAAGCTTAAAATCAACATACCAAAAGGAGATGCTCGCCATCCTACACGCTCTAAAGAAATGGCGCCAGTGTTTGCTTGGAAGTAAATTCTCAATCCGAACCGACCACAACAATGTTCAATTCTTACTTCAGTAAAAGACATTATCAACAGAACAACAAAAGTGGATGGAGAAGTTGTCAGCTTTCGATTTAGAAACATTACACGAGGGGAAAGGAGAATGTCGTCGTTGATGCACTCTCACGTAAAGATGACGATCACACAACATGTGCCGCCATGATAGTCGTTCCGGAATGGTTGGACGAAATACGAGCCGAATATGCCAAGGATAAGGATTGTGACTCCATGATTAACAATATCAATCAATATACCAACTTCGAGTGGAAAAATGACATCTTATGGTACAAGGGGAGAATTTACCTAACACCTGCATCTAAATTTAAGGTGAAAATACTAAAGGAGTCTCACAATTCACTAGCAGCCGCACATGTCGGATTTTACAAGACTTATTACAACGTCCGACAGTGATTCTATTGGAAGGGTATGAGCAAGGAAATTCTGAAATATGTTGTAGAATGTGATATTTGTCAAAGAAACAAGAGCGAAAATGTTCCAACTCCAGGATTGCTACATCCACTACACATTCCAAATCAGAAGTGGGAGGAGATTTCGATGGATTTTATTGAAGGACTACCTGCATCTAACGGAAAGGATAAAATATTTGTAATAGTCGACAGACTCACTAAATATGTCCACTTTATGGCTACTAAAAACACTGACACAACCAAACAAATCGTTGATGTGTTTTGTAAAAACATTTACAAACTACACGAGTTTCCTAAGGTCATAGTCAGCGATAGAGATGTAAGGTTTAAAGGGAAATTTTGCAAGGATTTCTGCCATCAAGCATAAATATCCCTTAATATGAGTTCGACCTATCACCCCCAAACGGATGGGAAAACCGAAATCGTTAATAAATGCTTGGAAACATATCTTTGTTGTTTCGTTATAGATAAACAAAACAATGGACACAGTGGCTACCCCTGGCCGAATGGTGGTATAATACCGCATACCACACGTCAGCTAAAATTACATCCTTCTAAGCCTTATAGGGTTACGAGCCACCCAAGTGGAAAGACTTTGCATTCCTTGATTCTAGGGTACCAACAGTTAAAGACCACTTAGGAGAAAGTCAAAGAATCATCAACTTACTAAAAGAAAATCTAACCATGGCTCGTAATAGAATGAAACAGCAAGCCGACCAACACCGTTCTGAAAGAGAGTTCGAGGAGGGAGATTGGGTCTTTGTTAGACTCCAACCTTATAAGCAACTATCACTAAAACAACAAGGGAAGAATAAATTGTCACCTAAATATTATGGACCATACCAGATAATCAAAAAAATAAGTAGTGTAGCTTATGAGTTAAAGTTACCAGACAATTTCCGAATCCATAATACCTTTCACGTATCAAGTCTCAAAAAAGTATTAGGGAAAAATCAAACAGCACAAACAAAAATACCAGAGACCGATGAAGAAGGAAGAATAGTCCTTGAACCTGAGGGTATACTCGCTACCCAAGAAAAGGTTTTACGATCTAAGACAATAAAGGAATACCTCATCAAGTGGAAGAGGTTACCAGAGGAAGATTCGTCTTGGGAATCAGAACGTTTCGTGCATCAACACCTAGGCCTACCTATGCTTTGAGGACAAAGCATCTTAAGGGGAAGACAATGTTATGAACTTAAAATCATAACAATTAAATAAAATATTAAAGTATTATTTAAATAAATAAATTATTAATTATAATCAATTAATTAGTTAAATGAAGAGACATCGTCCCCAAGGGACATGTCTCTCTGCTTAGGCATGGCCAGTGAACTCCTATTTAAGGAGCACTGCCTCAGCCTTGTAATCATTAATCAATTTTTATGAATTTATATATAAACATATTACTTTCAGAATCTTATATGATGTCTTATTATCAGTTTACAGCAAACTAAACATTAATATTGCTAACATTGGGACAACAAAGTGAAAATTACAGTGAGTTGATTTTTACACAGAAAACAGAAACCTTTACCACAAATTTGAAAATTTCAGTTTGGTAAGACAGTGAAACATGTCTTTGGGTTTGAAAGTTGAAGACAGGTTGGATGGGCAGAACAACTACAATGCATAGAAGGAGATATCCAGAGCATCTTTGAGGAAGTAGAAGTCTAGGGCATTATGGTAAATACCACACAAAACCTAATAGCAATACCTGCTGACCTTGTACAGTTGGCAGAGTTCAACAAAAAGAATGCTAAGGCAAAAAGATTGATTCTGGAAGGAATCAAAGATCATGTCATTCCTCATGTGAGAGGAAAGACTTATGCACATGAGAGGTGGACAAATTTGACCAATTTTTACTAGAGCTCAAATGAAAATAGAAAAATAGTCCTAAAGGAGAAACTGAAGGCCATTAAAATGGCTAAGATTGACAATGCTACAACATACTTCACAAAAATCACTTCAGTGAGAGATGAGTTGGTAGTCGTAGGTGAGATCATTTCACCCACTGAGTTGGTGAGGATTGCTTTGAATGGTCTTCACAAGACTTGGGAGAATTTTTTGGATGAAATTGTTGCACGGGAAAACCTTTCTGATTATGAGAGGTTGTGGGATGATTGCATTCAGAATGAGATCAGAAAGAACCATCTTGGGGCAACCAAACAGGTGGAGGAGGATGATAGTGTGGCATTGTTAGCAGGAGGCAAGAAGGACAGAGCAAAGAAGCAAAACTTCCAACAGTGGAGGCAAAGGCAAAGGCAAAGGCAAGCAACAAAACAAAGAGAATGACTATTCCAAAGTCAAATGTTGGAATTGTCAAAAGTTGGGACATTATGTTGTTGTGTGTCTGGAGAAGAAGAACAAGAAAGGGAGAGACAAACCCATGGCAGCTTCTACAGAGATAGAGAGCTTTGATCGAGAGTTTGGTTTCATAGCTTGTGAGGCCACTAATGCAGGATCACTTGCCATATAGGTTTAGAGGGAGTGTGCACTCCCCGCTACTAGCGGAGCATCTTCTAGCATTTGGTATGTTGACAGTGGTGCTTCCCGCCACACGACAGGAGTCAGAGAGTACTTCTCAGAGCTTTCAGAGAATGATACTGAAATGGAGGTAGTACATGGTGATGATAACATCGTTAGAGCAGTCGGTGTGGGGACATTGACATTTGATAGGGGACCCAAACCTCCCTTGAAAGTGTCAGATGTTCTATATGTGCTTGGAATGAAGAAGAACCTGATATCATCTTAGCACTTGAAGACAAAGGGTATGATGTGTTGTTCAGGAGAGGGCGGGTGCTTATATATCCTAGGGGAACTCCAGCTTCTTCAACTAGAGTGATTGGTGTGCGCCATGCCAAGGTGTACAAGTTCTCATTCCAACCCCCGATGGCATTGAGTAGCAGCACCCGAGACATGACCGACAACAGATCTAGTAGTTCAGAGTTGTGTGAGATTTGACACCGCAGGATGGGGCACATGTATCATGGGGCTTTGAGTACATTGCGGGAGATCACCACTGGTGTGCCAGATTTCAGTTTTGATCACCTTGATGTATGCAGAGGATGTGCTATGGGGAAGTTTGCCAAATCCTCTTTTCCCAATAGTGACAACAAAGCGACCAAGATCCTTGACTTGATTCATACCGATGTGAGTGGTCGGATGTCTCATGTATCCTTGAGTGGCTATGAGTACTATGTTTTATTCGTTGATGGCCACTCCAGGAAGACCTGGATTTATTTCTTGAAGACCAAGAGTGAGGTTTTCAAGCGGTTTCAAGATTTCAAAGCTCTTGTGGAGACCCAGACAAGTAGGGAGATCAAAGTCCTCAGGACGAACAATGGAGGGGAGTATACCCTTGGTGAGTTTGTTGATTTTTGTGCTGAGGCATGCAGTAGGAGGGAGTTCACAGTTCTTTACAACGCCCAGCAGAATGGAGTTGCGAAGAGGAAGAATAGATCCATGTAGGCGCTGCCAAAGCCATGCTTCATGATCAAGGGATACCTTTATTTTTGTGGGTAGAGGCCTACAACATTGTTCTGTACTTGCGAACAAGAGTCCACATCGAGCCTTGGAGAATGTGACTCCAAAGGAGGCTTTTTTTGGGAAGAACCCTGATGTTGGGCACTTTTGTATCTTTGGGTGCCTTAAATATTCCTATGTACCCAAGGAGAACAGGACCAAGCTAAAGCCCTCTGCAGACAAGTGCATCTTTGTGGGTTATAGCGAGACCTCGAAAGCTTATCGGATTTATATTCCTGCGCAGAGGAAAGTGGTTGTCAGGCGGGATGTGAAGTTTGAGGAGGAGAGAGTTTTCAGGAGGTCACGGGAGTTAGAGTATCCAGAGTCACCAGACCCTTAGGAGCAGCTGAGTTAGTCACAGGGATCTAGTGGTCAAGGATCAGGGGGTACATCGATTATAGTGTCAGGTCCACCAGTGAGTAGTGGCTCTTAGAGTCAGGTGGGTGGTTCTTCGGGTAGCATGCAGGGCAGTTCGCTGAGCAGTTCACAGGGTAGTCCACTAATGGACAGTGCGCACAATACTTCAACATTTACAGGCACAAATTCATGTATGAGGTCATTTGGCAGGCCTCAGGGGTTCAGGGTTCTGATGATGACGAGGATTCTTTCACTCTGGTGGGAGAAGTATGCTCAGGGAAGAGGAAGCCCAAGGGGCTTCAAGATATCTTGCGCGAGGCCACATTAGTTGCTGGGCCAAAGAGACAAGTTAGAGAGAGTAAACCACCTGAGCGATTTTGTAGTTACATGGCATTGGTAACAAGCATTGTTGACTCCGAGCCTTCTAGTTATGAGGAGGCAGCCAGCCAACAGGTCTGGAGAGAGGCCATGATGGAGGAGTATTATTCTATTATGAAGAATGATGTTTGGGAAGTAGTGTCGAGGTCTGAAGGTAAATCAATTGTTACTTCCAGATGGATCTACAAGATAAAGCATGTTGCAGATGGCAACATCGAGAAGTTCAAGGCTCGATTTGTGGCGAGAGGGTTCTCACAAGTAGAGGGAGTTGACTATGAGGAGACCATCGCTCCCGTAGCTCGATATACATCTATTCGCTCCATTATATCGATTGCAGCAGAGATGGGTTGGAAGATCCACTAGATGAATGTGAAGACCAGATTTCTCAATGGCTTCATTCTGGACGCTGCCAAAGCCATGCTTCATGATCAGGGGTTACCTTTATTTCTGTGGGCAGAGGCTTGCAACACTGTTGTGTACTTGTAGAACAGGAGTCCACATTGTGCCTTGGAGAATGTGACTCTGGAGGAGGCTTTTTTCTAAGAAGATGCTTGATGTTGGGTACTTTTGTATCTTTGGGTGTCTTACATATTCCTATGTCCCCAAGGAGAACAGGACCAAGCTAGAGCCCACTGCAAACAAGGGCATCTTTGTGGGTTATAGCGAGACCTCAAAAGCTGATCAGATTTATATTCCTCCAGAGAGGAAAGTGGTTGTCAGTTGGGATGTGAAGTTCGAGAAGGAGAGAGCTTTCAAGAGGTCATGGGAGTTAGAATATCCAAAGTCACCAGACCCTCAGGAGCAGATGAGTCAGTCACAGGGATCCAGTGGTCAGGTATCAGGAGGTACATTGATCACAGTGTCAGGTCCATCAGTGAGCAGTGACTCTTAGAATCAGGTGAGTGTTTCTTCGGGCAGTCCGCAGAGCAGTTCACAAGGTAGTCCACTAATGGACAGTTCACACGGTACTTCAACATCTACAGGCACATATTCAGGTATGAGGTCAGTTGGCAGGCCTTCAGGGGTTCAGGCTTCTAATGATGATGAGGATTCTTTCACTCCAGTGGGAGAAGTATGCTCAGGGAAGAGGAAGCCTAAGTGGCTTCAAGATACCTTGCACGAGGCCGCATCATTTGTTAGGCCAAAGAGAGGTTAGAGAGAGTAAACCACCTGAGCGATTCTATAGTTACATGGCATTGGTAACAAGCATTGTTGACTCCAAGCCTTCTAGTTATGAGGAGGCAGCCAGCTAGCGAGTCTGGAGAAAGGCTATGATGGAGGAGTATTCTTCTATTATGAAGAACGATGTTTGGGAGGTAGTGTCGAGGCCTGAAGGTAAATCAGTTGCTACTTCCAGATGGCTCTACAAGATAAAGCATGTTGCAGATGGTAGCATCAAGAAGTTCAAGGCCCTATTTGTGGTGAGAGGGTTCTCACAGGTAGAGGGAGTTGACTATGAGGAGACCTTCGCTCTTGTAGCTCGGTATACATCTATTCGTTCCATTATATCGATTGCAGCAGAGATGGGTTGGAAGATCCACCAGATGGATGTGAAGACCACATTTCTCAATGGCTTCATTCAGGAGGAGGTTTATATTGAGCAGTCGCAGGGCTTTGAGGTACATGGGAAGGAGTCCCATGATGCATATTGAAAATGGCACTCTATGGCCTGAAGCAAGCTCCGAGAGCTTGGTACTTGAGGATTGATACATACTTGCAACAGTTGGGTTCCATAAAGAGTGAGGTTGATCTGAGCCTATAGTTCATTGTGGTGGGTGAGTAGCCTCTCATTCTGGTGTTGTATGTTGATGACTTGATCATCACTAGTGCAGAGAGACTCATTGAGGGTTGCAAGAGAGATCTTGCTTCAGAGTTTGAGATAAAGGATATCGTCTTGATGCATTATTTTTTGGGATTGGAGTTGTGGCAAGAGGAGGGGAATTTCTTCCTGGGACAATGGAAGTACATTGTGGATATTCTTAGCAGATTTCACATGGAGGACTACAAACCCATGTCTACACCTATGATCACTGATTGGAAGAAGCTTCACGCTTCTGATTCCGAGTTGGTGGATCCTACTCTATACAGGCAGTTGATTGGTAAATTGATGTATTTGGTCAACACTCGACCAAATATATGTTTTGCAGTTAACACTACGAGTCAGTGCATGTTTGAGCCCAAGAGAGTGCATTGGGTGGCTACATAACACATTCTTCGTTACTTGCAAGGGACTGTGGATTTTGGTCTGGATTATAGACAGGGTGATGGAGTGAGACTAGAAGGGTGCACGGATTCAGATTGGGCAGGTTGTGCTGCAGATAGAAAGAGTACTTACGGGGGTTGTTTTGGGTTGGGTTCGGCAGTTGTGTCGTGGATCAATCGGAAACAACAGTCAGTTGCATTGAGCTCAGCTAAGGCAGAGTATATGGTTGTTAGTTTGGCTAGTTGTGAGGCCATATGGCTTCACAAGATGTTGTTTGATTTGTTTAGTTTGTTTGGTCTATTTGGTCAGGCATTGAGACCTTCAGTGATTTACTGTGATAATCAGAGTTGCATAAAACTCACAGAGAATCCAATTTTTCATGATAGGTCAAAGCATATTGAGATCAAGTATCACTTCATTAGAGACTATGTCCAAAAGGGAGTTGTCAAGCTTGAGTACATTTCCACAAATGAGTAGGTAGCGGAAATTTTCACCAAATACTCACCACGGGGCAAGCATGTCTACTTCAGAGAAAAGATGGCAGTGGTGAGGAACACTTTCCTTGGTCAGAGGGAGTGTTAAAATTAGGGTACCAGAGGACAAGTGGTTCCTTAAGGTTTTGATCTTTGGCCTAGGGAAAAGTGTCTAAATTTATTTGTACTTTTCTCCTAAAGTGACTTTATAAGTGGTAAAGTAAATTTAATTTAAAATTGACTTTATGAGTGGTAAACTTACATTCTAATTTAAAGGTGACTTTATTAAAGTCAATGAAGAATTAGAAAGTGAAAAAGTGACTATGGAAATAAAAGGCTAAGTGGGTCTTTATTTAAGTGGGTGAGTTAAAAAATAGAAAGTGAGAATTAAATGCACATTTATTCTCATCCCTAGATCTAAATGAATCTCAGCCATTAGATCTTAGGGTAACCAAAAGTTCATTAAGAGAGTAAAAGGAGAAGAGGAGAGAAAGATCAATTCATTCTTTCATGAGCATTTGAGAGAAAGAGAAGAGAGAGCAAGGAGAAAAATTCTTAACAGTGAGGAAGTGAAGGAGAGCAGCAAGAAGACATTTAAGCAATCTGGGCAGCAACATTTATTGGCACGCATCCCAAGGCAAATCGTACAACAAGAGAAAGGTACAAAAATCGAGGAAGAGGAACAATAGCAAGGGCACGAATTTTGAGGCAAACTTGGGCACGATTTTCGAGGTAGTCGTACTACTGAAATCCGTATGGTCCATACAACATGTTCCAAGCACGATTTTTGAGGCAGGTCGTACAACATTTAATGTTGTTTTTATTGTTGGAAAATTTTTGTTTTCGCTGTTTGCTAATTGGCACAATTTTCGAGGTGGAGTTCAAGCACAGAAATCGAGATAAGTTGTAATTTGTGGTTGTTGGAATTTTTACTGTGTATTTCAGTTTCTCTATACAAGATTTTTTAGAAATAAAGGAGAGCTCTCAAATTGGTTTTCCCCAAGAGTTGTAGGGGGCTATTCCAAGGTCACATTGACCAAAAATCATTGTGATTTTCTGTGTGGCTGTCATAATTTTGCTGTGTTTTATTTCTGCAATTTCAGCGGTTCTGAAATTTCTAAATTTGTATTTTCAGAAAATTATTGTCATTTCCAGATTTTAGAATTTTTATCATGCTTGGATTTAAAACTAAATGCATAGAGTGATAAGGAAAACTGATAACCAGAGTGGGGATTGAAATTTCTTCAAACCTCTTCCAAAAAGATACTAACGTAGAAACAGATGGAAAGTACCTAGTGTGATCCAAAGATTGGGCATCTTTGATGAGAAAAACAATCTTTTGCAAATAGCAAATGACGAACCCCATCCTTCCAAACTGAATTGAAGGCAGGCAAGGGGCTATGATTTTGCTCAAAAAAATTTAAACTGCAGCTTTTATAAAAAAAACACCACTATCCTCAAATAATACCAAATCCCAGAAGAAGCATCATGAACAAGAGCCCCACCATCACCAAACAACACTGCATGCTGGTGAACCTTGCCTTGAAGAAACATTGAATGATGATCCTTAATACAAATCCAACAACCCCTAACAAATCAGGAATCCTAGAAGATATGCCTATCTCTTGGAGCTCACAAACAAGACAGGCCATCCAACAGAGTCACAGACTAGTCTTGGCCATCTTGGCCTTAGACAAAAGCCCTTGATAAATGACAAGTCAACAAGCACTTTCAACTTATAAGAAAGTTGTATAGTCTAAACATTGTGCATGCACCTTACTCAACAATGCTTTGGATCATTAGATATTTGGTGAATATCAAGCACTAGAGAGAGAGGACATCTTGGATTAAGTGTTGAATTCAAATGGCGGGTATTATACTGCAGTGATGGTCAACCATGTTGATTTTCTAGGACATGTACTAGAATTAAGTGTTTCTTCAACAGATAACTACTTCAATGATCAATTTAAACATTAGTTTTACGTAGTATTGAATTCAATATCATTTAAGCAGTTATACAAAAGAAAAACATCAATAATAAACATGAAAGAGTAGTAAAGTAAACATGAAACAATGAGACGACACACAGAAAATTAGGTACATAGCCAAGGCAAAACCCATGAGGAGAAAACCTAAAAAAAGTTCTTCCTTATGAGAGTGTTTCTAGATTCATCAATACATCATAAATAACAAATAACAGAATAATAACCAAACTAGTAACCAAAACTATGATCAAGTGCCATGTCAAAATCCAAGTCACTGAAATTTCGTCCCTTGCTAGAATTTTGGCCTCTTGAAATTTCAGCACTCCTGTAATTGCGCTGGATCATAGATGCATGAGACAAAAATTGATGTGTCCAAATGAGGAGAAATGATCTTTATATAACCTTCAAGTGGGGGTCGAATGGGTGCCTCTTAGGGGCCCAATTGACCTAAAACATTATGAGACCGACTTGAAATAAATTTGGAGTCTAATTTAAAGGTCGACTTGAAATAAATTTGGAGGCAAATTTAAAAATTCAAATTTCCTTTTTCTTTTTCGAGATGAAAATATCGACCATGGCTACCATTTTTTCAACAAACCAAAACTCTAGTCCTCTCTCTAGAAGGGCCCCCACATACCAATATTCATCTTAAATACGTTGGACTTCGAAATGAGAACACACAACTCCATTATTGAAATATGATCAGAAGTAAGAACTTGTGCTCTTGAGTGTTGAGAATTATAGTTTGAACAAGAAATTAAACACATGTTCAATGTGAACATGTGAGTAGTTCAAGATCAAAAAGTAATTCTATTTTTGGAAAAAATATTTTATTTTGTATTTCACTTTAGTAAAAAATTGTAAGTCTTATATTTAGTATTTGAGTTTAAAAATGTATCTCATGCATGACTTAACTAAACTAGGAGAAATCCTAAAAAATAGGTTCTCTGGTAACAACATAAAAACAGGGCAAGGTAGAGACTTTCTGTACACACACTTGAGCAACTGAGCAAAACATAGAGATAGTGCAGGTAGTCAGGGAAGAGGCATTATTGGATAACACATAGTTTGAGATAACTATTTGTACAATTTGTACAGTGGTAAGGACAAGTCCATACACGCCGGCCCACAGGTTATATAACGTTTTTTTGTTGTTTCTTATTTTTCCAGCAGACTGTACAAGCTTAGTTTAGGGTTTTTTTGGTATCCATAGAATGTTGTTCTTGGTAATGTGCGGAGGTTTCCTTCTAATTTTTTTTGAAGAAATGAAAATGTGATTTGGAGGAGTAATTACCTGTGTATGTGTGAAATCAATTTTTATACTTTCGCTGTTTAATTTCTAGTTATTGTGTGATTGATGATATGATATGAAATTTAATTTCAACATTAATTAAATTCAAAAATCTACTGGTTTGATTGAGATCATAAAAACATTAGTCATGTAGGGTTTGGCGTTTTCACATGGTACTAAAGATTGATTTTTGATTGAGATTCTCTAAGATTTGCAAATAAATTTACCACAAGGAAGAAGGATCAGTGGTAAGAGAATTTTGAAGTTTTATTTTTTCGATTTTGGAGTTTATGCAACAGATCTCAAAGATAGTAGCAATGGGCTTTCGATTTGAAGACAAATTGGATGGTTCACCAAACTATTTAGCATGGAAAGTGAGGGTTGTATTCTTACTAAATGTTAGAATTCCCGAAGCCAACACCCAATATTTGGTTTCCAATAATTATTAACTAAATGAATACATGGCTAAGTTCCTAACCAAAAAATATTTAGCCGAAGCAAAATTATCCGATCTAAATCACATACATAAAAACATTTTTCTGCCCAATCAACAATTCTTCATTAATAAATTAATCATATAACTTACTTGGGCCCCCATCTTGGGATAATGGCCCAACTGAGAAAATATACATTACAAAAATGATCACTGGCCTCTTTGCACTCCTCTCACACTCAACACATGCTTAATGAGGAACCTCTCTCAATCTTGTGTTGCTATTTTGTAAGCCCCAACAATGAGGCTCAATTTATAACTTTCCCAAGCTAAGATTTACAACTAAAATTAGCTCAAGTTAACTAAAGATAAGTGACTTGAATTTAGTTAACTTTCCTATCTCTAGCTTTCTTTACTTTAAATCAAGTACAAGTCATAAATTTAGCTTGCTTTACATACACATCTCTTGCATGTCACATGCAAAAAATTCGCACGTGTGCAACTCACTTGCACACTCTGCATGTCACATGCAAGTTCCTAAACAAGTAGATCAAGGAGCTTCTAGTCAAGACACATGGCTAGAAGTACTTTATGAAATACAAAAATCAACTCTCCCTCTTAGCAATGGAGGTACTTATGGAAGAACCTCCTCCACCTGGATCTGTCTCCAACACCACCATGTCATCTGTAGTTGTAGCTACTCACTCTGAACTAGAAGACTTGTTACCTGCTTCAGAATCTGATTTGAAGACTTCTCCCTCTCAGCGAGGGAGGTACTTATGGAAGAACCGCCTCCACCTAGATCTGTCTCCAACACCACCATGTCATCTGTAGTTGTAGCTGCTCACTCTGAACTATAAGACTTGTTACCTGCCTTCAAAATCTGATTTGAAGACCTATTCCTTCCAACCATGCCCCTAGGATCATGCTCTTGAGTGTCTAACCATGTCATATCATGTCAGTCGAGCCTCCTGGAAGTACTTGAAGAATCACTCTTCCTCACCACTTGCTCCCTCTCAATAAAATGACATCGTTCTTGTATCCATGATCCCCTCGGATATATCCATAGGCTGTCCCAACAACTTGTATGATTACCCTTGTTTGGTGACAAGCACTACAACAACATGAATGGACACTCCCTCTTAATATAGAAGCACTTGTCCATCTTGGAACAAAATTCCATATCCAATATCCTCTAAGGTTGATACTGAGAGCACATGTACCATCAACCCTGGAACAAACAACATCCCTATCTCCTCCAGAAATCCTCTTGACTCTAGCTGGAATCTAACACATCCAACCCCCTTCATTACATGTGTGGTGCTAGCTCAACAACTCACATGGCAGTCTATCTCTCAAACACTGTGGAACACCGACCTCATCCCCGTCATGTGAGTGAACACTCTATTGTCCATTAGCCATAACCTACCGTTCTCATACACAATAGTACTATTGTTCGAAGTACACGTTGTTGGCCAGTACCACAGGGGCCTTTTTTATTTAAAAAAAAAATTGGTCCCTTGCATTTTTTTCTTCTCATAAAAAAATATTTCTACTTGTAAAAAAGATTCCTTGCCCGGAAAAATGGGTCACACCGTCTTACTAAAAACTGCCCGTTTATATGATCCCTACCAACTTAACTTCGACAATTCGATACAAAAACCAATGTTAGTTTATGTAGCATCGGATGTGTTTTAGCCATGAAATTTGGAGACGTTAGAATACATGAGATATCCAAAACCCAGAAATTGTTTATGGAAATTCCACCTAGAGATGGCTTAATTAGATTATTAACCAATTTTTAAATATTTCCTAAGTCTAAACTTAAGGAATATAGTTAATTAATTAGTATTAATTAAGTCAATGTGTGAATCGTCCAAAAACTCACACGAATCGACTTCAAGATGATCTTAGCCCTTGATTAAGTTCTAATATTAGCCATTGGTGCTCCACCAGTGGATTATAATAGGAAGTTGATGGGCACTTGGAGAAGACAAACCAGAACACTAGGGATTTGATTTCCTTGGTAGATCGATTTCCAGAGAGCAACAACAGTTTTTGGAGAGCCAAAAATTGAAGCAGTGAGTGAGGGGCAGGGACAATGAGGCTGGAGGAAGATTCCCAGATCTAGTGAGTGCATTTGCAGAGAGGCAGAAGTACCACAGTGAGGATGTTGCAGGGGCTATGCATAAGCCTCTAGAGGGTAGTTTGATTTAGCTGGAGAGAAGTCGAGTTTCAGTTCCAGAGGCGGAGAAAGGGTTCCAAAAGGCCAGAGAGACTAGTTCTCAGCCAGTGGAAAACATGATGGCTACATGAGTAGTTGATTCAGGATGAGCGTAGTAGATACTGCACTAGGGTGATGCAAGGCAACATAGAGGCAGTTTGGACGACTCATTTGGAGCCGCAGTCAGAGTCCAAATTTTATTGCGAGGTGAGGAAAATTACTCATTAGATTTTTGCCAGTATTTTTCTCTGTGGGATTGCCAGATTCGACATCCAAATTATTGTACTCAAATTATCTCACTACTGCATAATAATAAAACCCTCAGTTGTTGTACCAATTTTCCCAAGTTGGGAGTTTTTTGGGACATTTGTCCAAAAATAATGGTGTCATTTTTATTTTTTGTGTGCTAGTATTTTCTCAATTTCTAGTGCTATTATTTCCGCAACATTTTATTTGTGAAAGTTGTAGTTTGATTTATTTGATATTTTCCGTAGCAGATAAATTGTTAAAATAATTAATAATTAGAAAAATAAATTCCAGCTGCTGCAATAAGATACTAGTTTTGGATTCTTCACATGGTATTAGAGCGTGAGTGTTCAACAGAGAAGAGAGTTTCGCTGCTCAGTGGGAGAAACACGCTGGAATTCTTGAGGCATTGCGGTTCCTTGACAAGCAGACCAAGTTGCTGGGGCAGGAATTCAATTTTCAATTGCAGGGTTGTAGCAAAGGCGAATTGCCTAGGATTGTGATTCCAACAGTCAGAGGGAACAACTGCAACTCAAATTTTCATTGAGTGGATTCCTTAGTTGGACGCAAAGGGTTTTGTAGCAGTTTACAGTTGTAAAATCAATGTTGGGTGGAAGAGAAAAGCACACACAACAGGGGAAATTTTTTCCCTTGGGAACTTCGAGTGTTAGAAGTTCATTTTTTCAGGCATATTGGCAGTAACAACTAGAATATTTGAGCATTCTAGAAAGGAGTGCGAGTAGCAGAGAAACAACCAAGCAAAAGGAAAGAGGGGGTTTTCGACAGTTTTTGAGATCATGGCCACAACAGGACTTACAGATCAAGATAAATTGGAGGGTTCCTCCAACTATGTCATCTAGAAGGTCGGAATGTCCTCCCTATTGGATGAATATGGTCTGAAGCTCTACATAGACAGTGTTGTGGTAGTTCCCCAGGATGTGGATCAACCAAAAGAATATAGGAAGGAAATGACGAGGCTGAAGCAGTTGATCCTGGATGGAGTATGGGACCATATAGTCTCACACATAGCAAACAAGGACACTGCCCAAGAGATGTGGGATGTTCTCTCCACGCTATATCAAGGCACTTCCGAGCAGCAGAAGATGTTCCTGGAAGAAAAGTTGAGATGGATCAGGATGTAGAAGGGGGAAGACATAGATCCCTTCCTCACCAAGATTCAGGAGGTTCGAGACTAGCTTGCAGCTGTTGGGGCAGTGCCTCAGCCAACAAAGTTAGAAATATTGGCATTGAACAATGTCTCTGAGGAGTGGCAAGTTTTTGTCCAATGTATATTGTGCAAAGAAAAGCTGCCAGAATGGGACATGATGTGGTCAGACTTGCAACAGGAGGAGTTGAGGCGAGCTCTGTCAAAGAGCTCCGTCAGTGGCGATAGTAGCAACGGATCAAAGGTGGTGAAGGAGGGGGGAAATGTGGCCCTCGCATCAAAGGGTCTTAGTCAGGGGCAAGGGTAACAGAGAAGGAAAAAGAAAGACCTATCAAAAGTCAAGTGCTTTAGATGTGGTGAGCTTAGTCACTACAACACCTAGTGTCCTCTCAGGAGGAAGGACAAATCAAAGAAGCAGGACCAGCAGGCAACATTGGCTAAGATCGACAAGTTGTCCTTCAGTCTAGAGGAAGACTTCGTGATCTTGGCAACCATACCTCAATATTATTATTTGTAAATTTATGAGCTTACGATATTTTTTTAACGGTATTTAACGATAGGGATATTACAATAGTCCAAGTGCCTGAGGAAAATTTTCAAAGTGTTGAATCAATTTATGCATTCAAAAATACAATTTAAACAATGAAAATTTACACATGGTGTCTGTTTAGAAACAAATCCATCTATTAAGCACCCAAAAAGGATAATGTGCCTTAAAAGAAGTTTACATATCAAGAGTTGTGATCTCTCTCCTACTTGATACATTTGTGGGTAAGATGGATCTATACTGGTTTACTAGCGTAGCGCTATAATAAGCATCAAGACACTTACCTCGTGATTCATTTCACAATGACAAGATTAAAAAAAATCGTAAAATTGACTAAATTATAATTATAAATAAGTTTTGGTAAATACTATGCACCAATATAATGGCTTATCTTAGGGTTTAAGTTCTTGTAAGGCCACAAACATCTATATGAACTAGCTCAAGTAGTCTAGTTGATAAATATTCTTTTGTATTGATATGAACCCTTTTTATCTTCCCAAATTGGCATGGATTGCATATGGAATAATTAGGCTTTTATATCTTAGGCATCCCCCTCATTGCTCATGTTTTTCTTATTTTTACCAAGTTGCCAAAATTGACGTGCCTCATTCTTTTTTGCCATAGCCAATCTTCATCTACTTTTCTCATGCAACAATTTTCTTTCGCTCCATCAAAGATACACATATTTATAGGAGTTATAATTGCTTTAGCTATCACTTTCCTAGATTTTGATTTATTTATTTCACATTCCTTAAAATGAAATTTGAGTTCATATCCTTGTTCATACATTTAACTAACACTCAAAATATTGTGCTTGATACCATCAACATATAATATATATTGAACCTTATCCTTTCCATTAAGGCTAACAATCCCTTTACCTTTTATCTTGGCTAGTGCATTATTTCCAAAGGTGGAATTTCCTCCCTTGTCTTCTTTTAAACAAAATAATTTATGTGCGTCCCATGTCATGTGCTTTGAGCACCCACTATCAATGTACCATTGTCCTTGTTGGTTGTGAGCATATGATGCAAATCCACATTATTCAATTTTTTGTTGCTTCTTTTTCCATCCATTAGTGTTTTAGTTTTTGCTAGATCTACTTGGGAAAATGTTGCCTATGGTGGATTTATCAGTCTACTTTTACATTGACTTGCCTTGTGTCCAAAATCGTTGCATTTATAACACTCAGTGTGATTCAATAGAGGTGCAAAAGAATTATATCATATAGCATCACCTTTATAGGATCTTTTTGATATGTTATTTACCAAGGCATTCATGCAAGTTTGAAAATATCATTTTCTTCTAAAGTCATTTCTTATAAAAATCATTTTCATATGGCAAAAATTGTTACAAGCAAAGAAATAGCCATAAAAGAAGTTTTGGTTCCTGGATGTGTATGGCCTTCTTGTTGGAATATATATGTTGAATCCTTTATGTCTTTCTTGTTGATGCTTTGATCTGCTCTTGGTATTATTTGTGTGGCTGCCAAGGTAATTTCTTTATTGGTTTTTGTTTTTTTTAGTGCCTTTTTTCAATTGTTGGAACTTCCTATTAGCAGAGTTGCATAGTTGGTGGGCTCTCCTTTTTTTGGGGACTTTACGCTTGATTCTACTTTTGAGATCTCATGATGCTCATCGTACCCTAGACACCATTTTATGAAGGGAGATATATAGTAGTTGAGTAAGTCATTCAAGGTTTTAGTCCCTTTTAGGTTCAGATTCAATAATTCTAGAGAAATTATATGGAGAAGTGAATGAATTAGTAGAATATGAATAAATTCTACCTCTAGTTTTTCATATATTTTCTCCCATTCCATCCGTTGGTTTGTGAGGATTGCTTCTTTTCTTTTTTCCTCTTCAAGTTGATCCTTCAGGAGGATGATTACTTCTTCATTTTCATTTGGGTCTCCCTTTTTATATTTATCGGATAAGTGATTCCTTAAGGATGCATTCTCATCTTCTAGTCTTTCATGGCTCTTTGTTTATCCTTTGACTAATTTATTAGGGTTTCATCAATTCTTTTTGCTTCTACTAATTCAACCTTTTGAAGATTAATTGATTCTTCATTTGAACAATGATTTTCCCTTTTTACATTAAGCAAGTGTTCCTTTAATCTTCTATTATTTCTTCTAACCTTCTTTAATTCACTTAGAGCATTAATTAGCTCACCTTCAAGATTTACTTCCCCTTCAACTTCTTCCTCAAAATCTAAATTTTCTTTATGATTATATTCAATTTCTATGGCCATGAGTAGACATTTATCTTGCTCTTCATCAAAAGTCTATTCATTGCTCTCTTTTGACGAGAAACTATATTCTTTGGAATAAAAACTTTTCTTCTTAAGGGATTTTTCCCTTCTTATACATATGAGATCTAATATTATTCTTATATCCTCTTTATTTTTCATGAGATTCTACTTTAGGATAAGTACATTTATAGGCAAATCTTGAGAAATCTTGAGTTTGAAGGCATCCTCCTTTGGTCTTGACCTCTCTTTTCCAATCCTCATTTCGTATGCTATGAGGATTCCATGTAGTTCATCCATTTTTAAGGTGTATGGGTCCTTCATATCCTCAATGGCTGAAGTCTTGGAATTGAATATCATGGGAAGAGATCTCAATACTTTATGGACAATAGCTACTTCATTGATCTTTTCATCAAGTCCTTTAATAGTGTTTACAAATTCATCAATTCCTAGGAAGAATCATGTAATATTTTCATCTTCATTCATCTTTAGACTTTCAAACCTCATTATGTGTGTTTAAAGTTTGGATTTCTTTATCTTTTCATCTCTCTCGTAGCTACTCAAGAGCTTATCTTAGATCTCCTTGGCATATTTACATTGCATTACCTAAACAAACTTGGATTTAGCAAGGCCACATAGAATTGCATTCATTGCTTTTGCATTATTTGTAAAGGCCTTTCTTCCATCAGGATTTTTTGGAGGAGTTGTTGGAATTGTGCATCCATATTCAATAGAAATCCAAATTTCAATACCAAGAGACATCAAATAGGTTCCCATTCTTATTTTCTAGAAACCATAATTTGTCCCATAAAAGAGTGGAGCTTTGTTTGAAAGGGATGCATCCTGACTACCTATTTGTTCCTTTAATATCTACCTTCCAATGGCTAGATTATTTTTGAAGGAACCTGCTAAGATTCTTGGATTCACAATTATACTTATGGGGGGGAGGGGGGTGTTGAATTCGTATAATAAATTTTTATATTATCCAAAACTTTCAATCACAATTTAATACACTAAGCTCATGAAAGGATTGAACACAAAATATATGTGGAAACCCTTCCAAAAGATAAACACAAAACTTCTTTTAAATATTTGATTTAACTAGGTACCAACCTACTATTACAATATTTGTATGCACCAACCTACAGGAGACACCAATCCTCTCATCTTTGCAAGCACCAGTTGTAGCATGTTTCAATCCCATCAGATTTGCAAGAATAACTTTTCAGAGATACCAAACCCTCAAATTTGTAAGTTTCAACTTGTTAGGGACACCAATCCCCTTTGGGTTTGTGGATCCAATCTCTTTTGCCTATTAGGTCTCTATTTCAGCAAATTTTTAGACTAGATCAAGTGGCACTTTCTTTAATACTTGCACCTTTAAACTTCTTGAATTTATATCTCCTTCCTTCTTTTCTTGCTTAACAATGATCTATTGTTTTATTTACTTGCAGTCATCTAGCATATTACACAGTGTTAAACTCTTCTCTATGCACCTTTCACTGGACCATATTTCAGACACAGAGTTATGCCCCTAATTACACATTGATTACACATAACACATGCACACACTTCTTCCCTTCTCTTTATTGCCCTAGGTCTCACATATAAATATCTCCTCCTACTCACTCTCTATTCTCACAGATGTGTTCTCTGATCACACATTCATACCTTGACGCTTACATTATTTCTTTTTACTGCACATTCATATTTATAAATGGTGTGAGCCTTAATTTGCTATAACTCTTCCTCGATGCCTTTTCTTACACAAGTGCTTTGTTTGTGTTCTTGGATCCTTACACATGACTATGTTTGATGACCATGTCCTCTGCTATAACCATGACCATTATATTGGATGCCCATCCATTTCATTAGATTGTCGGTATGGCGAGACCCCAATACATATAGCCCTTCGAGTTGCATCCTTTAATCCTTATGACTATGTATTGAGACCATGTCCTTACATATCGCTCCCTCTACAACCATCCTGGTACTGGTGTTTTAGCTCTAGGTGTTAAGTCGTTAGACCCTCATGAATGCATTCCATGACCTTGGTATTATCTCCATACTAGTCTAGTATGCAAACATCTTGTAGATATACTACAATTAATGGCCTTTTTCACTTTAGATTGCAACCAACAAAATAATCTTTGTCACATTGGATTGTTGTGTATCATATTGCTTCTGCCAATGTTTGATCTAGTACTTTAGAATTCTAGTACCCTAGTACTAGGTCAACTAATGGGCTATGCGTATATTATTTAATAAATCAATTGTTGTTGGAAATTTTCCCATTACACCATTACTTCTCATACCAGATCACTCTATTGCCATTTCATTTGAACACTTTGATACTATGGTTGCTAGGGATAGGGCCAAACATGGGCTAACCTTTTGATACACCATGTTTGGCACAAGACATTGGCTCTCAGCGATTTAAAAAAAAATTATTAGAAAACCTCCCTAAACACTATCCTGGCACAAGTCCCAAAACCTTAGAGACTGCCACGCCAATCCATGGTGGACCAATCACAACTTGCCACGTGATCCTTTTGGCAAGTCATTTATGCCTTGTCACCTGTCAAATCATACTAGATATTGGCCTCTCAACTTTCATATATAAAATTGCACTCTGGTGCTTAGTTCCTTAGTACCCTAGTGCAAGACACAATGTTGTTATATTACTTGCTAATTTAGTAGCCATGCCATCTGCTTTGACCAATCAAATCCTTCCACGTTTCTAGACATTGACCTATACTTTCTTTTTTTTTCACTTTCCAATTATGTAGTTGGATAGAAAAAAATGCCATTTTTCTATCCATGTGTCACATTTGTTGTTGCCACATCATCAAATCTGCCACATGTCATCCATGTCATACTATCTTGGCATTTTTTCTATTCCATACAATTCCTGGTGCTTTGGTACCTCGATATAGTTAAGCCTTGGTAGATTCTTAACCAAGTTTTAATTCACATTATAACAAATTAGTGGTTGTGATTAAGGGAATTCAATTTTTCAGTAAGGTGTTTGATTGTAGTTATAGAACCTTTGGCCCATTATATCACACCACGTCATCCCTGGACTTATATATTGGCATTGCTCTAACATAACATATTGGATCCTGCCTTTCACTCATTCATATCGATATCGCGCCTCGTCTAGGATATATACTAGATCGTGCCTTTGGTTCATGCTAGATGTTTCCTTTGGCTCATACTAGACCCCACCTAGGAAACACCAAAATTTGGTCTATGCATTCATGTCGTGGAAACACCAAATTTTGTTAAGAACCACCAATTTTTTTCCAAGAAAAGCATCAAATTTCATTCATGGCCTCCACTAAGGAATCCCCTTGAATTTGACAGTTATTAATCCAAAAGGAACTCCCCCTTGACCTTGACATCAATGACAACATATTCAACTTATATAATTTAGTTTTTATTTATTTGTAAATTTAAAATCTTCGCCCTAATGGGGGTATTATGGTCGCACTAATACAGATTGTGTTTGAAATTAAGGGCCCTCCTGTCACCCATATTTCATGCATGCCACCATATCACGACACATTAATGAGATCTTTCCACCCAAGGAGGGTGGTAGAGGCCCATTCATACGTCTTATGTTTCATCTCTCGAGAAAATCATGTATGCTCCATCATGTTCTTTCTCTTGGGTAATATGTTGGTGTTCCTATTTCGTCGATGTCGTCTCCTGATGTTGCCTTTATATGCCATGAGGTTTGATTATCATTTGGTTTCCCGATTGTGGGTTCCCTCTCCTACCCCCCTGGATTTACCTCCTCCCATGGTGTATTTTTTAGATGGAGAGGGACTCACCCTAAGCCTGCCTCTAGTGTAGCCTGATTGGCAAGACATTATGGTTAAATTATTCCATTCTAGCCTCTTACAACTTCTAACCTACCTCTATCCTAGTCTTTATGAATTCTTGTTACCTCTAGCAGCCATGACCTGCAACAAAGCTCGATGTCGATGCATAGGTGGAGGTCACAGTGCTTGAGGAGGCTCCAGAGTGATATTGTGTGTCGATTCTTCAACCCACAGCATTCATGAACACCCCCTCGCCCCTCGTACTTCCATCGAGAAATTTGACTTGTATAGGTAGAAATTCGGTAGGAAAGGAAAGTCACCTTGGACTTAGAGGTTAGGGCAAGCATAGTCTCTTGGGTTCTTAACAAAAGTAACTATAGAGGTTGTAAGAATCATTATCTTCATATAGTGGACTTGTACTGGCATGAAAATTCAACTTGTAGAGGTAGAAATTTGGCAGGAAAGGTAAGTGACTTTGGAGTTACGGGTTAGGAAAAGCATAATCTCTTGGGTTCTTGACACAACTCCAAAGGTCATAGGAACCATTATCTTCATATAGTGAACTTGTACTGCCATGTTTTTTTTAGTGGTTCATAGACCCTGGAGATCAGTGACCGCTACGTCCATAGAATATATGTACTAGGTATATCTAGCCAAAGGGATCGCTTCCTACTGGCTCAACCATAGAGCCTAACCCTGAGGGTGTTGAGAGAATTGAACTTATGACCTCTCAATAGAAAAGGTGCTTTAACAACTAGGTATCGACCAAATTGTAATGACATGTTACGTTGGTGTTAAGAAAGAAATGAGACAAACTCACATCAACCTTATGCACATACTAGACGAGCTTAGGAATCCCATCTTGGATGTGGAAGGGAGGCTTGTCAAGCTTGAGATGGGATCACCGCCCAACTCTCCAATTCTACCATCATGCAAGGTTGAGCAACCCCTCAACCTTGACAATTCATTTTCTTCCTAATGCTTAGGTTTTTTATATTTCATGGTTTCAGTCCTTGTTTCTCATGCTTGCCCATATGGGCTATTAATATCTTATGTTTTAGATTATATGTCTAGTTTCCTTTCCTTGTTAACCAAACATTGCAGATTCAAAAGGCCACCTATTTTGGTTCTTGTTTATGGTTCCCCCATGGCGGGGCAACACTATCTCTATGCACCTTCAAGTTTTGGATTGTCAATTAAGGTTAAAATTAGCTTCCCTATACTCTATATTCTTTTGTCTCTGGTCTAGTTTCCTAGGTGGTAGGCTAGAGACAATAAGAACAATATTTCAAATGTAATCATTTGATATTTGCAATGCAAAATTAACTATATATATATATATATATATCCTTTTAAAATTTATATTCAAAAATTAATAAATTCTTTTCTATTACATTTTTCAAATAAAATAATCTAAACAATCATATATACAACTTTAAAATAAATACTTTTTTTCGATGAGAGGAACTCTCTAGCCTAGTATGGAAGAGATGTTGTAATGTCCTATTGTGTTATGCAAACATTTTGACTCGATAAAAAAAAAATATTGAGGTAAAATAGTCAATATTGTGGGTGGTTTTCGGGCTCTGGGTTTTGACAACCCGTGGATTTTCCAATAGTCTTATGATGTTCTACCAACCTAGATCCATCATAACTCTGGATCTACCAATGGCTAAGAGGGATCAAATCTCTTGAGGTGCAAACCTCTTTTAGAGTGAAAAAGAGGTTTGCACCTCAAGAGATATGATCCTTGTCAGAACTTGGTAGAGCCAGAGTTAAGATGGATATAGGCTGGTTGTATTAAAAGTTTATCTACTCATATTATTTAAGCAAACACAATATAAAGTTGATATGTTTAACATAAACAAAGTATCAATATTTGATAGTTTATATATTCAACTTCTTTAATTAAGAAAAGTATAACTTGACGTTGTTTAAAATAAACAAAATATTAGTATTTGAAAGTTTATATATTCAATTTATTTAATGAAAAATTTATATAACTTTTTTTTGTTAATTTTTTTCCTTGAAAAAAAAAACAAAAACAAAAACGTAATTTCATTCATATAAGTGAAAATTTTACATTTTGTACATACATACGAGCATGTGTATTCATAAGGAAACTACCCAGTTCTTGTAGCAGCTATATTGCAACATCAAAAAGTATCATATACTAGCTTCATCATATATTTCTTACATTTTTCTGAACATCACAAAAAAATACCAGTGTAGTGCTGACAAAGCCAATAACCTATAAACAAAACATATATACTGACCTAATATGTTATGAAGCATTACAAAAAATGGTAAGTGAAAGTTTCAAAAATTAAACATGGTCTTCATTTTTTATTTCATTCATAAATGGCTTGTGGTCGAGATGGCAGTGATCGGTTCCCAAGCCTTTAGCTACCTACCACATCCCTTGAGTCAAGTGTAGGCCTTCCTTAGAAATTCGGGCTACTACCCCATTTCATTCCTTGTAAATATGCATGCACTTAAAGGAAATAAATGAAAGCTTCAGTCTTAACAGATCCTCTAAAATATGAGCAAGGCAGATGTTTTGACACTGTTGAGTCTCATTAACCCAATTTACCACCATTAAAAAATCACCAAAATTTTGAAGTTGGTCACAACCCTTCTCTTGACCAAATGCTATAAGACATCTACAACCTAATAATTCTGCCCATTTGTTTGAACCTCTATCCAAACCCATCTTAACATCATGAGGATGTTGCTCGAACAAGTGCATTACAAACTCCAAACGCTCGCTTGCCCGCCGTGCCCCCCCATCTCATCACCATGAGAAGCCCCATCAAAATAACCCCAAGGAATAGTAACATAGTTATTTAAAATTTAAAATTTTAAATCATTTAATGCATTTATAAAATTTGAAAATAATTTTAGAAAAAACAAGGATTAAAAAATGTAAGTTTTTATTTTTTTCTTGTTATATATATATATATATATATATATATATATATTTTTTTTTTTCCCGTAGAAAAAGTCGTAATTTCTATTAATCAAAGAGAAATTACATTCTGTAGATGCTGAGCATATGCATACTGAGGCTGTTTGCCTCTCAAAAAACTTCTAACAAAAGACTGTTCATTGTTCCAGACAACTAAAAACCAGATAAGCTAGACAATAGTCACTCCTCTCACCAAACTGTTTGTCCACGCAGGGAGTTTGGAGAGGTATATATCCAAAAAAAATAAACCAGCAGAGAAGATTTACATAAGATTTCCATTGTTTCGGTCATCACTGTGCAGCTGTAGCTTGCTGCCCAAAATAAACAAAAAATAGCTGTGTTTTACCACCATAGTCCATAACAGAATATATATAAAAACATGTAAACAAAAAACCAGTAAAAACTGAGCATGTTGGGACCCCTTTCAGATGAGAGCATCCCTTTGAGCCTGATAGTCATCAAAGGGTCTGTGATAGTGCTGAAAGTAGGTGCCATCCAGATCTTCTTGTATTAACCAGTCCTCTTCTTGCCTCTGCGCTGCTTGCTTGGATAGGTAGTCCGCCCGAGTGTTGCGCTCCCTGTATATATGGCGACAATCAAATTTTTCAAAAGCATCTGTTAGTCTGAGTGCCTCATCCAGGATGTGTCTCAAAGAGAAAGCAGTGCAAGATGATTTTCTGGTGAGCCAATTGCATACAATCATTGAATCTCCAAACAATTGTAATTTTGTACAGCCCTTCTCAAGTGCAAAAGATATGAGGTGTTTGGCAGTAGTGAGCTCCGCAAAATTATTAGTGCCTCTGCCCAGGGGAATTTGGAGTGAGAAAGAGTGATTTTCTCGCAAGTAAAGGAGGCCTCCCCCCCCACAGCCTTCCTCTTGGGCTGAGCCATCAAAATATGCCCAGGGGAAAGATTTGTCTATGAGTTCTGGGGTAATGGACCGAGGGGGAGCTGATGGAGGATCATCAGGAATGAGAGCAAGGTCTGCAATAATGTGGGCAATGGTGACAGGCCAGTGGGGAATCTTTTGGTCGAAAATTGCTCGGTTCCTTGCAATCCAGATAGACCAACACATGAGGAGAGGAATGTTCTTGTCTTTTCCAGAGTGCTGTACCAGCCAGTTGCTCCATGCCTCAGTGATAGATTGCCCATGCCATTGGTGGAGGGAAGGGGAGCGTAAAGAGAGAAGTGACCATAGGTCTTGTATTGCCGGACAGGTAAGAAAAAGGTGTTCCGTATCTTCCTCATTACTTCTGCAAAGATGGCACCAGAAGGGTCCATGGAAGGATCTTTTTTTCAAATTTTCCCCAGTGGGAATCTTGTTGGAGAGAATAGCCCACATGAGAAGCCGCGTTCTGGGGGCTGCTTTTAGATGCCAAATTGTTTTCCACCACTGCTGAGAGTTGTCTGGCTGGTGATTTTGCATAAGCTGCATGTAACCCTCCTTTGGGGAGTATGTACCAGATTTAGCTAGGGCCCAGACTATCTCATCTTCTCCCTCCGATATTCTGATGTGAGCTTGTGAGAGAGCCTCAGTGAATGATGCCCATTCTTGTCTCCATTGTTCCGGAATGTGGAGGTCTTGAGAAGTCCTCCAGGCCTGATGAAGGAAACTGGAATTTCCTTGGTCTGCAATGTGAGCAATAAGCGTGGCGCCTTGATCCCTTAGGTGTGTTAGGAGCTGTTCTGATAGTCTTTGCATGTTTCCACAACCAATCCAGGGGTCGACGCCAATGCGGACAGAGTTTCCCTGTTTTATTCTCCATGTCAGTCCCTCCCGAATTAGGGGAAGAGAATTTAGGACAGCTTTCCAAATGATGGAGTGACTACCACTTCCCCTGTGTTCCCTTCGAATCCAGCTGAAGATGCTTTCCGGAGCAATATATTTTTCCATAACTACTTTCTGCCAGAGACTATTTGATGTGAGGAGTTGCCATCCCATTTTTGCAGCAAGAGAATTTGCAAATAAATCTAATCTCTTAATTCCCCATCCTCCCCATTTTTTTGGTTTAGCTATGGTGTCCTGATGTCTTTGCCTGGCTGCTGACCTGATGTCCTTGCTCATCTTGCAACTCCCAAATAGTGTTGATTGCCTTTCGCCCATTTGCAAAACGGTGGAAAAATTTAGAGTTCTCATCCCCCTCCTTGAGCCATATGGCTCTGCTTCTTAGTCTCCAGGAGTCCTCCCTGTCTCTGAGAATCTGGGTTCTCCTTTTGATTAGGTCTTCATACAAGGACTTCTGATCAGGGGATATATAAGTTCCATCTGAATTTGCTTCAAGAGCCTCAATTGCTTGTTCTGCCCAAGATAAAGTCTGATCATCCTGTTTTCTCTTTGATTTCGCCCATTCTCTTGATTTTCCTTTGATTTCTGAGAGGTTTCTAACCAAACCTTTGGCTGGGTCCATATTCTCTGAGATCGGATGTGTTTTCCAGAAATCCGATATCAATTTTATGTAAGAAGGATCCCGGAGCCAAGTTGCATTGAATTTGAAAGGGGCATTTTGGGCTCGTTGTCTTGCTTCTAATTCCAGGAAAATGGGCCTATGGTCCGAGATCCCTCCACTTCCCACCCATTGACGAGACCTAGGATATTGGGAACAGAGCCCTTCCTTCATGATGAATCGATCCAGCCTTCTCGCTAGGCTTTGGTCCCCAGTTCTATTGTTCTTCCAAGTGTATTGGAGTTTTGCAGAAGGGAGATCAATCCAATGACGATCTTCAAGCAGTTGCCCAAAAAAATCAGAGAGGGGGTCAATTTGAGCCAGATGTCCCCAAGATTCGGAGAAGCCTATTGAGAAATTTAAATCTCCTCCCAAGATAATATTCTCAGCTTGTAGGAGTGGGGAATCTAGGAGCTTTTGCCAGAATAGCTCTCTGTTTAGACAGGGGCCATAAACATTTATAATTTTGAGATTTTCCTCCAGATCTCTCGAGTATATATCTGCCCCCAGAAAACCCCCTCCACCCCAGATGTTTTTTAGCAAAATAGAGTTGTTCTTGAATCCCATAGCAATGCCTCCTGAGCGGCCAGATACATCAATGGCTGTAAAGGTCCACCCAGGTAACCATAAGCCAAGAATGGAGGATGCTGTGTCCGCTTTGCATAAAGTTTCTTGTAAGAAGATAATGTCCACAGGGTTTGAGAGTAAGAGTCGCTTCAGGGCCGCTTTTTTATCCGGGCTGGCCAACCCTCTACAGTTGAAGGATAAAATTATCATGGAGGGGGGTGGGGGAGGGTATCTTGTGCTCTAAGGGCCCTGGGAAGAGTTTGCTGCTTGCCGAGGAGGATGTCTTCCTCCGTTTGTTTTTGTGCTATCGACTTTGAGGAAGGTCGACCACGCCCCTGCTTGGGCGAAAGGAGATGGGATTCCAACGGCATCCCTATGGAGTCCGAGACTTTTAGCTTTGTGGTCGAACGGGTAGGGTATCTCGGGGACGAGTTTACAGAGGGAGACGGCGAGGGAAAAGAGGGGTGGGGGAAAGAGGGGACAGAGGATATTGTTGGTGGGCCTGTAGGTCGAGGGATGGGGCAAGATACATATAGCGAGCCGAGAAGGGGGAGGGATGAGCAGGCCACCTTAACCAGGTCCAGGGCTGACGGGGATGAGGGAGGGGGGAGCCTGATAGGGGGGGGGATGCCAGCAGAAGATAAACTCAATGATGCAAAATGTGAAATAGAGGCAGACGAAGAAGAGGACATACCCGAGGAGAAGACCGCTCCCTTTGCAGCTTTTGAGCGCGTCAGAGGAGGAGATGGAGGCCGGGGCGCATTTGATGCTTGCTTCCTGCGGCGAGGTGCAGAGGGCGCTTCCACCGTATCCGAGGTGATGATATGATCCGTTCTCGGTGCCATAGCAGCCGGAGGGTCTGGCATCCCCTCAGAGGAGGGTAAATCCTGGCCTGTAGCTGTCTGCTGAGTCTTCTGGAGGAGGGGGCAGTCCTTATATAGATGTCCCACCTGGTGACACCTTCTGCATCTGTAGGGTATGCCCTCATAATCCAGCTTCTGCTTCCTAGAAGTGGCTTTCCATTGAATAGTAATATGTTCAGGCACTCCCCCTCTGGTATCCATATGTACTAGGATCCTTGCAAAAGCCATAGAGCCCGTCGAGATGTAGGATTTATCTGTTTCCATGAAAGTTCCGAGGGCATTCCCAATTCTTTTGAAAATATCTTCCGACCAGTACTGCAAGGGCAAGCCCGGAAGCCTAACCCAAACTGGTCCAATGCCCAAAAGCTCCGTCTCCGGGTCGAAGAGGGGCGTCCACCGTTTGAGGAGGACCGGGGCCTTCTCAAAATGCCAGAACGAGGAAAGAACCCAGCTCGTGTGGTCCGCCCTTGCAAATCTGAGCGCAAACCATCCTCGTACGAACGTCTGTACCGATGGGATCTCCACAAGATATTGCCCCCAAATCTCGGTCGCCCATTGCTTGATTTTTGCAGCCGTTGCGTGTCTGCCTCTAATCCGTCCCACAAGGACACAGTCCGCCAGATCCATGGCGTCTCCCCACTGAATATCCTCTTCCAGCCGCAGGAAGACGTCCTCCGCAGTGGATTTGAAACAACGCTGCTTCTTGGCAGGGCGGGAGGACATGCGGCCCGGGTTTGCAGTGGCCTGAGAGCCCACAGGGGGGGGAACAGGGGGGGGGGAAGGGGGTTAGTCCCAAAAGAGGGGATGGCTTCAGGGAGGGGAGGGACCGCGTGGTAACTACCCGAGGGAGCGGAAGGGCCCGAGGGAGGGTTTGATATCGAGATGGTAGGGTTTGCTGCCGAGAGGGAAGGGAGCCCCAAAGAGGTTTCCGGGGGCAGGGGAAGGGAGGGGATAACCGGCGCTTGGGGGGAAACACCAACCGGGGAGGAGTGTAAGCAGTCCGCCAGGAAACCCAGTGAAGCCGGCGAGGGGACCGCGAAGGAGTTCCAGGAGGAGGGCTCGCCAGGGTAAAGAGAGGTGGGGAGCGACGGGTCGATAGTGGGCGACAGATGCTCAAAACTAGCAGATAAATTCCCGCTGTGCAAACCCTCTGATGAAGTAAACGTGGAGCGCCAGATGGAGCTTTCCGCCAGCGGGGACTCCGAATAATCTACTTCCTCTGTGTCCATGTCGACAGCTGCAAGGTGCCCTCCTCGAAATACAGGTAACCGCCCGATAGAGTATTCCTCGAAACCAGGTAACCGTATAGCGTCGGCACCGACAGCGGGGATAACCGTTTTGGGCTGAGCCTGTAGAATATCTTGCTGCGGGTCACGTTCTCCTTTGGCAGTGAAAACGACGCCTTCGAGCTGTCGGCCGAGCAGTGGGGGGTCTCCGTTCCGATGCAGGGAGGGCAGTGAAAACTTCGGGGGAGAAAAACCAAGGTGAAAGTGCGAAAAACGCGGGAGGAGCCAGGGTAAAAAGGGAGGGGGAAACACAGGACGCGGGGGACCAGAGTACCAGCTCGTGGGCCAATAAAAAACCGGGAGATGACGGGAGATGAGTACAGGTGTGGGGGTTTACAGGGCCGTGGGCCGGCCTGCAAACCCCGTCAGAAGGGTTTCATGGCTGTTCATGCAGAGCCCGCTCTCGGCGGAGAATATGTTAAAAACACATTCATCAACTTTTGCACTGAGAATGGAATTCCATATATATATATATATATAATTTTACTATTTTGAATTATTATAAAATATTTATAAAATTTACAAATATTTAAAAAAAAGGGTTATACCTTTTTTTGCCTTTTTAATGTTTAACAAATTCAAATTTCAAATGGATTTATGCAGGGCAACATATAGCCCAAATGATATTGTCTTCATCTTGGCAATTTTTAACACTTTATGGACTCAACTAGTTACACCAAAGGTGTCTCTTTTCAAGGTGGGGCTGGGTAGACATTGTTCAACCCATCCAATCACAAAGTGTCATTTTTGTCTTCCTCCCTCCTATGAAAATATGACATGTGGAATCATCATTGTCACCCCCAACGATATTCGAATGTTCCTTCCAGCTTTTTGTAAGATGATTCAACCCTCCATGGACGAGAACAGAAAAACCCACAACCCCATGAATCCCTCCACCACCTCGAGCTTATCATATTCTTCCATCATGTTAGTGAGATCATCGTTGCAGAGAACAAAGGTCAAAGCATTGAGGTCCTCTTCCTTGGGAAGGTTCTCCTCTACTAGTGTTTGTGTTGTGATAATGGTAATAATGTATCTTACCCTCAGTTTTGTGTTGTGTTTCCCTATCACATTTTTAGACATATGAACTCCAGTTGCAAACTCATTTCTAGGCCACACTACATACTTGTGGTCCCTCCTTATCGCTCTCCTTGCATCATTGAATACCAACTGCTAAAATCCCCATTTCCAGTGCAACATAATTATTACATTAAATTTCAAATCCAAAAAACATAATCGAATCTTTAATTCTACTTAATTGGAACCATAACAATTGCTACCTAGAATAAGCATTATTGGTCGAGTTGTGCAGTTTGTTCGGCAAGCAAAGCTTGTTGGACATGGAATATTGCTCAATGGTGAACTGGGTATATCCAGAGAGCTCCTTCAACACATATTTTAGTGTTTCCAGTGGGGAATATACAAACATTCAACTACATCGAAGAAGAAATTCTAATTTTCCATGAATTTCTACCTGTGCAAACAGGCATTCACAATGAGGAATTGATTATGGTAATACTCGTCATATTTTTCTTGCTCAATTACATTATACAATGTCACTTGAACTACCCTAATCCATGACTCCAAAACCTTTCTAACTTGGGGATTTACTCCGCCTGCACTATGCAAAACAAAGTGTGACCTAGGTCCAAATAATTCAGCATGATAAGCCATCCACTCTCGCATTCTCTGATCATTGATGTCACCATACATTAAGGAACCAAAGTAGAGATAATCCTAGAAAGGAACCTGGTTGTAAATGGATGCGTTGTAGCTACATTTTTCTTCTATGAGAGCAATGGTCCTCTCTTGTTTCCAAAACTCATCACCAATAAGTGCGTGAAGAATAAGGTCTCCACCATTGCCATCAGTTTCCCGCTACTCCTAGAGTTACATTTAATTTTCATTCATTCATGATCCATAGCTGAGTGCTAATGATTGTTTTCCATGGTTGAATTCTTTCCCACTTTACTACTGGTCTCCATCATTATATTGGGTAAACATTATTTTCTTTGGAGTCCAATATCAAAGTAGAGATCGAAAATAATTGAAAATCACATTAACGACATCGTTAAAAGTCGTAAGATTTGAGGAAAGGTTACTAAATTTGTAAGTGATTAGGGCATTGGTGGATCATTCATGGTTGATAGATTATATGTATTTGTTTCCCATGTGAATGAAAAATGGTTGAGATTCCATGCCACCTGTGATAATTTGAGGACGGGATTGTCTTGTTACATACGTGTCAAGAGAAACAGACTCATCATCGGTTTTGGAAATGAAAAATGCCCAAACAAGGAAACTTCTAGTGGTTCTAGAAGGTCATGTGGAACTGTTTAGATTTACCCACAAGATTCACAGAGGTGTAGTTATGCTTCATACTTACAATAATCGCCAACACATAATATGTTTTCAAGTGTGTCATATAACGGTTGAGAAAAAACATTTGTTTATATGTCATTTGTGCACTTTATGAGCACTGAGAGATGATGTCGGATTCAATGCCACTTCATTCGTTGATTGTTTATCAAAATATAGTTTGGCATGGTAAATAAATTGACATTAGTAAATTATCAAATTGGAACATGAAGAGATATTTTGTAGAAGCTTCCTCTTCCCAAAAAGGATAAAGCAACAAAAAATAAATTGTGGTTGTATCCAAGTGGTGGCTACAAATTTCAAGGGAGCATAATTAAGTCCATGCATACTTTGGCCAACAAAGGAAGCATAACCAAAACTGAGCGTGGTGGAATGAATTATCCAATCACTGCTCAAAAGTCATCCATAGAGAAAATTTTAATTTTGTAATGTTTGGCCGAAAGGCTATGTCACCATAACCACCCAACTTTCTTTCTGTGGAGGATTCCCCAGGTAGACATAATATTTTTATTACCATTATATATATATATATATATAATGGTAATAAAAATATTATGTCTATATATATATATATATATATATATATAAAGATAAGAAATAAAATGTTGGAAGTGGGAATATTTGTCAATTTCGATGATAATGATAGGTTTAAAGGGTACTGTGAAAGAGATGCAGGCCTATGAGCATACCAAAATAAAGGTTGTGGGGCGCGACACCTCGAGTCCAAAGACCATGGGTTTAAGGAAAAATATAGATGAATAATGAGTTGAGACAACCACCAACAAGAGAATTTAAAGCAGAATGATTAAGAGCTATCATGGAATGTACATCTGAAATCATTGTCCTCATCTTTACGATATTTAGATTGGTACTAAGAATTAGGAGATTTGAGAACATCGTGATGCATGTTACAAATATAGGTTGAAGGTGAATCTACTCCTATATTGGTAGTGTAGTGATTGCAGAGGAGAAATTAATCTATCATGAAACTTGCTGGTGATGGTGGATATATTGTAGAACTAAGACAACCACATTACTATTGGTTGGTATACTTGGATCAGCCACACCAATGTTTTCGATTAGACCACATTTCTCATTTCGTCAGGATTCAACATTAAATTTGACTATAGTTCTTATTTCATTCTACTTTCTTGCCTTAATATGGGTGATCACTTACTTCAAAGATTTTTACAGTTCATTGCTATAAATTTTTACATAGCTAACGTAATTTACTTCGAGATATAGGTTTCCAGAAATGACCCTAGACACATTTGTTCTTGATAGCAAAAAATTATCTTCTCTCAAATATAAGTAAAATGTCCATTATCTACTTACGAGATGACATCATTGACAAATTTAGATCAGTGTGATGACAATTAGAAATAATGTCCAAATTCCAAGAGTTTGATGCCCTTTCTAGGGTTCATTTTACTCCCTTTGGAGGGATTCCTAAAGGCGTTCCCTTCAAATGAAGAGCAACACAATACATGTTGGTTGTTTCTATCACTACAATTGTGTATTTCACTTGCAAATCTTGTATGGCATTCCAAGAAGAGAAGGAAGAAGTGTATGTCTATGAAATTTTAATTTTCATCCCACAAGATAATTTCCTTTTTTATGAAAGAAAGGAATTTTTGTGAACTAGAAATGAGAAATTTTCATAATAGTGTGAAAGTGAAAAGCAGGATAAAGGAGGTCCATGTGAGGATATTACCTTGGAATTTAATTTATGGGCATTGGGTACCTCCATGGCCTCGACATCAAATCAATCCAATATGGGATATGTTATTATTAGCCTATGTTGTTCCATAACCACATGTTCATCCCAATTACACCATAGCTTATGTGAGGAAGAGGAAGAGGAGGACTCTATGTCCACCTCCACCTCAACCTATTGATCTCCTCCTTGTCCATCATTCCTATTAACCCACCTAAAGGATGATTGTTCTCTTGCCCCAGTATCCCCCCACTCTCTCCACCACTTTTATTGTATCATTCCAAATGTTCCAGGAAATCTTGTTTCCATGAATACTTTATCCTCAGGTGCAAGCTTTACAAGACCAAAATCAGAGACTTTTTCTCCCAATCTGTCATCCAAAAGGATATGTGAAGGCTTCAAGTTCCTTTGAATGATAATTTTGTAAGCCATGTTGTGTAAGTATTGCATCCAATGAACTACATCCAAAGTAATAAGAATTCGATCGATCAAACTAAGAGGCTTGAGCCAATTTTTCTCCCAATGGAAAAGGTGTCGCCTTAGCGTGCCTTGAGGCATGGATTCATATCCAAGAGACCTTTCACTTTTCTCAATGCAATACTCAAGGAGTGCAACACGATTTTGATGGCATACCTTGCTCAACATATTGATCTCTACCTGAAACTCTTGTAGTCCTTTGCTACTCACAAGTTGAAGATCCATTCTCTTCACTGTAATCATCGAACCATCCTCGAGCTTACCTTCATCAATAAATCCAAACCCTCCTTTTCCCAAAAAATTTACAGGGCTAAAATTATCTATGGTCTTTTGAAGAACCCCTAACGAATAAACGATGTTTCCATGAAAACCAACCAAGTTTCTACTAAATTTACCACTCCCTACTCCATTGTTTGAAACCAATAGAGTTGCCTGGGTATGTGACAACAACGTTCAGAATTTGGGTTTCATCCTCTTCAAGTAAAATATAACCGTAGCACTGTAGAGATCATAAAAACAACACAACCAACTAAATCCCAACAATAATACTTAATACCTTCTTCCTTTTTGTAAGTCCTTGCACTTTTAGCAAACCCAGATGGAGATCTAGATCCATTATTGCTTTTATTACTAAAAGGGGCAGAACTAGGAGGAAACTAATTCCCCTGCGTATTAACCCCTACTTGCATACCAAAAACTAGAAATGTTCCGTTCAAATTATTGTTACTCACATCCAATTCCTTCAGTTCTTTTAATCTCGACAAGTTCTTCGCAATTGTCCCTATGAGCTCATTATCGTTCAACTTCAATATAGTCAAGAAAGTTGAATTTCCAACAGTAGGATCTATGATATAAGATAGCTCACACTTAGACATAATTAGTGTAGAAAAATTTCCATCTGCCCCACATGTAACCCAATCCAACCACTGCAAGGATTGTTCCCCGACCATGACTTGAAAATGGTAGGAGGATACCAAACCCTTGTGAGAAAGGCCAGTAGAGCACTAACCTTTGCAGAACGAGCAAGATGTCTTCTTTGCTTATTGCCCCTCAATTTGATGAATGGATTGGCTGATGATCCAACAACCCACGAGACAATCTACTCCAAGCCTGTAAACACTCAATTATTTGTTGCAAGTTGTAATATAGTTCTTGTTGGGTTCCATGGGCACGCTAGAGATTCCCAAAAATCATCACAAAATCCTTTTGAAGTGGTTGGCAATGTTTCTTGAGAACACAAAGCATACAGGGGAAGAGAAAGACGAACAACAATGACAAAGAACTCTCACTTGGTTCTTTCATTGTGGTTTTAGCGCATGCCAGCACAAACCCATGGTTTCATGTAGGTTTTGGAGATGAGTCTAGCACTCATGTAGGGATACTCTTCTGAAGAATAGGAGGCACCAGAGGAGGAATTTCAAACTAATAGCGACCATGAAAGAAAAAAAAATGAATCCCATGAGTAGAAGCCTTTGATGCCTCTGTAGTCAACAAAGGGATCATTGTTGCCATCAAGATTTTACTCCTCGTGGGATGTGTTGTTCTGAAAGATTTCTACACCCTGTCGATTTGTTGGAAGAGATGAGAATGCAATCGATATCGCCACTTGAAGTGCCCCTCAACTACATGTCCACCTCAGCTGTCGATCCACTGGAAGAGATGAGAATTCAATCTGTATTTCCATTTGAAGTTCCCCACGGCTACATGTCCACCTCAATTATAAATCCACTAGAAGAGATGATAATGTTATTGATATCACCACTTGAAGTGCCTTGTGGCCACATGTCCACCTCAAATGGATACTCTGGATCCCCTTTAGGAACGATGATGGAAACACAAGTGAGAAGCTCTTTGTCTACAGGAACTAAAGCAAAGCCAAAAAAATCTTGGGATTTTTTGGAGAAGGGTTCGATAGTTTTGGGATTCACTTCAAATGTTCTTGGTTTCATCAATACATTCTTTAGTGGTAAGTGAACTATACTCACAGATGGATATAAGCTAGACCATAGGAAATTATTTTCTAACTTTATATATGCATGTTTCCCAGTGAAATAAAATAATTGTGCGACAATGGTTATATCTTGCCCCTCTAGATATTTGAAAGTGTTATGCCTTATGCATGAAGTTTTATGTTAACTTGGGTTTTGGACCATGTTTTTTTTTAAACCCATGGTACTTTACAAAACATATAAGGGTTTCTCTTTGTGTTAGTGGTTGGGAGACTTCATGAAAGATGATATTTCTAAAGTAAAACTATTTTACTTTCATGAGTGATTATGACATTTGAGTTTTCACTTGCCATTTTCTTTCACGTTGAAGTTTGAATGTTGTATTCACCAGTGATTATTATGTTTACATTTTTACTTGCCTCTTTATTTTTCTAATTGAAGTTTGTTAGAATAATTTAATTTATATAATTTTGTAAGGGAAGTTATTATTTCAAAATGTTAATGGGCATGTTAGTTCATATTTTGGTTTCTTGTTAGTTGACACTTGGTTGCATATTACTTAGTTGGCATATTCCTCTCGTGTGCCTTCGCACCTTTTAGGGGAAATTGCTAATTGTAATTATCAAATATATATTGATGTCTTGTACCCAAATTATTTCCTACCTATTCTTTAAATTAGTTGACTAGAACATTAGCCTCATAGCTAAGGTAATATAATGCATTTCACTCAATTCTTGACACCTAAGAAGAATATAGAGGATTTTCTCAACATAGATCATGGTACAAACACAAGACATACATGGTTTTAAATGTATTTCTTTCCAAGAAAAAATTGCACTTTTTATTATATTATAAAAAGAAATCACGTTCTTTCCCACTGTTCCTAGAATAGTCAATGAATGGGTGTGCTATTAAGAATATTTTTGTGTAATGGTCAGTGATTTCAAACCCCATGGGTGTTTCACTTGCCTAACCCTCAACTAGAGGTTATAGAGGTAGCAATCAGAATCAACCCCAGGTCACTGAGTGTGAGACTGGCCTAGTTGTATATTCTTCTAATAAAAATAAATTCACATTCTTTCTGCTCAAAGCACAATAGCAAATAAAAAGTAAGTACAAGTGCATACAATGCTTACAATAGTATAGGTGTAGATTGCATTTACAAGAATATAATCACACAATTAATATATCTGACATTTATGTCCCTTTAGAAAATAATATTCAATTGATCCAATTTTCCCTTTATTCCTTTCAATCTCTTACCACCTGTGAAGAAGGAGCCATAATAACTAACTATAAGTCATAAGGATAAATATTTATAAAGGGAATCAATTCCTTCTTTGGATTAGAGGTATCACTATCGTGTGGTCTCTTTGATCCAGGTGGATATTAGTGGCCACCCACCTATTCCACTTGGACCCTCACCATTGTCTCTTTCAATTTCCTTAATTGTAGCTCAGTTTACTATTTTTGGCAATTTTTTTGGGTCATGAACTTTCGAAGTTGTTTTGAGGCCCTAAACAACGTTCCTTTTAGAAAACAGGAAAATTAATAGCATTCGATTGGGGTATGGAGTTGAAATTTGTAGTCCTCGAATAGATATTTCTAACAACGTATCATACGCGTCAAATAGAGATCGTATGCCAAAGTTACAACCCCGAGAATTTGATGTACCAATTTACCCCAACAAGGCCCACATAATTTTGGTGCTTCATCTCCTAGAGTTAGGTTTTTGGATGTTTAGGGTTTTTTGTTATTTATCAATAATAAATAGGCCTTCAAGCCTCATTGTAACATAATTCAAAAGGCATGTAGCTGCCACATCTCTCCTCATAGATAAGCTACCATCGCCTAAGCTAGTTTATTTCCATTTTGCATGTAAATGATTTTCAGTACTTTTTTATTAATGAATTGAAGTTTTGTTTTCGTTGTATATTTGTGTTTATATTCATATATATATTTCATTTCATTCCTTCATAAATTTGGATCAGTGTTATCATAGCGGTTTTCTCTTTGTTTGTTTTTCTGTACATGTCCCCAACGAGGTTGGGGTATAAGGAGTTAGGGCTCAAACTGGTTGAACCTTTGCAAGACCAGCCTTGACGACCCCAACAACTTCCCATGACGGAAGAAAATAAAGACGAGGGAGCAGGATATCCTTTTAAAATATTACTTGAAGAATCCTTCAAGCGACAAAGGAACACAATGATGGATAACTTTTCCCAAATCCTTCGACGGATGCCCACCGGTGACGCATCTTCATCCAACAGTCACTTCGGAGACGCCGCCCCCTTCAAGGTACAAGTAAACTTCAATATCCCTATATTCGAAGGTAAAATAGATGCAGATATTGTAGATAAAAGGTTGAATTTGTTGGAAGGTTACCTTTCGGTCCATAGTTTCTCCAATAGGGAGAAGATTACTTTTGCACTGCTTAAGGTTTCTCCCCATGTTAAGGACTAATAGGAAACTTACTGTGAGAAAAGGGTCGAGGAACCTTATCTATTTAGATTCGCCCCCTCTTGAAACTCTTTCTAAGAGTTGTCAAGGAACATTATTACCCTGTGAGGAGCTATGAGGATAAGTAGATATAGTGGACCACACTACGAAAATAAAGGGACCAAGATGTGCATGAGATCACAAATGTTTTTCATACTTTATGTGTTATGAAACCAGCTCAAGAAAAGATAGATCAATGCCTTAGAATTCAGCCTCTTCGAGGGGGCAACCTCCTTTAAATTACATAAATGAACAATTCTTAGATGATACAAATGAAATACCTCCTTTCTATATATAGGAGTCTAAGGGGTCATAATATAATCAGAGCCGACATAACAATAATAATGTAAGGGCATAATAATAACAATAATGGGCTTCTATGGGGCACAATAATAACAATATGGGGACTACATGGGTACAACAATATAATAAGGGGGTGCAACTACAATATTAATGGGGTAATCACTAGTATTATAGGGACCCAACATGCCCCTCTCCTTCAAAAAAGTGTTGTCCTCAACGCTTGAGTAGTTCTGAATGCTTCTGTATAAAATTCTCATCCTCCCATGTGGAATCTTCAACAGATAAGTTCTTCCACTTGATAAGATACTCCGAAATTGATCGATTTCGTAGATGTCGAGTTCTTGTTTCTGTGACTGCTTCCGGTTCCAATATAATTTTTCCTTCCTCTTCAAGTTCTGGCAATATTGTTTGAACTGGGAGCTTGTCGCCTATAACCTTCTTTAAACACGAAACATGGAAAACTGGGTGCAATCGAGAAGCTGCAGGAACCTCCAATTTGTATGCCATAGTACCAATCTTTTGCAACACCTTCTACGAACCATAATACTTTGGTGATAATTTATTATCCTTCTTAGCTTGCTTGAGGGACATTTGCTTATATGGTTGTAGCCGTAGGAATACCCAATCACCTACATCAAAACTTCTTTCGCTGCGACGTTGATCTGCCTGTTGTTTCATTCTATTCTGTGCCAACACGAGGTTATCCTTTAAGAGTTGGAGGACTTGTTGTTGATGTTCGATGTGATGTTCCACTGCTTGAACCTTAGAATTTTCTCTTAAATATGATGTGATGGATGGTGGCTGATATCCATAAAGTGCCATAAATGGGGTCATTTTTGTTGTTGTATGGAAGGAAGTGTTATACCACCATTCAGCCAAAGGCAACCATTTGACCCATTGTGTCTGTTTATCAGATACAAAGCAACGAAGATATCCTTCCAAACATTTGTTTACTATCTCGGTTTGCCCATCAGATTGAGGATGATAATATGAGCTATGAGCTAACTGAGTACCAAGACAAGAAAATAATTTTGTCCAAAAATTTCCAGTGAAAATGGGATCTCCGTCACTTACAATAATCTTTGGGTTTCCATGTAGCTTTTGAATTGTTTCCATAAATGCAGTAGATACTGTACTGGCTTTGAATGGATGTGATAATGCACAAAAGTGTGCATACTTGGTAAGTCTGTCAACTACCACCATGATGACACTCCTTCCCTCAGACTTGGGTAAACCTGTGATAAAATCCATTGAAACCTCCTCCCAACGTTGGCTTGGAATGGATAAAGGTTGTAATAGACTCGGGGTCTTAATTGTTTCAACTTTATTTTGTTGGCAACCCAAACATTCTGCCACAAACTTTTGAATATCCGATTTAAGGCCATCCCAAAAAAATTCCTTCTTAACCCTGTGGTAAGTTTTTAAAAATCCTGAGTGCTCTCCTAAGGGAGAAGTGTGCAATTCCATAAGAATCTTTTGTTTTAGTTGGGAATTCTTACAGAGGTATGAGCGATCTTTGTACCATAAAGAATCATTTTTCTAGCTAAATGTATCAGACGTATTGGAATCTTGTTGTAACTTTCGAATAAGTGCCCACACTTCTTCGTCATTCTTCCATTCCTCCCTTGCTTCGTTTATTCAATCTGGTTGGATAATAGAAATAGTGCACAACAATGCTTCCACGTCTTCATCCTTTCTTGAGAGTGCATCTGCCACCACATTTTGCTTCCTTTTTTTGTAGATGATTTCAAAGTTATAACCCAACATCTTTGTGACCCACTTTTGTTGCTCTTCAGACGATAATCTTTGTCCTAAAAAGTATTTAAGGCTATCATGATCTGTTTTTACCTTGAAGTGTCTTCCCATTAGGTAGGGTCGCCATTTCTTAAGTGCATGGAGTATTGCCAACATCTCCTTCTCATAAATAGTTGTGTAAAAACTTTCCCTTGATTGGACGACTTTCAAAAGCAATGGGTCTTTCATCTTGCATTAAAACAACACCAATTCCATTTCCTGAAGCATCGCATTCCACAATAAAGGTTTTTGTGAAGTCTGGTGTAGCTAAGACCGGTGCTTGGCACATTGCCTCTTTAAGATGTTCGAAGGCCTTTGTTGCTTTTGGAGTCCATGAAAATGCATCTTTCTTCAATAATGTTGTTAGAGGTGCTGCTATTCTCCCATAATTCTTAACAAACTTGCGATAATACCCTGTCAACCTGAGAAATCCTCGCAGATGCTTTATGGATGTGGGGATTTCCCATTCCTTAATGGCTTTAATTTTGCTAGGGTCTACCTTAACTTCTTCATGAGATACAATATGACCCAAATATTCCACCTCTTGTACTCCAAAGAAACATTTGGATCTTTTTGCATATAATTGTTTCTCCTCCAATAGTTGTAGCACCCTGTCAACATGTTCAACATGATCCTTCCAAGACTTACTGTAGATTAGTATATCATCAGAAAATACTAACACAAATTTTCTAAGGAATGGTTTGAAAATGGAATTCATCAAACCTTGAAATGTTGAAGGTGCATTGGTAAGGCCAAAAGGCATGACCAAAAATTCATAATGACCCTCATGAGTTCTAAACGCTGTTTTTGGAATTTCCTCAGTCTTCATTCTGATTTGATGATATCCTGAACGAAGATCCAACTTGGTGAAGTAAATTGATCCATGCAATTCATCCAGTAATTCATCAATGACAGGAATGGGAAACTTATCTTTAATAGTGAGCTTGTTGAGCTCCCTATAATCCGGACACATGCGCCATAATCCATCCTTCTTGTGCACTAATACTACTGGAGCAGAGAAAGAACTTTGACTCAGTTGAATTATACCAGCCTCTAGCATTTCTGCAACCATACGTTCAATTTCACTCTTTTGGGCATAGGGATATCTGTACGACCTAATGTTTGGAGGAACACTTCCTGGAATCAGATGAATAGCATGATCATGATCATGAATAGGTGGGAGACTTTTGGGAGTCTCAAATACCTTGGAATGATTGTTCAAGACTTTTTGGAGATCTGAAGAAATAGATGATTCCAATGTGGAAACATCTAGCGAACATAATTGTGCAATTACACCCCTTTGTTCCTTTTTTAGAAGCTTTGTCATACCGTTAGAGCTGATTACCTTTCCTGGTTTCCCTGCAATTACCCTTAATTCAACTTCCTTTCCTTCCATAGAAAATTTCATGAAAAGTTCTTGAAAATTAAAAGCTATTGTACCCAAGGATTGTAGCCATTGGACTCCTAGTACAACATCAGAACCTCCCATTGGAATGGAAAGCATTGGTCTAGTCAATACATATTCTCCCATCGATAGCCTGATATTATGGCACTTTCCAGAGCAATTTATTGTTCCTCCATTTGCAACCATCACTTGACACTCTGGTGCTGGATATAAGAAGCAATTCAATTCTTTTGCTACCTTACAATCAATAAAATTGTGGGTACTTCCTGAATCAATCAACACTATTACCTTTTTCTTCTTGATTTGTCCTTCTATCTTGATGGTTTGAGGAGTGGTAATTCCTGCCAATGCATTACAAGATATGGTCGGATTCATTTCTTCTTTATCTAGGCTTTGTTCCTAGAGTATATCCTCTTCTTTTGACCTTTCTTGCTCCTTTTCTTCTTCCTCTTCACAATCTATGTAGAATAATTTCTTCTCAACACACTTGTGACCTTTAGTGTATTTGCTATCACAACTGTAACAAAGCCCTTTTGCTCTTTTTTCTTCCATTTGTTGTGGTGTCAACCTTATAGGTTGTGGAAGACTAGGAGCAACAACACTTCCATCTTTGTAGTTGTGAGTGGTATGCTTCTTGGTTGCCATAATTTTGTTGTCCATTTTTCTTGCTAACCTGAATGCCTTCTCTAATGAATCAGGTTCCCAAAGGCGAATTTCATGTTGGATATTATCCTTTAAAGACCCTATGAACACATCAATCCTATGCTCCTCTGGAATATTTTTTACCCTTATGTTCAATTTTTTGAACTCCTCGATGTGCTCCATTATTGAACCCTTTTGTTTGAAACTTATCAATTGGCTAAAAAAAGTGTTGCTTTTTGTATCCTCATAATGTGTTGTCAATTCTTCCGTAAAAATTTCCCAAGTGATAATTTGTTTACGAGAGCAAAGCCATTGATACCATACAAATTGATTTGGTTCCAAATATAAAGTTGCAATACGTACCTTTTGTGTGTTTAGCACATTATTGAGATTGAAAAATTGCTCCATCTGTAATATCCATGTTGCGGGATCCTTTCCATCAAACTTCCTCATATCGATTTTTTGAATATGGTGGGTCTTCGATCCCACATTAGAGTCTATGAAATCATGATTAACATTTTTTTTGTTCGCATCATCAGTTTCCTTTACAACCTTTTCACCATTAGTAAGTATTTCTTGTAGAAAATTTGTGAAATTTGTCTTCAAATCTGCCATGTCTTTCTTCAAATCTGTCTTCAAATCTATCTTCAAATCGTCCATCTTAGCTTCCATGCCCTTTATCTTAGATTCCACGCCATTTATCTTAGCTTCTGTTAGCTTTTGTGAGCGTGACATTTGTTTCACTTGTTCTTGTAATTTTGATATATCATGTAGCATTTCTTCCTCTTCTTCATGAGTCATGCTAGGGCTTTCAGGTTGCTTACTAGGTGTTTGCATTTTCTTTCCTCGGGGCATCCATTACTGATAATAATGCTCTACTATTCCCTTTGAATTCCTTCAAAATAAATTTTCAAACCAATCTTAAGCAAAAATTTAAAATAATCTACACACATTTTTTCACTTTGTAGGAGCTCAATATTGCCTCTGATGTATCTCTGTACTTTCAGATCATCCAGTTCTGAAATTGCGACCTGTAGTAGCCCTCTGTGTACTCTTTCCAATGCCACCAATTTGATCCAAATTGGATTCTCCAAGGAAGAGTTATGCAAAATCTCCCACAGTGACCTGATTATAGACTAGTTCAGTAGAGCGAACTTGTATGACGTGCCACGAGTCACTGTTTAGACCCTTGGCTCTGAAAAATATATACAAGAAACTAAAGTCTGTCCTCTTTCTATACCTTCTTATGAAATTTCAATCAGATGATCAGAGAGAAAGTTATGACATTATTCCCCAGGTCACCTGTTTGGAATGAAATTCAGGAGTCTGCAAGAAGACCAACTTCCTCAGATCATATCTCCGCAAATATAGCACAAACAGTTCTGAAATTCGGACCCAAGATTCAGTGCGATTTCTTCTCAAATGGGTTTTTTTTTTCACTTATGAAACGTCGCAGAAAAAAAGTTATAGCGAAAATTCCACGATGACCTGTTTGGAGCAGCGAAACCCTAGAATCCAAAGCTCTGATACCAAATGTTATGAAACCAGCTGAAGAAAAGATAGATCAACGCCTTAGAATTCAGCCTCTTCGAGAGGGAAACCTCATTTACATTACATAAATGAACAATTCTTGGATGATACAAATGAAAATACCTCATTTCTATATATAGGAGTCTAAGGGGTCATAATATAATCAGAGCCGACATAACAATAATAATGTAAGGGCATAATAATAACAATAGTGGGCTTCTATGGGGCACAATAATAACAATATGGGGACTACATGGGTACAACAATATAATAAGGGGGTGCAACTACAATATTAATGGGGTAATCACTAGTATTATAGGGACCCAACATTATGTTAGTTGGGTATCAAAAACTCTGAGCTATATCTGGTGCTCAACTACCACGAATGTCTGCATAAATACATTTATGAATAAATGGAGGTCCTAGACATCTCCTCACTTGGTGCAACATACCGATATGCTGCCAAGATTGAACCAAAAAAACAAAAAAAAAACAAAAAAAACAAAACTTTTGATCTATGAATCAAAATAAGGGCAAGAGCACCCCCAAACCACATAACAAATGAAAAATCCAAGGCAGGGTGACCCAGGACAACCTGCTAAAGATGCAAGCAAAGAAAAACACCACGAAGATAAAGAAGGACACAGGAAAGTGGTTTGAGTTCCATTAGAGCCCCACTCACAACACAAGTGAGTGTTAAGCCAAGATGTCACTAGTGTCCGAACTGAAGGCTTATGAGTCAGATGCATGTTTTGAATCTGAGTCAAAAATTGACAAGAGGAATAACAAAGGGAAGAAGATTATTGATGCAGATCCAAATGCCACCGTTTCCACCACCAAGATCTAGACGATCGAGCCCAAAGATATAGAGGAGGGGGAGAGTCTCTTCCACTCATAGACGTGGGTGAAGGGTTCTCCGCTGCATTTAATTATCGATTGCGAGAGCCAAAAGAACCTCATGTCACCAGAGGTTGTCAAGTGGTTGGGCCTACTAACCATGCCACACCTACAACCGTACACCATCGGGTGGCTTCACGAAGGACGAGATCTCTGCATAACAGTGTTGACTTCCTTACAAAATCAAGCCCTTCATGGATGAGGTGCTATGTGATATTGCTACTCTTGAAGTTTATGATGTTTTATTAGGCCAACTATGCTTGTGGAAGTATCATGTTGTGTATGAGTCTAGGCTTCGCATTGTTATTATTAATTTGGGCAATAAGCTATACAGGATACCAGAGGTAGCCCCACTTACCATCATCTCTTTCATATTTTCTAAGCAATACAGTAAGATCATCTCCCAGACTAGGAAATTTGTTTTCTTTCTGATTCGATCTCAAAGTAAGGGGAATATCGTGGCCACATCCATGGCCCTCGGGAAGGGTTCCTCCCCGCAACATAAGAAAGTGGATAAGGTCGTGGAAGAATACAAGGACATATTTTCCTCAGTCACAGGGGTACCCTTGCACTGTTAGGTAAATCATTTGATCGATTTAACTCTTGGAGAACCCCTACCCAATGGGTTGATACACTACCACCTCATTATGTAAAATGAAGAGATCAAGCGACAGATCTAAAAGTTGCTGAAAAAATGACACATCTGACCAAGTTCCTCACCCTACAAAATCCCAATTGTAATTGTACAGAAGAAGGATGCGACCTGGAGGCTCTACGTTGATTATAGGGCATTAAACAAAATCACTTGTCAGGAACAAGTATCCAATCCCATAGATTGATGACCTTCTGGACCAGCTCAAAGGGTCCAACTATTTCAATAAGATTGATCTTAATTTTGGCTATCACCAAGTTCCAATAGAGCCCACAAATGTATAGAAGATTGCCTTCAAATCCAAGGAAGGCCTTTTTTGAATGCTTGGTTGCGTCCGTCAGGTTGATAAATGACCCTGCTACTATTATGAAGTTGATGGATAACATCTTGTGGCCCCTTACAAACTCGTTCATGGTGTTTTATCTAGACGACATCCTCATCTTCAGCAAGAGTTGGGAAGAGCGCTTGCAACACATTTGGCAGGTCCTTCAAACCCTGCAACAGCACAAACTATGTGCCAACTTGGAGAAATGCACCTTTGGAATGATTCGGGTCCAATATCTAGGTTACATCAAAGATGAGAAAGGTGTGCACATGGATCTGGCTAAGATCCAAGTCATTCAAGATTGGCTAGCCCCGATCACTCTAGCCGAGCTTCGTAACTTTTTTGACCTCACAATTTTTTATCGAAGGTTAGTGTTGGGATTCTCCCATATCACTTGGCCTTTGAGTCAGATTACCAAGGGTGGAGCGAAACAAATTTTTTCCTGGTCTGAGTCCCACCAGAAGGTGTTTGTTAAGTTGAAACACTGCCTCTTCTTTGCACATGTACTCACATTTCTAGACTTGCATCAACCACTTGAATTGAGACAGATGCCTCCGTCTATGATATTAGTGAAGTTCTCACCCAACATGGGCATCCAGTGGCCTATCATAGTGAGATACTTTCTGATAAAATTTGGAAGTACCCCACCTATGATAAAGAGATGTATTATATCATGCATGTTTTCCGGCAATGGAAACATTACATTCTGGGGAAGGAGACAGTCATCCACACTGATCATTGACCTCTTTAGTTTATACAGACACAAGGGAAATTGTAGAATGATCACCATCATAAATGGCCTACACATCTACAACAATTCCACTTGAACAGTGAATACAAAAACTGCAACACGAATCATGTCGCAGATTGCCTCAGTCGGCCCCCAGTTGCAACATTGACTATTGTTCTCAATTCTTGTGGCCACGAGACCTCTAGATGGTTGCAACTATACAAAAATGATCCAAAGTTTGCCACCACATATGAGATGCTAGTGGATGGCAATGAAGTTCATGAATTCCACCTCCAGTGTGCAATGGTGACGTGGGTGCTGCAATTCGGGACCTAGAACCTAGGATTAGCGGCGTAGAAGAACTGGTCACGACTGTGGATGAGGTCGTGGGAGAAATTGAACTTGGTAGCAGCGAGTAGCAGTTTCCTTTCTAAGTTATATATATATATTTTGTCGGTCAATAGAGTATGGTGGAGTCTTTTGGAAGGTCTATAGTATATTCTATGTTCAAAGATCATATATAAATAATGTTGGTAGCAATAGGATCCTTCTTCAGGTTAAAACAATGAACAACTCTGAGAGATTTCTCTCCAAGAATGTATGGGACCTGACCCGTTTCTAGTTTATCTAATGAAAAAGCTACCCATTTTATTTTAAAAAAAAATTACAATATTTTGATTCCATAGAGCATGTTTCTATATAACTCTTTGTAACTACAAAGAATTTTTTATTATAAATCACATGAAAATCATTCCATATATTCTTTCTAGCCCAATTCACAAATTTCTAACATGGCTAAATTCAAATAAACTCTCCACATAAAAATATACATAAAGAACACACAATCGTATTTTTATTTTCATTTCTTCCTTTATTATTCAAGTTAGTGTCCAAAATTCGTTGACTTCTCTATATGATTTTGGAATTCACTATGACAAATGGGTTCTCATTGATGGAAAAGGTGATTAGGATGGAGGCAAAAACAGAGAAGAATGCAAGAAGAATGAAGAAAAACTCAAAGAATGGTAAAGGAAAAGTTGGTGATGATGCAAATACTTTGAAGCCATTTCTAGCTCATAATATCTCCTCAAACACAATTGGGACCCACTCAAATGGATAGATCTCTAAAATAGATTTCCAGTGTTATATGGAAGTTCAAAAATGGTCTCTTGGATCACAAGTTAGATCCAATCAAAGTTAATGGACCCCCAAAGTCAAAGATTGCAGATATAAATTTTTGGATCACCCATTGGAGAAAGCTATGAATGGCAGCATTACTAAATATGGTGGAACTGGTTGGCAGAGCAGTTATACAAATGACCAAGTTGAAGTGGCATGACAACAAAGTAGCGAGGAATATTTTAATTGGTCTTTAGTGGATCCCATTAACATAGAGCCTCGATGGATTCTTCCTAAGAAGAAACAGAGAAGTGCGGGTAAATGTTAAATTCAAGGAGCCAGGAAGCCAGGAGTTGGAAGTTGGGAACCATAAGAAACAATAAGTGTGCACAGGCATTAGAGTAGGGGAATCAGAGAGCAGGGAAGCAAGGAGACAGAAGCCAAAAGTCGAGAATCGAAAGAAACAAATAGAGTGCCTGGGCATTAGAATCAAGGAACCGAGAGCGGGGGAGCTGGGTAGCCAAGAAGCTGGGGCAGTTGTAGAGGTTTAAGCTGGAGATGGAGATTTGACTGAAAGAAAAAATCCTGGACAACCTAGAAGAAATAACCCAAAATGAAATCATGGAAGGATCTCTTAAGAAAAGCATAGAAAGAAAAAATCTTGGAAGGAAAATTCCCAGAGGAAAAACAAAAGCGCAAAGGGAGAAAACTGGGAAGACGAGCCTGGGAAATAGGAAAAATATCGACAAGTGACGTTTCGTCAAATGATAAAGAGTGCACTAGGTCATGATTTTTGTTGTGGTTCTATGTGATTAAGGGCCTTCAACTATAATCAATACAAGGGTCGCATGCATGAAGTAAAAGTATGAACAAGACGACAATTTTTAAAGGATGAAGGGCGTGGATATAAGCAAAGTTTAACGATAACACTTGGGCCATGATTAAAGGCCTTAGATGAATGAGTCAACAACTTTTAAATTTGGTGTATATGCCAAAAAAATAAAATGCTAAAGTCGGCATGAATGGAGCTAGTGGAAGAATTTAGCAGAACAGACTGTTAAGTGGCATATTTGGTAGTTAAGCCAAACTTGGTGATTCCCCAGAAATAGAAGACCTAGTCTAAAATTGTAACTCGGAGTTTAGGAAAAACAACAGATTAACTTAGTTTTTCTCAAAGAGACAATAAGCAGAGTTATAACACTTGTAGAGAAGATTCAGAAGACTCAGTTGAACAAGACAAAGGAAAATATCAAAGTGCAAGATAACTAAGTTAAATTTCCAAAAATATTAGTCTAAATTTATTTATAAGAATAGTCGAATTTGCAAAGCATGGAAGGAACAAAGGTGTGGAATTGTGGATACAAGTGAATTGTTCAGTAATAAAATATTTGCTAAAGGTGTTTGAAATGGTGGTTTTGATGAGTGTTTGGGAGATAAATTTATTTATGTTGTAAAAGTGAATGACTTCATGATTTGAGTAAGAAAAATATATGAAAGATGAATCATTGAGGTCATGCAAGTTGTAGCTTGTGAATCAGGGTTTGTAGCTCCTTCCAATGTTTCTTGGTAAATACTTAGGGGTTGAAGCTCCTTTCAGTAGTAGTTGATAAAGCTAGGGGTTGTAGCTCCTTTTAGTTGTAGATGATAAATCATGGAGTAGTTGTTTCTTGCTTGTTGTAGCTAAATAACTTTGTAACAAGAAGTTGTAGCTTGTCTTGTGAAGAAATTGAAAGAAATATTTGAAGATTTGTTTGTTCTCATTGCGATACATATGTTATTTCTTATCGTGCTCATATAATTAATTGCTAGAAAGTTTATTGGTGTCCTAGTGTCATTGCAAGTGAAAGGAAGTTTTAAAATTCCTACAATATTGATTCACCCCCCACCCACCTCACCCCCCGCCCCGCTCTTGGTATTGTTCTGGTTTCTAACAATTGGTATGAGAGACACCAAGTGAGTTCAAATCAATTTAACAGCTAGAAGGAAGATCAAGGACCATGGAAAACTAGGAAGGAGGATTCACCAATAGAGCACCATATGTTCAATGGAACAAACCATGTCTTTTGGAAAGTAAGGATAAATACCTACATTCAATCACTTGGAGCTGATGTGTGGGATGTTGTAGAAGAAGAATATGAAAAGTCTCCAACGGTGATTACTAAAGAACAAAAGATGAAGTTCACATGTAATGTTGAACTCGTGAATGCATTGCTTGCTAGCCTACCTGAACCAAAACTTCTTATGGTCACAAACTGCTCAATAGAAAAATCTATTTGGGACAATATGAGTAGCTACTATGAAGGTGAAAACAAGGTAAATCAAGATAAACTTCAAGGTTTTAGAATTCAATTTGAGCCTTTAAATATGTATGTATGATGAATATATTGCAAAGTATTTCTTGAGAGTTGATGAGGTTCTAAACACTATGCGAGACCTTAATGAGAAATTAGAAGAAACTATAGTAGTTTAAAAGGTGTTGATATCTCTACCTGAGATATTTAATCCCAAGGTATTATCCATTGAGGAGATGACAAATTTGAATACTCTCACTTTGGACCAATTACTTGGTACACTCACCGCATATGAGATGAAAATTTATAATGGAAAACCTACAACAAAGGAGCTAGCCTTCAAAGCAGATAAAAAGTCCAAGGAAGAGCGTGATAATTCTTGTTGTGAATCAGATGAAGAATAAGCCAAGTTTGTGAGGAGGCTTAAAATAGGCCTAGGAAAGTATAAAGGTAAGCTATCTTTCAAGTGTTAGGATATTCCAAGACATAGGAAATGCTTAAGTATAACTTGGTCTAGTGTAGAGTTTGGTAAAGTGTGTTTCTTTACTATGTGCTTTTGTAACTTACAATCCGACGGTCACGATATGTAGTGATCTAACAGTTCATTCCCTCCTCGGTATTGCCGACACTTGATCCGTGGCTTAACACCTGATTGGTCCATGATCTCTATTTAAAGAGCATGGAGGGTCATTTGTAGGGTGACCGTTCATGAGAGAAGCTTATGTAAATTTTATTTCTTTTATTAATAAATTCCCTGAAGTGGTTGCGTTGGCTCAGGCTGTGGACTGTTTTCCTCTTTGAGGGTTTTAACCACGTCAAGAATACTGGTGTATTGATTTGTGATCTGTTTGTGAGCAGTGTCCTTTGGTTTTGTCTGAGGAAATTACCCTGTAAATTCCTACATGGTATCATAGCTATTTGAGGGCCGCATCCGTTGGTGATCCAAATCTGAAGTCGGTACAACTGCATCCGACTGTCGTTTCCTAGATCTACTATTTTTGACTGTTTTCGGGCCGAGAGGATTGCTCTATTATGTTAGGAGCATCTATTCCAGTGAGGAACCCCTTTCATTTCACACGAAAAAGTTTTTGGTAGCCCTAGCTACGTCATTTTTAAGATCTGGAGGTATACAATCTTTATTTGCAGTTCTAGCTATTCATCTCTCTGTTTATTTCGATTTATTTATCTCTCTATTTTTAATTACCGAATATATACCTTTCATTTTTGCGTATGCTCTTTGCCCCGCGACTCTGTGCGATCTGGGCAAATCAGAAACAGAAAGGAAGGATTTTTCTCATGCGTATGCTCTTTTCCGCCGTGCCTTAGTGTGATCTCGGAAAATCAAAGACATTGATGAAAATATTTAGTTTCCGGCTAAAGCTAACTTCAAGCCATAAGGTTTGTTTTTTTTGTATGTCTGTGTTGGATTTTTTGGTTTTTGTTTTGTAGGCCAAAAAGAGCTTTTTCGAGTAAGCACGCACCCCAAAGCTTCAGTGACTAAAAAAAAACCCTTCCTCTTTTCCAAAAAGTACTAACCTTTTAAACTAGCTCACTTGGTCCAAAGTTACTTTATGAGAATAGAGGTCTTGAGTTCGAGTCTTTCTTTGTGTTGAGTTACTTTTCAAAAAGCACATGTAACTTATGTTTTAAAGTTATTTTATGTATAAGTGTTCTCACCCATTATAAAATGTGAGTCACTTATAATTCTAAAGTCTCTTTACCTTTATTTAAGTTACAATTTAGTGGGTAACTCATAAAGTACCATTGTAAATATTTATAAAAGTGAGTCACATAAAATATATTTTTTAAAGTGAGCTAATTAGATTAAGTTTGGAAGGGGGAGGGAGTGGGGAGGAGGAGTTTAATATAACATTATCATTCATTTCCGCACATTCACGCACTTCGTTGGCATCATCAACGACTTTTCTTCAAAAGGCCATAACTTCTTCATTCGAAAGCCGTTTTCAGAGCCGTTTTTTTTAATCAACCTAATTTTTCGAGATCTTTCCATTGGAACACTTAGTTTTAGCATCTATAGCTTCATTTTGTGTTAAAAATAGAAAGTCCATGCCAAGTTATTCTTGACAGCACCAACTACTTCCAATGGTGATCCTACATTGTGGATTTACTTAAAAGTAAAGGCCTTTATAGAATAGTCTCCGGCCAAGAAACCAAACCTCAAGATGAAGATAAGGCAGCCAAATAGGAAAATAGGCAAGATCAAGCACGTGGGTTGATCGGGATGTCTATTTCTCCAGACCTTAGATTCCATGTCGCAGAACTTGATACTCCTAATGAAACAATAAAACAACTCACTAAATTTTTTGGAATTAAAAATGAAATTAGAGCCCATCAACTCGAAAATGAGTTTCTTACATTGGACCCCAATAATTTTTCTTCCATTGAAGATTTTTTGTCCAAGTTCAAGACCCTTAGACTTCTCTTGGATGGTTTTAAGGTTAAGAAAAAAGATGGTAGCCTTATCTATTCCATTCTTATAAAGTTGGGACCAGCCAACTCTATGTTTGTTTCCACCTTCCATTCTACTAGAGAAGCCTTTATTTCTCAAGGACAAGAGTACAAGTCCCCCTCTTTTGATGCCTTTTGTGATTCTTTAATAAGAGAACAAGAAAATCTCTTATATCTTGGTCTTCTTAATCCTAGAAACTCTTCTAAGAAAGCATTAGCCGCCTAGTAGCAACCAAATTCAAAGAATCCTAAGAAGCAGTATCCTAAAAAGAATGGTCCTAAACCAAACATGGGTCCTAAGAAATTTCAGTCTCAAAATGAAAAATCATTTCAACAAAGTGATAAGGCAAATAAAAACAAAGGGAAGAAGACTGATAGACATTGCCACTTTTGTAATCGAGATGGCCACTTAGAATCCAAATGCTTTAAGAAGATGGAAGCCTTGGAAGCAGCAATGAAGAAGCATAACATCCATTTGGAGCACTCTTCAACTTCAACTTCATCTTCAAGAATAACACTTTCTGCATGTGGTTGTTGTTATCACTCAGGTTGTCCCTTGGCTCCTTAAGGGATACGGCCGAGGTAACCACAAACCAATCTTTGTACTGCAGGTCCTAGCCTACCTGTAGTCAGAGAGGGCTCTCGCTTTATGATTTAACTTTGTTTTGAGTTGATTTTAGGCTAGTTATGGTGTACAAGGGTTTTGTTTTGATTTTGGTGGGATGATTGATGTTTTCAAGTAGGGAGGCATGCATAGTGTGAGAGGTTCAAACCATTGGGCATGGAGTCATGGAATAGGGCTACTGATGCGTTTTTTTGGTCACAAGAGGAATACAAAGCAGGATAGCTACACATGAAACAATCATTCAAGCTAAAAGGATGAAATGAAGGCTAAGGAATGAAAGGCAACTAAGAATCTCTCATTCAGCTTAACAGAGGGAAGGTGAGTGAGCTATATCTAGGAGCAGTCAAGAATTCCTAAATAACAGTCATACATGAATGAAATAGAGCAAATATGAGACATGAGGAATTCATATTTATGCTTAAATCAGAAGAAAACATATAGAAGTCACAGAAACTGAGCATAGAGTGCAGCCAAGCAAATTCTAAGCTATTCTTTCTTTCTGTAACTTAGATGGTGATATATGTATGATATAAACATATATGAATTGAAAACAAAGGTAAGAAACACTTATTGGGCCATGTAGCAGCGCAAGAATTCTATATTTTACTCTTCAGCCATTAATAACACAACAGACAGTCCATCCTCCAAGCTTTTCAGCAGTCTTTGATTATAGAAATTCTCAAACATACAGTGCGAGTCCAGATCAGGATTATCAACCAACCAACCCCTTTAAACAATGAATTAGGGTGGTTTATATAGAGAAAATATCCAAAAATATCTGTTACAGCAGATCTTAAACAGATCTGAGGGAAATGAGTTCTTTCATCTAATCTTGTCCTGAAATTAATGCAAGAAGATATCTATTTGAGCTGCGCTGGAGGTAGCTGTATCAAAATGAGTTAATATGGCGTCCTTATGGCTATGTGCTGTTCATTTAGCCATAACTGTGCTTTGGGCTTTGATCCCCTGCTCTTGAGTGGTTTTGATGTGCATTAACTGTGATCTGAGAGCCTCTAAATGGCTTCACCGCTTTCTTTGACTTTGCTTGGGGGCCTTTAATGTTTGCCTGCTTTGATATTGCCGATCTGATACTCTTTGCCGCTTTACTGATACTCTTTAATTTAATCTGGGCTTTATCTTTCCTCTGATACTCTTTTACAGTTGAATCAGGCCACTTTCTCTCCCTAGACGTGCTTGAAACTGTCAAATCGCCCCTTTTCTGCCCTTTCAAGGCAAAAATGGCTGCTGCAAATGCTTTTCGTGGCCTCTGGAATGCTATCGGCGCTGGCCGATTTGAATATGAACATAAATGAAGAAATCCTATCAAACTGCGAATTTTCGGGCCTGCTGGTAGCCGAGCAATATGAAGCCTTCCATTTTGGTCATTTTTTCTTAGCGATGCGCGATTAGCGCTAGGCGCTAATCGCGCATCGAAAACTGCCTTAGTTTTTCATTTCAGGCTCTCTTTGCTTTGATTTTCGCCCTTCGTGCCTTTTTTCGGTGATGACATCATCATGATGTCAGCAGTGGGTCTCGGTATGGCAGTGACGTGGCAGGGTGACGTGGCAGGGATTAAATCGGCGATCGACAATCGGCGGGGACAGGGGCTGATGGCTTTTACATATGCGATGTGATGGGAGCGATCGCCGATATTGGAAAAGCGATAAGGCATGCGGCTGTGCAAAAATGGGAAGTTTTGTGGAAATGCCATATATTGAGGTAAAATGAGGTTAGCGGTAAAACTTAAGTTTTGCAATATAACCAAGTTTTATGGGGAAGCAGAGGTATATATGGATAAATAATGTGTTTGCGATAATGAGTGGATTGCGATGCGATATGCTTTCGGGTGCGATAGCAATATCGCATCAGCGGATGAGAGGAGGGCATATATATATAGGTACAAAAACCTTGCGAATGCTGATCGCGATATCGCGATCGGCTGTTTGCCATCGGAGCTTGAATATATATGGGCCAAGAAAGTCATTGCCACCTCCGACAGCGATATCGCGTCTGAGGGAGGGGGATACGGATTGGAGGAATGCTTTGTTTGATCGGCGAAGGCCTAACGTGATCGGACGAAGTCTTAATGTGATCGGAGATGGGTTTTAGTGCATCGAATGAAGATTTTTTAAGCTTTAGGAAGGGTCCTTAATGCATCGGAAGGAGTCCTATAGCATTTGAAGGGGGTTTTTGTGTTTTGGAAGGAGTCCAAACACCTTAGGAAGATGGTTTTTGAGCAAAATGAGGGTTCTTACTAAGTTTCAAGTAAACTGAGTAATTCCCAAGCAATATTTATGGCTATATTTCAACTAGAGGAGGGGATATGTAAATAATGGGTATTTTTACTATATTTTTAGTATGGGAAGGGGAAATAAGGAGGGATTTACATAATAGAGTTAGGAGTTAATATGAATTTTGCGAAGAAAGCGCTAAGGATAGAAATCTTAGGCTTTAAAAGGGAAACAGGACCTGTATAAGAAATATAAGCATCCTTAAGCAAAGTAGATCTTTGCTTAGGCAAATGCTATGGAATATGATGAATTTTTAAAGATATTAAGCAGATCTTAACATCTTTCAGGGAAGTTAGTGAATGATTTGGGGGAAAGGAAGAAAGGGAAGTTAATCATGCCTCGCTTGCGCTGCTCCAAAGGAAAACTGCCTTGCACTTGTGATCTGAAGTAAAATAACACTTTGAAATACAAAATTGATCACACTTATTCATTCTGCAACCTCAAAACTACTTACCCGGCCTACTTACCTAACATTTTTTCTTCTTTTTGGTCTGGGTGCACTTAGATTTGCAGACCCTGATTATCTTCTTTTCTTTTGACTGCCCTCCTATCTAAATGTAACCTTATCTCTTCCGGGGCTCAGATTAAACAATTGAGCGCCCTTGTTTCTCTGCTTATCTACTCATCTGCCAAGCTTAAGATGTTTGGACAGATATTCATTCTCTATCTTCTAAAACAAGCAATTTAAACCTAGGGAAGCCAAGATTAAGCTGTTTGGCTTTCCCTTAACTGTAAAATTCTTCAAAAATGTTATGATTCTTCAAAATGGAACTTCTTGGAAATATGGAACCTTGCAGCATGACAAGATGACATATTTGGCATGTAAAACAGTCAATCATGAAATATGAAACCTATTGCAATAGGAGGCTAACAGTGGCTCCAATTGGGGATGGTTTTTCGAGATGAAAAGCCAAGAATAGCAGGTCAGAATGCCTTGATCTTCAATTGTTGCTGTAAACTGAAATTCTCCTCCTTCTTAATGCCTTTGACTGAATTCTTATAAGCTGATATGCAGTATCCTTTTGAGCTGAATTGCAGAAGAATTACGGCTCTGCTTCTTGCCTTTTGGGTGCTTGTAAACATACCAAAATCTGCCTGAGCACTTCTTTTGGAATTATTTCAAAAACAGAGATCTGAAATAGAGCTTTCTTTGATCTTTCCTTCAAAATTTGCTGTGTTGTTCCCTCTTATTTGCCTGTTATAAGAAAAAGTGCTGAAAATACAAATATTAATGTACAGATAGTATACAGAGCTGTGTTGTGTTCAACAAAAGGGATCATGATAGTGCTTTAGCATTCGGCCATTGACAGGGCCTTCTTCAGCTGTGCTGCCATCCAAACTCTTCAGAAAATATGTGTTGTTGCCTTGAACATCAGAAATAATAAAGGGGCCTTTCCACAGGAAATCAAACTTGCCATGCTTTCCTTTGTCCTCTCTTCTTGAATCCCATCTTAAGACTTTGTTGCCTATGCAAAAATCTTCAGCCTTGGTTCTTTTGTCAAATATTTTCTTGAGCTTCTTTTGTAAGATCAGAGCTCTGTCGTACACTTGCTCTCTTGTTTGCTGCAAATGGATGGTTTGGTTTATTCTTCTTTGGATATCATTTGGCTCTGCCTGAATCTCTTGCAGCAATTTAATAACAGGGATTCCCAAAGAAGAGGGTAACTTGGCCTCCATGCCATAGACTAACTCATATGGGCTCATCCCTATGGACCTTTTGGTTGACAATATGTCCGCCCATAGGGCATTTACAAGCTTTTTGTGCCAATTCTTCTTGTTCTCCTCCAAGACTTTCTTAATGATGTTAATCAGAATCTTGTTGGATGATTCGACCAAGCCATTACCTTGAGGGTAATAGGCCGTGGAGTGACCTAAGGCAATGTGGAATTTGTGGCAAAAACTGATCATTTTCTTGGATTTGAAGGCAGCAGCGTTATCTGTAATGATATTCTCAGGACAACCAAATCTGGACAAAATTTTGGTTTCAAGGAATTGGATGATAGTGGATTCATTGGCTTGCCTACATGGGATGGCTTCAATCCACTTGGTAAAGTAATCTATGGCTGTTAGAATCCACTTATGTTGGCCAAAAGAGGATGGATGGATTTCTCCAATGAAGTCAAGACCCCATTGTTGAAAAGGCTTCTCGGTTGAAATGGGTCTAAGGGGCAAGGGAAGAAGCTTTCTTTTGCCTTCAAAGATTTGGCATTTGTGGCATGCAACAACAAACTTTCTCACATCAGCAAACAAAGAGGGCCAATAGAAACCATCCCTTAGTATCTTATCAGTAGTGGACTTCCAATATAAGTGCCCTCCACAATCCCCTGCATGGAATTCTTTCATGACACTGTCAGTTTCATTCATAGTTAGACAATTCAGCAATATTCCTTCATGATTTTTCCAAAACAGGGCACTATCTAAGACACAAAACTTTGATGCTTTCATCTTTAAAAATCTCTTTTTGTTTCTGGACAACCCTGGAGGAGCACACAGGTTTAACAATATAAAACATATATCAGCATACCATGGGGATTGCAAAAAGCTTGACTGATCTGTGGAGTCGCCAGCTCCTGTTCATTGTCTAGTTGATTAATGTCTAAGGCTTGAAAATTGGTTTCGGACATCAGTTTGGCTAAACCTTGTCCTTTTATCAGCTTGGTGGGTTTTATCTCAATGTCATACTCAAGGATATTGGCAATCCATTTGCCTCTTTTGCCCTCTATGCCCTCCTGAGTTAATATGTCTTTTACAACCGCATTTGGTACATAAGCAATCACATGTGAATATAAAATGTAAATTCTTAAATCTTTGATTGCTTTAACAAGGGCATATGCTTTCTTCTCCATGATTTGGTAGTTCAAGGGTGCATCTCTAAGGGCTCGGCTGAAAAATGCAATTGGATTTTCATTTCCCTGATCATCTTTCTGTAAAACGTCAGCAGTAATGGTGTGTTCAGATGCAAATGAAAAAATGATGAAATCTTTATCGAATTGAGGACTTGTGAGGACTGGGGCTTGAGTTAAGGCAGATTTTATGCCCTCAAAGGCTTGCTTGGCCTCTAAAGTCCATTTTACCTTGGAATCCTTCTTTAACATTTTATTTAGCATTCTCATCAGCTCGCCCAAGTTTGGAATAAATCTCCTTAGGAAATTGCATCTTTCCTAGGAATGCTTGCAATTCTTTGATGTTTCTTGGATAAGGGATTTGAAGGATGGCTTGAATTCTTTCAGGATCAATTCTAATCCCATCTTTTGAAATGATATGGCCTAGCAATTTGCCTTCTTCTAGGCCGAAGATAAATTTCTTAGGATTTAAGGAAATGCCATATTTCCTACAGGTTAGGAATACTTGTCTCAAATGTTTTAGGTGCTCTTGATCAGATTTTGAGAAAGGAGTAAGGTCATCAAGGTAAACCACTAGGAAATCATGGATTTCTTTGGCAAATGCAATGTCCATGGCCCTTTGAAAGGTAGCACCTACATTCTTTAGTCCGAAAGGCATCTTCACATACTTAAATGTTCCCCACGTTGTTGTAACGACTGTCTTGTCTTGGTCATCCGGGTGAACAAGTATTTGATTAAAACCTGAAAAGCCATCTAGCAAATAAATTCTTGAGGACCCCACTACTCTCTGTATAATGTGGTCCATTTTTGGCAGTGGGTAGTGATCTTTAAGGGAGACTTGGTTCAGATTTCTCAAGTCCACGCATAAACTAATCTCCCCTGTTTTCTTCCTTGTGGGAACAAGATTAGATACCCATTCTGAAAATCTAATGGGTGCTATGATACTGGCCTCAAACATTCTTTTCACTTCTTTCTCAATCAAAGGGAGAAGCACAGGATTGATTCTCCTTAGTTTCTGTTTGAAGGGCTTTTGATTTGGCTTTAAGGGAATGGTATGTTGAATAACAGAGGTGTTATAGGACTTAAGGTCCTCATAACTGCAGGCAAATACATCTTGAAACTCTTTAAATAAATCAACATATTTTGGTTTTTGATCGGGAGGCAAAGACTTGGATAGCTTAATCATTTTGGGCTCCTCTATTGTCCCAATATTACAGTCTTCCACAACAGCGTTTGAGGGCTGCATCTTTGGCTTTTTGGGGACATCGTTTGAATCAAATATGTCTTCTAGTGGGGTGAGGCCAGCAGGTAGAAAATTGTCTTTTAAATCAATCACTTCGGCCTCTGCTTCAGCTATTTCATCTAAATGCATTTGCTTCAGTTCTTGCATGTTTTTCTCATCAAAAATGGTTGGGTGCAGCATTTGATTTGCTGCTTCAGCTGTTATAGTTTGCTCATTTTGGCTCATTTGCTGTTGTGGGTCATCCATGGCATCTTCATCAATGTTTAAGCTTGAGAATTCTTGCTGTAAGGTAAGAAAATTGTTGATTTGAGCGTCATCCTCAAACACTTGCCAATCTTTGATGTTGTTAGGCACAGTAGGCCTGTGCTTTATCTCAGTAGTAAAGTGGTAATTGGGCTCAAAGGGTAGCGTGCAAGTGCTAGCAAAAGTATCTAGACTATGAGCATGCATGTTATGGTTTCTAGAAATCTTAGCAAGCTTGGATTCGGTGAAGGAATTGAATATTTCCATGGCAGCATACCTATGAGCTCTCAGCCTATTGTCATTAGTAACAAAGTTACCCTTCATCTGTTGAATAATCAAATCGGAGTCACCTAGAATGGACACTTTTGCAGCTCCTAGAGCTTTGAGCAGTTTAAGGCCTAATAAGAGAGCCTCATACTCTGCCATGTTATTGGTACATTTAAATTTTAGTCTGTAAGCATGACCCTCTGCATGGTTGTTAAGTGTATTGTGAATCCATATTCCTGCCCCTGCTCCTAGCTTATTAACAGAACCATCAAACTCTAAATACCATGTGATTTCTTGCTTGTGGTTAGTATTAAGAGTTTCAGTCATTTTAGGATTGGGGGGACTTAGGTTTTGTGCTTCATGCGGTTCTTCTTGTATGTCGGTTGCACTAATTGTTTTAACAGTTTCACAGGTATGGGCAACCGACTCTTGATTGATGCATGTTTCTTGTTCTAAAGGCAAAGGCTTCTCATCAGTGAGAGGGTAGCTATCATCATTGAACAATATAAAGGAATCCATATCAGAATGGATTGAGTAAATGGGAAAGTTTTGGGGTTTTTCCTCACTACTTACCACATACTTCATCAGTGTTTCTCTATACAGTCTCTTTGGTTGTCCAAAGACTGAAATAGTGGCATAGGAGAGGTCTAGCTGGAGAGATCCTTGGAGTTTTTCTCCCCAAGACCTTGATAAGAGCATGCCATACTTTGGTGGAATGTCAGCAACCACCACGTCCATTAGGATCGCTTTGTTGGGAAATTGGACTAAAGACAAACAAAGGTCTTTGATTAAGCCTAAACACTCGACCTGACTAGAATTGAATGAGAATAAGTTTTTGTAGGGTCTAGTGACATCAAGGTTTAGCTTCTCCATTACAGCTTTAGGCATCAGATTGTGTGAAGCACCTGATTCAAACATAGCATTGTGCAACACTTTATCATGAATGTGCAAACTGACATAAAAGGGTAGAACAGCTCCATGTCCTGATTTACCATTGACTTCAGGACCAAAACGTAATTCAGGTTGATTATCTAAGACATTAACATCATCCCTGTTCTCTGGTATTTGCAGTGATCTTTTGATTTGCTGTCTGTACACATCGTGTTTGGCAAGCTCAGAGAGAGGAATAGATATCTTTAAATTACCAATTTCTGCTTCTAAATCAAACGGTTTTTCTAACTGTGTTTTCGTATTGTGACTAGCAGATTTTCCCTTTTCAATTGTATCTTCAGTGATCTTCTCTTGGTTATCATTGATTTCTTGAGATTGCTCTGTTTTGGGAAGGCTTTGAGGAGAGCTATTTACATTGTCTTTTGAGGGAAAGGATACAAAAGGCTGGTTATTAGAGGGCTGCATGTCAGATACATCCTCTATGGTCACTTCTTTTAATTTTGGGTTTGTTTTATCAGCAAGTTCTGTGATAGAGGCCTTGTCTTTTACTTTCTTAGGCTGCTTGGCATCCTTTGGCTTGATGGGATCAGACACATCAATGGTTCTTGTTCTCAATTTGTATTGTTTATGGACTTCGTAGACAGCTGAATCATAGCCTTGTTTGAAGTCAAAGGATTCTCCAGACTTGGTCTGAAATTGCTTTATATCATGGTCATCTTGGTCTTCTTGGGTTAGAAATACTTGTTGTTCACTTTTCAAACCCATCAAGTTTATGTGAGTGTCCTCTACCTGCTCACTAGATGTGGATGCTTCAGCATAGTTTTCATGAAAAGGAGGTCTTATATCATGGTCAGGACTTGCCCTTCCAACGTTTGGGTTCTGATTTTTTCTAAAGTTGGGTTTCTGATAGGATTGTTTTGTTGTCCTTCCCATGAGGCTTTTCTTTCGATAGTTCCCATTCTATTTTCAAAGCTTTCCATACCTTTGATGATTGTGTCCAATTTTTGCTCAAAGGCTGAAGGTTCATCTTTGAAAGTGGTTCTTCTCTCAGCTCTTGCTCTATTTCGCTTGGCAATCAGATTTGCCTCCACACTAACAGCTACATTCTGCATGTCTGCTAAGGTTTGAGGGGCTCTTTCCCTTAACTGATAAGCCATGTCTGAATCAAATCCATCAGGGAATTTGTATAAAGCAAGATCAGGTAGAGGTCTCAGGTTTTGTGGAATAGCGTTGTAAACATTGTTAAACCTGGCACAATAATCTAAGACAGCTTCTTGAGGGCCTCTTTTGATAGTGTCATACTTGGATAATATGTGCAGAGGGTCCTTCTTCTTCTCCCATCTGTTAAGAAATGTTTGGTAAAGGGCCTCTGGGTCAGCTATGGAATTTGTAGCAAGTGCTCTAAACCAAGGCCTTACATCTCCTGTTAAACTTTGGACAAAAATCTTCATTCCTACACTATCATCATCTATTTCATAACTCTCAAAATAGTCCTGCATTTTCTTGGTATGTTGCAGGGCTGTGCCAGAACCAGTAGCATCAAAGTATGTGATTTTAGTTTGATAGTCCTGAGGCATAGCCCCTAGATTTGCAGGTAACTGTAAAGATGCATATCTATTAGCCATATTTACAGGGATAAGTGGAACGACTGAAACCGCTGGGACAACTGTAATAACAGTGGTGGTAGTGGTAGTATGCGCAGTGAATGGAGGTGTGGAAACAGTGCTTGGAGAGGTGGATGATGAACAAGGGGAAGTGGGGTTTGAACGAAACAAAACTTTAACAGGGGTTGGAAAACAGCTTGGCTGAACTGTTTCAGGACTAGAATCAGCAAACTTTTCTTGTTTTTGTTTGCTAAGGTTTCTAGAGATTAAATTGGGATTTTCAAAAATAACTGGTGGATTTGGGTCTGGGTTTGACCTGGTATTATGTGTTTTCTTCTTGGGAGCCAGCTTCTAACTTGTTTTTGGAATTTTCTGAATACGTTCCCCAGCGGAGTCGCCAATGATGTTATCACTCAGGTTGTCCCTTGGCTCCTTAAGGGATACAACCGAGGTAACCACAAACCAATCTTTGGACTGCAGGTCCTAGCCTACCTGCAGTCAGAGAGGGCTCTCTCTTTATGATTTAACTTTGTTTTGGGTTGATTTTAGGCTAGTTATGGTGTACAAGGGTTTTGTTTTGATTTTGGTGGGATGATTGATGTTTTCAAGTAGGGAGGCATGCATAGTGTGAGAGGTTCAAACCATTGGGCATGGAGTCATGGAATAGGGATGCTGGTGCGTTTTCTTGGTCACAAGAGAAATACAAAGCAGGATAGCTACACATGAAACAATCATTCAAGCTAAAAGGATGAAATGAAGGCTAAGGAATGAAAGGCAACTAAGAATCTCTCATTCAGCTTAACAGAGGGAAGGTGAGTGAGCTATATCTAGGAGCAGTCAAGAATTCCTAAATAACAGTCATACATGAATGAAATAGAGCAAATATGAGACATGAGGAATTCATATTTATGCCTAAATCAGAAGAAAACATATAGAAGTCACAGAAACTGAGCACAGAGTGCAGCCAAGCAAATTCTAAGCTATTCTTTCTTTCTGTAACTTAGATGGTGATATATGTATGATATAAACATATATGAATTGAAAACAGAGGTAAGAAACACTTATTGGGCCATGTAGCAGTGCAAGAATTCTATATTTCACTCTTCAGCCATTAATAACACAACAGACAGTCCATCCTCCAAGCTTTTCAACAGTCTTTGATTATAGAAACTCTCAAACATACAATGCGAGTCCAGAATCAGGAGTATCAACCAACCAACCCCTTTAAACAATGAATTAGGGTGGTTTATATAGAGAAAATATCCAAAAATATCTGTTACAGCAGATCTTAAACAGATCTGAGGGAAATGAGTTCTTTAATCTAATCTTGTCCTGAAATTAATGCAAGAAGATATCTATTTGAGCTGCGCTGGAGGCAGCTGTATCAAAATGAGTTATTATGGCATCCTTATGGCTCTCTGCTGTTCATTTAGCCATAATTGTGCTTTGGGCTTTGATCCCCTGCTCTTGAGTGGTTTTGATGTGCATTAGCTGTGATCTGAGAGCCTTTGAATGGCTTCACCGCTTTCTTTTACTTTGCTTGGGGGCCTTTAATGTTTGTCTGCTTTGATATTGCTGATCTGATACTCTTTGCCGCTTCACTGGTACTCTTTAATTTAATTTGGGCTTTATCTTTCCTCTGATACTCTTTTACAGTTGAATCGGGCCACTTTCTCTCCCTAGACGTGCTTGAAACTGTCAAATCGCCCATTTTCTGGCCTTTCAAGGCAAAAATGGCTACTGTAAATGCTTTTCGTGGCCTCTGAAATGCTGTCGGCGCTGGCCGATTTGAATATGAACATAAATGAAGAAATCATGTCAAACTGCGAATTTTCGGGCCTGCTGGTAGCCGAGCAATATGAAGGCTTCCATTTTGGTCATTTTTTCTTAGCGATGCGCGATTAGCGCTAGGCGCTAATCGCGCATCGAAAACTGCCTCAGTTTTTCATTCCGGGCTCTCTTTGCTGCGATTTTAGCCCTCCGCGCCTTTTTTCGGTGATGGCGTTAGCAGTGGGTCCCGGAATGGCAGTGACGTGGCAGGGATTAAATCAGCGATCGGCAATCGGCAGGGACAGGGGCCGATGGCTTTTACATATGCGATGTGATGGGAGCGATGGCCGATATCGGAAAAGCGATAAGGCATGCGGCTGTGTGAAAATGGGAAATTTTGCGGAAATGCCATATATTGAGGTAAAATGAGGTTAGCGGTAAAACTTAAGTTTTGCAATATAACCAAGTTTTACGGGGAAGCGAAGGTATATATGGATAAATAATGCGTTTGCGATAATGAGTGGATTGCGATGCGATATGCTTTCGGGTGCGATAGCAATATCACATCGGCAGATGAGAGGAGGGCATATATATATAGGTACAGAAACCTTGCGACTGCCGATCGCGATATCGCGATCGGCGGTTTGCCATCGGAGCTTGAATATATATGGGCCAAGAAAGTAATTGCCACCTCCGACAGCGATATCACGTCTGACGGAGGGGGATACGGATTGGAGGAATGTCTTGTGTGATTGGCGAAGGCCTAATGTGATCGGACGAAGGCTTAATGTGATCGGAGATGGGTTTTAGTGCATCGGATGAAGATTTTTTAAGCTTTAGGAAGGGTCCTTAATGCATCGGAAGGAGTCCGATAGCATTTGAAGGGGGTTTTTGTGTTTTGGAAGGAGTCCAAACACCTTAGAAAGATGGTTTTTGAGCAAAATGAGGGTTCTTACTAAGTTTCAAGTAAACTTAGTAATTCCCAAGCAATATTTATGGCTATATTTCAACTAGAGGAGGGGATATGTAAATAATGGGTATTTTTACTATATTTTTAGTATGGGAAGGGGAAATAAGGAGGGATTTATATAATAGAGTTAGGAGTTAATATGAATTTTGCGAAGAAAGCGCTAAGGATAGAAATCTTAGGCTTTAAAAGGGAAACAGGACCTGTATAAGCATCCTTAAGCAAAGCAGATCTTTGCTTAGGCAAATGCTGTGGAATATGATGAATTTTTAAAGATATTAAGCAGATCTTAACATCTTTCGGGGAAGTTAGTGAATGATTTGGGGGAAAGGAAGAAAGGGAAGTTAATCATGCCTCGCTTGCACTGTTCCAAGGGAAAACTGCCTTGCACTTGTGATCTGAAGTAAAATAACACTTTGAAATACAAAATTGATCACACTTATTCATTCTGCAACCTCAAAACTACTTACCCGGCCTACTTACCTAACATTTTTTCTTCTTTTTGGTTTGGGTGCACTTAGATTTGCAGACCCTGATTATCTTCTTTTCTTTTGACTGCCCTCCTATCTAAATGTACCCTTATCTCTTCCGGGGCTCAGATTAAACAATTGAGCGCCCTTGTTTCTCTGCCTGTCTACTCATCTGCCAAGCTTAAGCTGTTTTGACAGATATTCATTCTTTATCTTCTAAAACAAGCAATTTAAACCTAGGGAAGCCAAGATTAAGCTGTTTGGCTTTCCCTTAACTGTAAAATTCTTCAAAAATGTTATGATTCTTCAAAATGGAACTTCTTGGAAATATGGAACCTTGCAGCATGACAAGATGACATATTTGGCATGTAAAACAGTCAATCATGAAATATGAAACCTATTGCAATAGGAGGCTAACAGTTGTCAAGCATCTCGGTTTGGTTATGCACTAAGTGTATCTTCTTCTTCTCATTCTCATGAGTGGCACATTGATTCTGGAGCTTCTTATCACATGGCCGAAAACAAAGCCATGTTTTCTTCTTTAAATGATTGTAACACCAAAAATATATATGTTGGTGATGATAGATCTGTTAGTGTTGTAGGGACTGGAACTATTTGTAAGGACCAATTGTATAGTATATATGTTTAAAATAAATCACAATAAAATACAACCAGAAGAGAAAGACATTGGGAATTCTTTATTTATTTTTAGCACTGTCTAACACATTCTTGAATAAATTTCACTGAACATATCATAAAATTTACATATATTTAGCTAAGGCCATAAAAAAAATCATACAAAATAATATTGCAACACATATGTACTATTCACCAAAAGACGAGACTCCACTTGAATTGTTGTTACTTGTCTTCCCTTGTTGTCGGTCACCTCTGAGAGTGAATGACAACGTACTTGATCCGAATGCGATGACCCACCGGTTAACCTCCCAGCCTACTCCTTGGGTACTCTTCTTCCCCGCGGACCCCCGAGCTGCTCTGACATAGTCTCATCCATCCAACAATAAGGTTCCCAAAAGTGCCTTCACCCATGGCTTTCCCCTTCTTTTATAGGAGTCCTCATAGGTGACACTTGGCATGTCATGCATAATTAAATTTTTTTGTAATTCAATAGCTGATTATTCACCCACCCATGTGTCTCTCTCTCATCAAGGGTCTCCAGAATTATTTACTTAAATTTAATTTAAAACTAATATTTTCCTCACCTCAACAAGATTCTTATTTCTTCTCCTAGTTGCCTCTTGATCCCCCTTTTTACTCCTTAATTTGTGTTTATTACTAAAGTCAATTAATGAGTCAAGGTTTGATCCCCTATCTGCTCCCTAATTTAACTCAAATTATCTCTTAGATGGATATTCTTATGTTAGTTGTTGCCACATGGAGGTTTTCTACATTTCTCTAAAATTTAATTTATTAATCTTATTTTAATTCACCTTCCTCTTCTCTTAATTAGGTTTAACTAGTTTAGGATTAATCTTTATATTTACATTTATGTCCCTCTTTCCCCTTTTTACCTAATTAAACTACATAATCTACCTAATATTTTCCAACATGGGGAGGGTAGAGTTTTTAAGATAAAATATTTTATTTCTTCCCATGATCCTCGTAACCCAAGTTTTATTCTTGATTTAATTACCTCGGTTTCTAACCTCATTTACCCTTGATGTAAATTTACCTGGTTTTTATTTTTTGATTATATTTATTAATTAATTTATTTTTAATGATTCCAAGGGTGCCATGTTTGGTCGTGCCCTTCAAGAACTTCCCTTGAAGTTCCAAGGGTGCCACGCCTAATAGTTTATTTGTGATGGCAAGGGTTCCAAGTTGGTCGTGCCCTTCAAGAAATTCCCTTGAAGTTCCAAGGGTGCCACACCACTTTCCCTTCAAGCATTCAGTGACTACGAGGGGAAAGTATAGGTGCAACGTCATAGACTACCATCATCTATTATGTTGCCTACTATAGTGAAACTAATGGTGTCAAGGATCAAGGAATCCGCCTTGATGCGCGCCCCCCAGTAAAATACTCATGAGCGACCCAACTTTGGGACCTGCCCTCATGGCATCATGATCTTCAAGGCGAAGGTGGTTCAACCTTTCCAGCCCAAGTCACAACGGAAGTGCTAGTGGATGAGATCAGAGACACTGTCCCACCCCTCCCATGTAGTTCCATCCACTTGTACAACCCCATCACCCATATGTGATTCATTCGGCCAAGCAACTAATCTGTGCCTGTAACCACTAACATATCATCAGAATATAGATAAACATATATAGCGGGTTTCAAAATTGACTTAGAATTTCAAAGATAAAATAATATAATTTTTAATCAAACCAGGTGTCGTCAACTCGTCATATGCGAGTGCCTCTAGTGGTTTCTTGCCATACTCAATAATCATCAGTAACAAGGTCTCTCAGTGTTAGCCATTGTCATAATAACATCATTGCCATCACCTAGTCATTCACATCATTGTTCATTGTGAACCAGAACTAATGTAAGTAGCTAACATAGGGGACACATCCATCATGGCTAGCATCATCATAACATTAATGGAACCATACATATAGATCAAGCTTATCATCATCATAACATCAATAGAAAACATATCTATCCTTTACTACTATCACCATCATGATATTAATAGAGAGTACACATAACCATTAATTATATCGTAATCATAATATCAATAGAGAACATACATAGCCATTACATTCACTAATAATAGAGTCACATTTCTGGATCCTCAACCTGAGTTCCTCAAAGACTAAAGTATCTAAGATAATGTGGTCAGGAAACTAGAGCGGGCACTACACTTTTCATCTAAACAATGGTCAATTTAATGATGTATTATGTGTTCCAACCTTATCCAGCAACCTTTTATTTGTATATCAGATAACTCATTCAGGTGAAGGTAAAATCATTGAATTTTCACCTTACGATGTTGTAATTAAGGACCTAAGAGATCCTAGACATATTTTAGCTACTGGCATTGTTGATAATTCTACAAGGTTGTATAAGTTTAACAACTTTGGGTCATCAAATATTCCCTCGATATTTGTTTCTCATAATGATGAAGTGAGAAAACTTTGGCATGAGCGATTTGGTCACTTGAACTATCGCTCCCTTCAGAATCTAAGTAAAGAAAATATGGTGACAGGTCTTACAATGGTATCTTGCAGAGATGGTGTTTGTTCCGGATGTGTACTCAGAAAACATCGTCGGAATAGTTTTGAAAAACGTGCCTCTTGGCATGCCTCAGCCCCTTTACAGCTTGTGCATAGTGATTTATGTGGTCCACTTCTAGTTGTTTCATTCTCTCGCTACAAGTATTTCTTAACTTTCATTGATGCTTTATCTAGACACACTTGGGTATACTTCTTAAAACTCAGGAGTGAAGTATTTAACATGTTCTTGGCCTTTAAGGCCTTTGTTGAAAAACAATCTTGACATCAAATTTTTAAGCTAAGATCTAATAATGGCGGAGAATATGTTAACAACAAATTCATCAACTTTTTCACTGAGAATGGAATTCAAATGCAACATACTGTTCCATATACTCCACAAAAAAATGGTGTAGATGAAAGGAAGAATCACACCTTAAAGGAAATTGCTAATTGTATGCTTCAATCTAAAGGACTTAGTCTTAATTTTTGGGCAAAAGCAATTCACTATGCAAATTACATAGTAAATCGCACTCCTACTAAGGTTTTAAATAATATCACTCCAGAAGAAGCATGGAGCTCAATTAAACCAGATGTAAGTCACTTTCGTGTTTTTGGAAGTGAAGCATGGGCCCATATTCCAGATGAGAAACGTAAAGCTTTAGAACCTAAGAGTGAAAAATGTATTTTGTTGGATATTCTAAAGATGTCAAAGGATGTATAATTATTCCACTTAAGTCCACAAATGTTATCATTAGAAGAGATGTAAAGTTTGTTGAAAATATATCGGCCTACGATCTTAGTTCAGCGAATGTGCCACCTCTCTCTATCCCTTCTACTTCTAAAAATATTTCTTCTTCAGATGATGACAACGAGGATGAAAATCCTCCCCCACCTTCTCAGGATCCTCCTTCAACTCCTCAACTTCCAAAATGGGTCTGTGCTACTTGGGATGCAGCAAGTGCTCTTGCCAGTGATCCTACAGATCAACGACATACACGTTCTCAGTTCAATAGAACCTCTTCTTTACTCGCTCAAGCTTCAGAGAATTATGATCTTGACACCTTTGCAGAAGCTTCAGGCCATCCAGATTGGGACGCAGCTATGAATGAAGAATATCGTTCATTATTGGCAAATGATACATGAGATCTTGTTCCTCTTCCAAAGGGACGAAAACTTGTTAGATGCAAATGGGTTACAGAACCAAGTATGGACCAGATGGAAAAGTTGATAAACATAAAGCTCATCTTGTTGCTAAGGGTTTTTCACAAGTTGAAGGCATTAACTATACTGAAACCTTCTCCCCTGTTGCCAAAATGAACTTTATCCTCCTTGTTCTTTCCCTTGTTGCGTCTTTCAAATGGGAAGTCCATCAGATGGATGTCAAATCTGCCTTCTTGCATGGGGACTTGCTTGAAGAAATCTATATGGAACAACCTATTGGCTTTAAACAAACAGACTCTATCCTTGTATGTCGGCTTAAGAAATCCCTTTATGGTCTCAAGCAAGCCCCTCGGGCTTGGTATGCCAAAATGGATAGCTTTCTTTTAGAAACTGGCTTTTCTAGGTGTCATTTTAACAATACTATTTACACCAAGAAAGTGGGCAGGTCTCTTATCATTCTTGTTCTTTATGTTGATGATCTTATCCTTACTGGTAGTGATCCAAACCTTATAAACCATGTGAAGTCTAGCCTTAAAAAGAAGTTTGAAATTACAGACTTAGGACACTTGCATTATTTTCTTTGTCTTCAAGTCTTGCAATCCAAGGAAGGTATTTCCCTTTCCCAATCCAAGTATGCTTGTGATCTTCTACGCCATTTTCACATGGAAGACTGTAAGCTAGCCCCTTCTCCCTTTCAATCTAGAGCCAAACTTCCAATCACTTGTACTTCCCCTGAAGTTGATGGCACCTTATACCATCAACTTGTAGGAAAACTTTTGTATCTGACCCATACTTGTCCTGACCTTTCCTTTGTTGTTGGCCTTATTGCTCAGTTTATGCAAAACCCACATGAAAGCCATTGGAAAGGAACTAAAAGAATACATCATTATGTTCGAGGTACAGTTCAGATTGAGATTCATTACAGTGCAAAAGCGTCTCCTCTATTGGTTGGTGTCATTGATTCCTATTGGGCTGGTGACCCTGATGATCGGAAGTTTACTACAGGTTATGTGTTCACTCTTGGTTCAGGACCTATTACATGGGCTTGCAAGAAACAAAGTGCCATTTCTCTTTATTCAACAGAAGCAGAGTATCATGGAGTCGTAGAAGCTAGTAAGGAAGCCCTGTGGCTTCGTCAGATCCTGTCAAAGTTTGGCTTTTAGCAGCAGCATCGGACTACACTTTGGTTTGATAATCAAAGTGCCATTTGATTATGCAAAGATCCAGTCCAACATCAGCGCAACAAACACATTGAACTACACATGCACTTCATCAGAAATCTCATTCATGACCATGTTCTGGAAGTGCAATATTGTTCAATCGATGATCAAGTTGCAGACATCTTTATAAAGGGTCTCACAGATGCAATGTTTACTAAACTTCGATTTATGGTTGGAGTTCAGGAAGTTGTCACTAAGGGGGGATAGGATCTAATGCCTCCTTCCTTCTCCTATTGTGTCATATTTGTACATACTTCAATCCTATCCCAAGTTGTTCTTAAGGGGGGATGTTAGGATATTCCGACACATAGGAAATAGTTAAGTATAACTTGGTCTAGTGTAGAGTTAGGTAAAGTGTGTTTCTTTACTATGTACTTTTGTAACTTACAATCTGACATTCGCAATATGTAGTGATATGACGGTTCATTCTCTCCTCGGTATTACCGACACTTGATTTGTTGCTTAACACCTGATTAGTCCATGATCTCTATTTAAAGAGCATGGAGGGTCATTTGTAGGGTGACCGTTAATGAGAGAAGTTTATGTAAATTTTATTTATTTTATTAATAAATTGCCTGAAGTGGCCGTGTTGGCTCAGGCCATGGACTGTTTCCCTCCTTGAGGGTTTTAACTACGTCAAGAATACTGGTGTATTGATTTGTGATCTGTTTGTGAGCAGTGTCCTTTGGTGTTCTGTCTGAGGAACTTACCCTGTAAATTCCTACATCAAGTGCTTTAATTGTGGAAAATTTGGTCACTATGCTTCCAAGTGTCCTAAAAAGAAGAAGAAGGAATACGATCAAAGAGAAAAGTTCAGGAAAGTGCAAAAGAATAGGAGGAAGGAAAAAAAGAAAAGCTTGTACACTCAAGATGCCAAAGACGATGAAAGCCAAAAAGAGTTCATGCTTATGGATATAGACAATTTGGAAGTTGAAGCCATTAATTTTGATGGTGAAGAGGTTGAGGGAGACTTAGAAGGAGAGCTAGTTAGTACAATTGAAGAGATTAAACTAAATCTCAAAAGGAGTTGTTGGTCAACAAAAAACTTGAAGTCGTTGAACCACTACTCCTGCAAATCAAATAAGCTAACAAGATAAAAGAGACGTTAAACCAGCAGCTCAATGAAAAGAGTTAAGTATGTGGGAGTTTGGAAAGAGAAGTTGTTTTGTTGAGAAAATAGTTGGAAAAGGCAAAAAATCAGTTGAGTTTCAATCAAAAGCTTGGGAAAGGGAATAATAATTTGAATGAGCTTTTGGAAGCACAGAGAGTCTCCACAAATTGATCTAGTCTTGCATTTGAGGCTAAATCTAGCTCAAAATCAGAGTCAAAGGCAAAGAATTCATTTACCTTTGTCCAGGCAGCTACAAATGGTGACAGTGCAACAAAAAAAGAAGAGTCAATGCAACAACAAAAATACAAAAGCAATGTGCAACCCAATAGCCAACAACAACAACGCAATAACAAGAGGAAATTTTCCCATCCAAAGACAAACAACATTGAAGAGGCAAATTGAAATTCCTAGAGATCAGCCCAATAAACCTTTAGAAGTGGATTTTTTTTCTAGGTATGCAAACATGTTTGCAGGCTATTGCTTTACATGTACCAACTATGCAAGGTAGAATTATCATACTGACAGCTCATATCAAGAAGAAGAAAATATTAGAAATATCAAAAAATCAGACAAAGGATGAGGAGACCCAGGTATAACAATTCCTTTTCTCCTTTGAAGAATTTAATTCAATTCTATAATTCAAAAATTTTGGCTTCGAGAAGATGAGTGCATATTCAAGAATAAAAGGCTTGATCCATTTATTAAGAAAACCAATCAAGATCTCAAATATTGGAAAAAAGAATAAGGAGAATTCAGAACAATGCAACGTTGTCTTATATGCGCAGAATGAAGGCATTCATTCGTATGTTGACAATGGCTATTATATACACATTCCAGGAGACAAAAGTAATTTTTTTACATGGAAAATAATTGAGAAAGGCAATGTGTATATAAGGTTTTTCCATTGAGGGGAAATTGAGAAGTACAAGAAGAATTTTACATAGAACAACCATATAGTTTTCAGCTATCATATCTGCTAGATTATGTTTGCAAGTTAAATAAGGCCCTTTATGGTCTCAAGCAAGCCCCACGAGCTTGGTATTCCAAGTTGGATAGTCACTTACTAGAGTGTGCTTTCAAAAGAGGTATTGTTGATAGTAATTTGTATGTTAAATCTAATGATGGAAAATTAAAAGTGGTGATTGTTTATGTTGATGGTATTATATTTGGCAGTGATTCAAATCATCTAACATGCAAATTTGTAGCTAATATGAAGGCAAGTTTCAGATGTCTATGCTTGGAGAACTCTCTTACTTTCTTGGATTTCAGATTACACAAACTTCAAAAGGGATTTTTGTCTCACAAAGCAAGTATCTCTAAGAAGTATTGAAGAAATTTGGCATGGAGGAGTGTTCTTTAGTGAACACACCAATGGTTACAAGTTTCAAGCTTTGCAAAATTGATGAATCACCAAAAGTGGACCAGACTTTATATAGATCTATTATTGGCAGTCTCTTATATTTGATAGCTTCAAGACCAGACATTATGTAGGCAGTTGGTATTGTTGGAATATTTCAAGCAGCTCCCATATGGATCCATCTTCAAGAAGCTAAGATAATTCTCATATATCTCAGAGCCACGATGGACTATAGACTTTGGTATCCAAGAGGTAAATATTTTTCACTAACTATTTATACTGATGTTGATTGAGTAGGTAATGTAGATGATTGAAAGAGAACAAGTGGTGGTGCTTTATTTCCAGGAGATTGTCTAGTTTCATGGTTGAGCAAGAAGCAAGCTTCAATCTCACTACCTACCACTGAAGCAGAAAATATAGCAACAAATTCTTGTTGCACTCAACTCTCACATACGAAGCAAACTCTACATGATTTATAAGTGTTTTATGATCAACTTATTCCCATTATTTTTGATAATACAAGTGCCATCAACATGTTAAATAATCTCGTCTTTCACTTAAAGACAAAGCATATTCCGATCAAGTACTACTTTTTGAGAGAGCAAGTTGCAAATCAGACAGTCAAGCTAGAGTATGTATCTACAAAAGAACAGGTAGCTGAATTTTCACCAAACCTCTTCCAAGAGATTAGTTTGAGTATTTAAGGTAGAGATTGGTAGTTATTCCTCTTACCTCCCTTTTCCTTATAAAGGAAGAAAGGTAGCCAAAAAGCATTCAACATATAAATATGAAGATGTCAAGTCCACATGAACCATGTGATAGGGGGAGACTGATGATAGGGGGAGCATGTTGGTGTCTTTGCCATTGATGTCAGAGGGGGAGTAGTATTGGTGATCAAACACAATATGGAAAAGAAATTTAGACTAGGGGGAGATGTCTTGGTCAACAGAAAGGAAAGGATAACTACACCACAACAAGCTAGAAGTGCATTTCAAGGGGAGTGACATCCAAAGGAGGAGAAAATGATGATGCACCCTTTGTTTCTTTATGGAGTTGATCCAGTTTGATCAAGGTGTTGCCGTCAATTCCAAAGAGGGAGAATGTTATAAATGTGTTATCATTGATGGAAAAGGTGATTAGGATGGAGGAAACAATAGAGAAGAATGCAAGAAGAATGCAAGAAGAATGAATAAAAACTAAAAAAAAAGGTAAAGGAAAAGTTAGCGATGATGTAGAGACTTTGAAGCCATTTCTAGCTCATAAGATCTCTTCAAACATAGCTGGAACCCACTCAGATGGATAGATATCCGAAAGAGGTTTCCAATGGTATATGGAAGTTCACAAATTTCCTCCTAGATCACAATTTAGAGCCATTCGTAGTCAAGGGACCCCAAAGTCAAATATTGCAGGGCTAAAGTGTTGGAGGACCCATTGGAGAAAGTTATGACTGGTGGAATTACTCTATATGGGGGAACTAGTTGGCGGAGAAACTATCCAAACGACCAAGCTGAAGTGGCCTGATAAAAAAGAAGTGAGGAGTATTTTAATTGGTCGTTAGTGGAGCTCATTAACATACAACCCTGGAAAATACTTCCCCAGAAGAAACATAGAAGTGCATGCAAGTGTTAAAGTCAAGGAGCTGGGAAGCCAGGAATCAGAAGAAATAGGAAGTGTGCATGGGAATTTGAGCTGGGGAATTGGGAGCTAGGGAATCGAGAGCTAGGGAGCCAGGAAGCCAAAATCCGTAAGATGGTAACCATAATAAATAGGAATTATGCGTGAGCATTAGAGTTTAGGAGCTAGGAGCTAGGAGCTAGGGAACCAGAAAGTCGGGGAAGTCGCAGAGGTTTAAGCCAAAGACATAGACTTGTCTAAAAGAAAAAATCAGGAAGACGAGCTCAAGAAATAGGAAAAATGCTGACAAGTGACATTCTATCAGGTGACAGAGAGTGTGCTAGGTCACAATTTTTGTTGCAGTTCTATGTGATTGAGCGCCTTCAAGCTATAATCAATACAAGGGTCGCGTTCAGAAAGAAAAAACATGAACAAGTCAACAATTTTTAAAAGACCAATGTCATGGAGATATGCAAATTTTAAATATAATGATTGGCCCATGATTAAAGGCCTTAAATGAATGAGTCGACAACTTTTAAATTTGGTGTACATGTCAAATAAAATAAAGCACTAAAGCAGGCATGAATGGAGCTAGTGGAAGAATTTAGTAGAACATACAATTGAGTATCAGATTTGGTAGTTAAGCCAAACCTAGAGATGCACCATAAATAGGAGACCTCTGCTAAATCATGAAACTTAGTTAAGGAAAAACAACAGATTAACTCAGTTTTCGCAGAGAGATAGTAGAACATTGCTAGAATACTTGGAGAGCAGATTCAGAAGACTTAGCTGAACAAGACAAAGGCAAAGAGAAGAGATTGCAAAAATCAAAGTGCAATATAACTAAGTTAAATTTCCAAAAATATAAATCTAAATTTCTTTATAAGCATAGTTGAATTTGCAAAGTGTGGAAGGAACAAAGGTGTGGAATTGTGGATGAAGGTGAATTGTTCACTAATATGAAATTGTTGAAGGTGTTTGAAATGGTGGTTTTGGTGAGTGTTTGGGAGACAAATTGACTCATATTGCAAAAGGGAATGACTTCATGATTTGAATATTAAATTGTATGAAATATGAATCATTAAGGTCATGACATTTGTAGCTTGTGAAGCAGGGGTTGTAGCTCCTTCCAGTAGTTGTTGGTAAATACTTAGGGGTTGAATCTCCTTTCAGGAGTAGATGATAAATCTAAGGGTTGTAGCTCGTTTTAGTTGTAGTTGATAAATTGGGGAGTAGTTTCTTCCTATCGATTGTAGCCATAGAACTTTGTAACAACAAGTTGTAGCTTGCCTTGTGAAGAAATTGAAAGAAGGATTTGAATATTTGCATCTTCTAATTGTGATACATATGTTATTTCTCTACATGTTCATATTAATTGCTGGAAAGTTTATTGGTGTCTTAATATCTTTGCAAGTGAAAGGAAGTTTTAAAATTCCTACAATGTTGATTCACTCCCCCTAAGTATTGTCCTTGTTTCTAACGTTAACCTCTTTCTATCTTCTTTCTCAATTTGATTTCCTTCCCCTTATAAGTGAGGGAGAGGGAAGTGAATCATTTTAAGGACCTCTGCAATGAAAGTGGACATAATTTTTTTTTCTTCTCCCTTATATTTTTCTTCTTCTAATTCGTGTTCAACTACTTCTAGAATTTTCTTTTAGGATTGTTTGATGGATAATTTCCTTCTGTGGATAGAAGCAAACTCCCTATATCTAGTGGCTTGATCTAGAAATAACAGAGACAACAGGAGTTATTTTTTCCTTATAGAGTCTATAATATGGAAGAAATACTTACCTGGAATCCAACACAAGCTCTCCTCTTCTCCTTGCTTGTAAGCTCCAACTCCAACTCCAAATGCTAAAACTGGAACCTCCAAAACAACTAAAACAAGCAAGAGAACCAAAATATACAAATATCATATAATAACATCTCTAAACAATGATTCAAGAAGGCATTTTTCTACATATGCATAAATGAGACATAAATATAGGAAAACAAAGCACTTTTTATATTAATGAATGTAGGAGAAGATAAAACCCTTTCAAATCTTGACCTTGAAGATGTATCCCAACTATCTTGTCCTTCTTTTTCACAAAGCAAGCCTTCAATCAAAAATCACGTGCATGGATGGATAATGGATCCTTAGGCATAAAGCAACAGCTCGAGGGCATAACTAAGAGTCTCCAATAGCCAACCCATACTCTATGGGAGGCAGTGTATTTATAGGGTAAAAGAGGTGGTTTGGGATTTCCCATTCTAGGACTTATATCCACATTAGAGGGAGGATAAGTTATAGGGATAAGAGATAATACCTCAAGAGTAGGAGTTTGAGATTTAATCCAATAGTAAATAGTTAAAAAAACTTAAGAAGCTTTTAGAAAGATAAGATTCAAAATTATTTTTTATTTTTACTGAATTCCAGGGGAAATCACACTTGCAGTGAAGCCAACATGCACTAGTCAGTGCAGTTTCTCTATGTACAACTTGTAGCATTGTATTTTTCATGAAGGCTAAGTGCGATGGGTCCAAAAATTAGGTTTTTGAGCCATTTAACCCATAATTCTTGGAACTTTTGGAGAGAGAATGCTCTTCGTTTTGAAGGGGATGAATGCAAAGTGTCAATGGATGTTGATTGATCCAGTTTCAAGGCCATTTGATTGGATGTGAAAAAATAACCTATAACAGATTGCCCCCTAAAGTAGAAAGTCAGAAGTAGTGGTTAAGGACTGAAGTGCTTTACCATGTGACAAGTCTGAATCAAGAATAGATTGGTTGAGATCATCAAATGTCTGTTACAATACATAATCGTCATGATATCATTGATGAGGTAGGCATTCCCATACTCATCATATAAGTCAATTTACATGTACATGTACAATAATCAGAATCATGCCCACTGATGGCAGATTGTGAACCCATGCTTGGATAATTTTTTGAACGATCATATCCAACACACTTTGTAATCTTATATGAATCCTGAAATTCTATCTCGGGTGGATGAAACTAGATCTGGGGTCTCCTACCTCGTCACTCGATACTACGAGTATAACCATGTGAATAAATGTTTTGGAGTCGAACATGGTAGACACCATCTAATTACTAGCCAATAATGGAATTCATTAACATATGTGAGACGAACCACCGATAATGATAAAGGCCCTCAAGGTACTACAATACAATCTATGCGGTGAAAATAAATGAGCTAAAGTCGAACACCACACAAAATCATTCGGTCAAAGGCCAATGATGAGAACCTATCGCCAAAAGCAAGGAAACTTGCCATTAAGGTATACAAGATCCAAGGCACTGAAGGGAGTTTCTAAGCCAAATTATTGGATAATATGTTGATACCAATAGGAAGTGACCCATCGTAGGAGAGATTTAATGTATCCTCCATCAATGACATGAAATGGGTATCAAGATTTGAGACAGAGTGTGATGATACAAAGTTGGAGCAGGAGCGACAAACATGAAGCAAGGCTTAAGTGTATTGTAGAAGATTTCAATTGAGGGTGGACTTTCTCCTTAACATATCGACAACACTGATATAGAGTTGGCAGCATTGACCCAAAGACCCTTCATGAAGGCTTTCAATAAAGCATGATCAGAAGAGAGGTAAGTGAATTCCCCAACATAAAGAAATCATAGAGATGAAGTGAAAGAGTGTCATGTTCAAGAGCGACTCGCTACCATTAATAGGTTTGATGCCCTGTTTTCCCAATTTCCCAACCATTTCTCGCTAGTACCTCTTTATTTTTGACAAACTTGAGGACGATAACATATGCATGATCTATAAGTTCATCCTTTAGATGAATCCTCCTAAGTATTTTTAACGAACCTTGAGAAGGAGTGATTTGGTCTTGTCATGCTTGACGAGTCCAACATTGTTTAATAGTTTTACGAGTCTAGTGAAGGCATAACTTGACTTCTTTATCATGTTTAGAAAGATTGAAAAAGAGTCTAAAAATAAAACTCCAATGATGTCCCTTTTCGTAAATTTGTCTCTTGGGCCTAAAAAAGGCGTAAAACAATGCTCGGGAGAAACTTTTATAAATGTTTGACTAAAGTATTCTTTTTTCTTAAATAGTCCATCCATTCTAGAAAAGGGTTAAACTTATACTGGGCATACGTCTTTTAATTTACTTTCACGAGTTCTAAAAGACAAGTACTTGGCAATCTTTTCATGTTTTGGGAATCTGAAAAGAGCATAAAGAGGACTCTAGGGGAATCCTTTTCATAAGTTTAACGAGCCCGAAAAGTGAAAAATTACACTTATTCATAAAAATGACTTGTATTTTAAATGTAACATGCATTAGATCCTTCATTTATCATTTAACCTGCGCAGAGCACCATAAAAAAAAAAAAAAAATAAATAAATAAAAATAAATAAATAAATAAATAAAAAATAAATAAAAATAAATAAATAATAAATAAATAAATAAATAAATAATAAATAAATAAATAAATAATAATAATAATAAATAAATAAATAAATAATAATAAAAATAATAAAAATAATGATAATAATAATAATAATAATAATATAAATAAATACATGATATATGGTAAAATTAGGTTAAAAACATTAAAAATATTAAAATAATGACTTATTTCGACCATAAAAGTGTAAAAAAGTAATTTTATTTCTTAACATTGTCATTTACCAATTTGCGAGATCTCTTAGTGATTTTTACCTTGAATCTTCATCAGGTGATTAGGGCCAATTCAGTGAACCATTTCAAGCACCGTCAGTTCCAAGAGGTCTATCCTTTCTCGTCATTTTCACAGTTTTAGTTTCTTATTTGACGCATTTTTGGGGCAGAATTTTTTAATTTTTGGCACTTAGAATTCACCTTAGGCCCATCACACTCTTCTTACTCTTCTTATATCGGGATGTGCAATGGGTCAGCTAAGTTTACACTAATCAATGTGAACCAATGCACTTACCAGGGAGGGTAAGTGCGATGGGCACAGTAAGGGTTCCAAAATTTTAATTTTAAGTAATTTTCTCCTAAAAATTTTCACATTGCTAATTTAATGTGTTTTTTCATGTTATTTGGCATATATCTACCAAAGTAAAAATTGCCTTAAGCTACAGAGAAAGGGAGCATGAGGCTCAAGACATTACTGTTGCAAATGATCTAGCAACAATGTAAGCTTTAAGAAATCATGGGTTATTGAAGTTCTTCCAGATTCTGGGCATGAGGGCCTAGTTAGAGTTGCTAGAATATTTTGTAAGATCTTGGGACGTAGAGGGACAATATTTCAGGATTGGAGAGCACATTTTCACTATAGATGTTGAAGACATCTATTTTCTAATAGGGCTCTCACATAGAGGGGCTCCCATTTCATTATCTAGATACAATAGAGGTGGAGAGATAGTGCGAGATTACATAGTTATCCATTGTCAGCCTCACTCTCAAGAAACTAAGGATGGGGAAATCAAAATAAAGGATGTTATTCAATTCCCCATCAAGACAATCCTATTTACCATTACTTGTTTGGCTGAGAATGATGCTCTACATTTAGCTACAAAGTCCCAAATGTTGTATGCTTTAGAATGCTTTGCACCTACAGTCTTCAATTGGTGTGAAGGGGTCTTGGTTAATATGAAGGAATAGCTCAATAGAAAAAATACCATACTATTGAAGAACTTTGGGTATGGTTCTATCATAGTGTCATTCGCTTTGCAGAGGGTACCATTACTATGATCTCAGTGGATATCCCGTGAGCTACCTAGACCTAGATAGCCTCGCATGAGGCAATGGGTAGACTTAATGGCTCAACACGGAGGAGGGTCTATGATGAAATTTGCTCCAAATTTCTTTAGATGGTTGTGGGAATAGTTGATTATGATGGAGGACTACCTGTATGTAAAAGTTGATTTCCGTGGAGACCCAGAGGTCATTTTACCAGAAGGAGAGCAATGGAGTGACACGGATAAAAATAATGCCATTTTGGATATTTTTGGTTTTTTAAGTTTCACATTTTTTTGTTTTTAATGTATCAAAGACTAACTATTGGTTTTACATGCATATATTAGACCACTGAGACTAGTGGGCATGTCCCTACTCCATCGACGAGTGTGGCCACAACTGGGACATTCTAGAGTCGATGAGGCAAAGATGGACGAGTTAGGAGATTAAGACTTGGCAGAGACATTAGTCGAGTTTGAGCACCATGTGGAGGGATTAACTCGTCCTATTCCTGACACTAGGGTTGATGATATCCCAATCCATTTACAGAGTTACACTAAAGGGGTTCCAACTTCGATCAGTCAACTGCTGCCTAAGGTTGCCCACGCGATTGTGTGTTACCATGATTACCACTAAGATTAGTCAGCTAGGGATTTAAAGCCACATTTTTCCTTTTACATGTATTCAGATATTCTAGGTCATGAGCCATATGTGTCTCAGACACAATTTTTGTAAAACTTAAACACTATTTACAAATTTAATCCCTGGATGTTTTCTACTTTATTCTGCTATCTTGTACAATATGTGATGATGATTGTATATTTACAAACGTTACAAACATCTGCCTAAAACATGATTAATATCCAATGCATCCGTTAATGTATTAATACTTCTAAGGACATGTTGATATGCAATGTAGTCAAAATGTCTCTCTAAAAAGCGAACTCTAAAAAACATACGCAACATAGTTGGACTTCTTAATAAATAAACATTATTCAAATGTAGTGCCACGAGTTGTGAATCAAGTTTGACGAATACCATGCAAAATGACATTAGGAAATAGTTTGATCACTACGTTATACTCAGTGATATTATTAGTTGAGCAACCGATGCAAATTGCTTGCAAATTCACTAACTCGTCATTAGGAGCATAGATTTCCCACATTGTGGAGGAAAGGTTTAGGTACTATGACTAGCACTATCAGCATAATCAACATATGGTTGAGGGAATGTTAACATCTATAAATCAAATTTAATCCAAGTTAAGCAGAGGCAGTAGAAAACTCTTAAGAAAATGCATTGCAAACACACCAACAAACCTGTACAATATGTACATAGTGACTATGTAGAAAAGTTATAAGCATAGTATTTTTTGAAGTACAACCCATTTCGGGGTTGCGCCAAGGGAATTCCATCAAAGTATACAATCTATTAGGCCCCTTTTGTAAGTACATGTTTAACTATATATGGACTTAACCACATTGGTTCGAGTTTCCCAGCTCGTAATTTATCAGCTTATTGGTCATACAAAAGGACCAAATCACCCTCTGAGACGGAACAAGGTTTAAAATCTTGGTCATATTGTGCTTTGACATGTTTTTTGTGAGCCTCATTGGCCATCGCAGCATCATGTCGAGTCTCATCTAGACGAGCTAAGTGCAAAAAACATTCTTCTTCAGCGGAGGTAGTGGGAAGAAGTTTGACGAAAATTTTTAACGACGGAATTTCACATTCATTTGGAAGAACGACTTTCAGATGATATACTAGTTGAAAATTTGTGAATCCAGTTGCAATTTGGAAAAAGGTGTGGTATCCCCACAAGGTTGAAAAAAAAAAATAATAGGCCAATTCGTTTTATGAATCGCTACCATGCGTCAAAGCATTTTCTTTAAACCTTATCAATGGCTTCTACTTGATCGTTGGCCTATGGGTAGTAGGGAGTTGAGCTATCATGTTATAAGACCAACTTGGCAGTGAGTTTGGACATCATTTAATTACGAAAATGTTTACCACGGTCCATGACTATATCTTGTGGCACATAAAATATAGCAATAGCATGATTAAAGAGGAACAATGCAACAATTTTTTTGTTGTTGTCATATGTAGGCATCACTTTCGACCATTTAGTAAAATAATCTACTGCAACGATTATGTAACTATTCTCCCCGACTAAGCGAGGTTTACAGCTCATGAAGTCAATTCCCCATTTGGTAAAGGGTCAAACAACGACAAATGGATGCAAAGGAGTAAGTGGAGCACGAGATTTACGGTTATGGATCTGGCATGCATGATACTTTTGGACTACTAGGATACAATCTCTGAACATAGTCAGCCAAAAGTAACCGAAACATAAGATTTTATGGGTGGTATTATATCCAGGTATATGTTTGTCGCATGCGCCAGCATGAAATTCATTCAATTTTTTCTCGACCTCCTCATGTGTGAGGCATCGTTGGAAGATTGTGTTGATACCATGTCGATAAAGGGTGTGGCCAGTTATGATATAATGACGAGACTCATACCAAATAAGATGTTGATCAAAACGAGTGGTTTCAGGCCAGAAAGTTTGGGTTTGCAGATAAATGATGATATCTCCATACCAAGGATTAAAAGAGTCTATATGAAAAAATGTTTCATCAAGGATAAAATCGTCAGTTGTTGTTTTGACATAAAAGAAATAAGGTCGCAAATCAATTTGACAAATGTTAGAGATTTATTTGACTTGGATTTAATGAACTCCAAATCAAACTCTTGGAGGATAACAATCCACTTCAAGTATTTCCCCCCTAGAAATTGATGTGACAAGATATAGGTAATGTGGTTGCAATCAAAAACCACAAGAATCTTGCGAATCAGAATATAGTGGCGAAATATTTGAACAACTTGGACAGTTTCCAAAGCTAACTTTTCAACAAGGGAGTACTTGGATTCAATATCGATCAAATTACGACTCAAGTAATAAATAGGGTGTTCATCACCTAAGTCATCCTCTTGTACCAATACCATAGTGATATTGGTAACAACCGCAGTAAGATACATGAAATAGTCTCGATGCTAATAAGGGGGATATAGTAACGATGCTTGGGCTAATATACTCTGCAAGGCATCGAAATCCTTTTAAGCGATATCATCCCAATGAAAGGGAACCCCTTTTTTCAATAAACGAGTAAATCATTTACTAAGTTCTGCATAATTAGGAATGAAATGTCATAGCCTTCCCTTGCAAGCATTGTAACTGTACAAGAGAACGAGATGGAAAATCGAGGATTTCCTAGAATTTCAGGGGATCAATGTGGATCCCTTGTTTGGACACAACGAATCCTAGAAGTCAACCAGATTGAACAAGAAAGACTCACTTGTGTGAGTTTAGTCAAATATTATAGTGTCATAACAATATTACTGTCAGATGCATGGGATGGTCTTAATGACTCTTATAGTGGGCATGAAAGTATCAAGGTATGGTTGCACAATATGCTTAATATCGTGAAGAGCATAATTCATTGTCTGTTGGAAAGTTGCTCCTACATTCTTAAGATCGAAAGGAAGTTTGCGATAAGAAAGCGTACCCCATGGACAAATGAACACAGTGTTATGTTGGTCAGGTGGGAGTATGTTTATTTGATTGTAGCCATATACGCCATCCATAAATGAGAAAATTTCACTCTCAATGCAATCATGAACAATTTTGTCGATAAAATGGGTTGGGTAGTTGTCCTTGGGACAAGCTCTATTAATATCGCGATAATCGACACATACTCGAATCATACCCTATTTCTTCATCATAGGATCAATGTTTGAGAGCTAATCGGTTAAAGGAATGGGATAAATAAAACCAACAGACAAAAAAATTTCAACTTCTGCCTTAATCGCAGCAACTTTCTTACGATGAAATGGATGCAAATGTTGTCTAACTAGCTTGGCATCTGGATATTTTTAAATTTCGTGCACGACAATAATGGGATCAATTCCTGACATCTCTTCATATATCCAAGCAAATACGACACAAAATTATTGAAAAAATTCCTTGTAAATCTTAATCTCGTTTAGAGAGCAAGAAGCACCTATATGGATATTTTCAATAATCTTGGGCTTAACTGAAATGTCGAGGGGAATAATGTCCTCAATATTTTCTAGGTTTTTGTCATAATTCACCTCATAAATTGATATGGGATTATGAGGTTCCTCAGTAAACGTGGGGGAGAAAAAGTCTTTAAAATTATTCTCAAGAGTGTGTTGTTGAGGCAAGAAAGACAAACGATGATGATTATCGTCCCAAGGTTTCTCATCTGACATCATGATCTCCATGATGCTTTCATTGGTGGGAAAGGTGTTGTCGAAAGGATCAGATTACGAAACTAAACTTGAATCTTGAGAGGAAAAATAAACCGATTTTACTAAGTTATTGTTTTCAGAATTTTCCGAAAAGGCCGGGTGAATAACCTTATAATCTAATTCAATGGGCTTGAGTGACATACGATCACCAAAATATTAAATGATGGAACTGTCAGGCACCATCCAGGGATCATATGGAATAGTACTAGACGAAGTCATGTTGATTGGAGCAACTGTAGAGGGTATGTCAGAAGGAGGAAGAGTAAAATTTCTCATTAAGGATGAGTCTTTTAATAATCCTACTCCAACATTTTCAAAAGGTAGTGGAGTCTTTCCCATAAGAGGGATGTTTCTAGTAGTCTGGGAATCAACAACAAAAAAGGCAAGCTGATCAATGGCTACAATGCCTCCCTGGTGGGGGAAAGAAATCATCCGAAAATAGGATTAGGCTACATCTACCATAGCATAAATCCAAGTGCATCTGAGTAGGAGGTTATAATATAACTTTCCATCGACGACCTCAACTTCTACCGAGACTGTTTTACCAACTAATTCTACTGGCAAGGAATTTATAATTCTGTAAGGTTTAAATCCTCTTTCGTCAAAATATTGAGTGTCATTAGTGACTAAGTAAGGGAAGGAGAACCTAAGTCTTTCCAACATGGCATACACATGATGCAAGTATTGGCACCTTCATCCACAATGGTGTGGAAGATATTTTTGCCTCTAACCACAACTTGAATCATAAATGCAAGTTGGGGCGGAACATTAGGTGTATAATTCTCGTGATTGAACACAACGAGACTCAAATTTGAAGTATCTACTCCTGCAATGGTTGTTAATAGTGATTTCCTCTAAGTAAGATAGTTCTACAATACCTCGAGAGTAGACATAGTTGAAGGAGATTTGGCTAAATCTTCAACCATATTATAGTTTTGTGAAACTCTCACATGGGGGTTAAATGATGATTTATGAATAACCCTTTTGGGAGGTTTAATCATCAGCTCATGAGAAAGTTTCTCAATTTGAAGAGGACCAGACATGGGTGGAGTAGAACTAGAAGGTTGATTAGTAGCCTTTCTAGCTGAAGGATTCAGATTACCATAATCTTTATTTCTAGTGGTCACCGAGACATGTTTTTGACACATGGATACATTGGAAGTGTTTTCGGAAGAAGAGGATGCATCTTGGGCAACCGTTTTCTTCTCCTGGTTAGGGAAAGAATCCATCAACGCGATAGCTGTAGTGGATGCAATCTTCAAAAATCGATTGATTTGTGCTCGAAGTGGACAATCCTTGGTGAAATGTTCATCATTACAGATAAGACAAGGGTAACGAGGCTTACGCTTATCGTCAAGAGACTGATTCTTCTGCTTATCCTATGGAGGCTTTTCCTATTTGTTCCTACCTTTACCCTTTTTCTTACTTCGAGGTTGTTGGGATTTCCCTTTGGTTGCTTGAGCACCATTTATCTCAGAAGTACTCACACGAGCAGGATTAGAGGGGCTTTGATTGGTCATAGTTGGAGCATAATTTGAATTAGTTTGATTACAATATTTGCTCATTGATCGTTGACTGATGGAACCAATCACACCATCAACACCATGTGATTCCTTCGAAGGAGCAGGTGGAACAATATTCGAAGGTCCCATAGCATTGGGTATCTTGTCTTTAAGTGTTCCAGATTAAGTGAATGTAATCCAAACATTGAGCATGAGAAATGACTTGCTCTTCAGTAACAAGTTTTCCTTTGGCAACGTCTTCAATTATAGAAGGTAGCAAGGATTTAATGAACCATTATGCCAACAACTGATTAGGAATATAAGTTTTCACCAGACGATGTCGATGCCTCCACTCATGTATATGATCAAATATATGAGTAGAGTCAGATTGCTTTAAGGAGGTCAAAATATCAATACTAGTTTCGTAATAGATGGGTAATTGGAAAAGGGTTAGAAATGTGGTTGTCAATGCATTAAAGTTGTTGAATGAAGCTCTTGGTAATTCAACATACCACCCTGCTTTCGAACCAATAAGAGTTCGTTGGAAAAGTCATAAACGAATGGAGTCATCATTTATGAAGCTTGACGAACACCATAAATGATAGGTCATGATGTGATTTAACAGATCTTCTCTAGGGTTTCCCTTAAACTTTAGAATGTCCCTCGGCAATTTGGTTGGAATAGACAACCACCTTGAAGGAGAATGACAATTCAGATCATTCATTAACCATAAGATATCTGGTAACTCTAACATTGCAATGAACGGTAATTGCTTATTAAAGTCAGTTTGAGGAGGTTGACCTTGTGGATAACGGTTAACTGGTGGTGGAGGGTATCCTGGATACGATGGAATGGGTTGAGCTATGGCCACTTGCATTCCACCGGGATAAGGAGGATTTTGATAAACATGATAACCGAGACCAGGTTGCCCAATTCCATTGAAAAATTTTTAATATTGGGAAGGATTAATTTGGATTTATTGGCCTCGATAAGGTATTTTGGTCTAGTTGTTTGGCCAACAGGAATTTGTGCGATACCTTGGAATGCTTTCCCAAATGGAATTTGCATTATTCCAATACTAGGTTGATTAGTTGACACATGTGACATGCTTTGAAAAAGTTGGTTAACTTACATATGTGGAATAGCTTGACCAAGTGTGTCAAATGGAGTTTGTAATAAACCTTGAATAGGCTGGGTAGATGGGATTTGAGAAGTCCTTGGTACCATTTAACTAGTTTGTATTTGGGATACATCCTGAACAAGTTGACTCATTTGAAGCATAAATTGGGCAATTTGAGGTATGGATTGAACAAATTGACAAGTAGGAACCTGAGGCATAGATGGAGTAGGTTGAGAGGTTGGGATTTGAGTTAAGAGCAAATCAGGTTGAACATGCAAGGTAGGATTCCAAGGAGGAGACCCCATTCCTAGAAATGGGGCACCCGTAGGAAGAGGACTTGAATAAGGCAGAGCATCAACTTGTAGCATTTCATCATCGGACAGGAACATTCCAACAACAGGTTGCCTCCGAGCTTAAGGATAAGGAATGAATGGAGGCAACTGCCCCCTAGGGAGAGGGTACCGAGTATAGGACAAAGTAGGTTGTTGTAAGTGTTCTAATCCGCTTAGAAACGCACCATATTTCTCCTCCAAAGGAGGTTGAGGCACAATAGGTTGAATAGGTTGTGAGGCACTCGTTAAGGGGGGACCAAATGGTATTCCAGATGAAGATGGTAAATGAAAAGTCTAAGGACTAATCAACACACCAGAAAAGGTTACAGACAATGACTGGTAGCTAGGTGTCACTGACGGATCAACATACAGGTGAGTCCCTAGTTAAGTGGAAAACATAGAAGTTAATGTAAGTTTGGTCAATTCACTCATGATAACAGATACAATTGAGTAATCATTGTCGACTCATGCATGATTATACTTTTCAAAGGAATTTGTTGAGGAAAGTTCAAAGGTGAATTAAAACGAGGAGTTTTATATAAAGGAGCTTATAAACGAGTATCAGGGGTACTAAAAGGAAAAACTTAATAAAGAGGAGTGTCTGCAAATCATATAGGAGATCATGGTTGAGAAGACTCTTCCTAAGGAATTTCCTTAATACTCAAAATACCAGGTGGAAGTGGTTCTCCATCAAGACCCAAAAACACAGGTTGTGGTTGAGATAAAGGTAGAGAAAAAGAAGAATAAGTTCTCGAGGTAGTTTGTTCAGTTATTTGTGGTTCCTCGGGTTATAAAGTGTCTGAATCTACAAATTCAGGTTCAGTGATTTCAGGTTCTAATGACTCAAGAGTTTCAGTTTCAAACTCACCAATTTGTAAAGATGTAATTTTGGGTTTGGTAGGAAGTGATGATTCTGGTTGATTAATCTCAGATGTGGTTCCAGAAGGGGTAGATTCCAATGCACTAGGTTTGGTAGTTTGCATTTTCTTGTTCTTACGATGACTAGGTGTTATCTTTGGAGGTAGAGGAGGCAATATTTGCATTCTATGTGAATGATGGGGGTGTTTAGGGTGTTCTTCCATGGTAGATTAATTGATTTTAGAAAAATAAAGACACATATAAAAATAAAAAAGGGTGACTAGGAAAAAGGGTTTACCAAGTCACTGTGCACTGCAACATACCATTGTTGGCATGTGCATGCAATCTCCTTGAATGTTATGTTCAATGTATCACATTTAACAAGGTGGCCGACTCAGTTACCTATGAAAATATTGCAACCTAGTGGGGACTTCCAAAATATACCTAGAGGTACGTGGAAGCGTAGTCTGTAGTAGTGTTGTCTATTACGTAATCGCACGATGGGAGTGTTATGATATAATTAGATGTACATGGTGCATCGTCCTATATACCCAAAGGAATGTAAAATAATGTTCCAAAATACTTTGATGTACGTGGAAAACCATCAATCCTCACGATGTAACACTGACAAGTAACAATAACTCCTACGTTTAACGACGCCAAAAGAAATCTTCTAGCCTAGACCACTATGTGTGTCATTAATGTTCCAAATGCTCCTTAGGTTAATTCAATAAATTTAAAGTTGATCTTGATTAAAGTTTCAGTTTCAAGGCTCACGAAATGAATTCACCTAAACTTCCTATAATGTAACTAGCATGATTAAAAGAACGCGTTATCATTGAATGAAGATCTATCTAGGGGAAGGAAGAAGTTTCAAACAATTATATAGAAAGAAAGAACTTCCTAATTAAGATCTTCAAATGTACTATTCCAATTCAATTCAAAGGCTTAATGCATGAAGACAATGAAAATTTTCTTTTATTTTCCTTTTCAATTTTCAAATGCAATGAAAATTGAAATTCGACCGGATTATTGAATCAAAAGAATTCAAATAGACTGAAACTATAATATGGAAATATTTTATCAAATCAACAATCAAGAAAAGTGATAAAAACCCTAATTGACAAGAAGAAACACAAACAATCAAACTCTCATCAAATGGAAATCAGACTCAAATTTAAACAGGTTGTTGGTTTTACAGAGACATTGACTAGTTCAAAGACTCAGGAAAAATCATTGCAATCAAAATAGAATTGAGAGCAAGGCATAAAAATGCAATTTTTTTCATCCTACAAGACCATCACAGTCTATATATGACAACCAGTGTGAGTCATCACACTTACAGAGAAAGACAAGCGTGTTGGGTCGCTCTGTCGTAAAACAAAAAGTGCATTGGGATTGATTTCACTCAAAAGGCGAAAAACAAACCCTACCAAGCTTAGAATTATACTTTCCTAAGACTGATAATTGTCTGAACAAGTCAAATTGATTCATTTTCAAAGGTCCTAAAATACTAGGCAAATAAAACCGCTAAAGGAACATCATGTTCCAAAGTATGGTTGCCAAGTTGTTTGACGAAGAATTTCCTTCTACGGATAGAAGCAAACTCCCTAAATCTGGTGGCTTCATCTAGAAATAACAGAGACAAATGGAATTATGTTTTACTTAGAGAGGTTATAATATGGAAGAAAGTCTTACCTAGAATCCAACGCAAGCTCTCCTCTTCTCCTTGCTTGTAAGCTCCAGCTCCAACTCCAAATGCTAAAAGTGGAACCTACAAAACAACTAAAACAAGCAAGAGAACCAAAATATACAAATAACATATACTAACATCTCTAAACAATGAGTCAAGAAGGAATTGTTCTACATATGCATAAATGAGACATAAGTATAGGAAAACAAAGCACTTTTTATATTAATGAATTTAGGAGAAGATACAACCCTTTCAGATCTTGAACTTGTAGATGTCTCCCAACTATCTTTTCCTTTCTTTGCTACAAATCAAGCCTTCAATCACAACTCAAATGCATGGATGGATAATGGATCCTTACCCATAAAGTAACAACATGGGGAGCATAACTACGAGTCTTCAAGAGGCCACCCAAACTTTATGGGAGGTAGTGTATTTATAGGATAAAAGAGGTGGTTTGGGATTTACCATTCTAGAACTGAGACCCACATTAGAGGGATGATAAGTTCTAGGGATAAGCGATAAGAACTCAAGAGTATTATTTCAAGATCTAATCAAACAGTAAATAGTAAAAAAAAATCGGGAAGCTTCTAGAAAGAGAAAATTCAAAGTTATTTTTTATTTTTACTGAATTCCAAGGGCCATCACACTTGCAGTGAGAGAAACATGCACTTGTTAAAGAAATTTCCCCATGTACAACTTGTAATAGTGTGATGGGTCCAAAAATTAGGGTTTTGAGTTGTTTAACCCATAATTCTTGGAACTTTTGGAGAGAGGATGCTCTTGGATTCGCAGGGGATGAATGCAAAGTGTCAATGGAGGTTGATTAATCCAATTTCAAGGCCATTTCATCGGATGTGACAAAATGACCTGTAATAGGGAGGGTGTCAAAACCACAAATGTAGATGCCTTCAAATTTTTTAATACTAAAATATATGAGCTTTTGATTGAAGGCAGTGATCAAGTCTTTGGAATTTCCTCTACCACTTCCAGCTGGTCCTCATGGGCTTCGATTTTAGTGGGTTCCTCTTGATTTGGTGGATCAATTTTATTTATTTCCACCATTTATTTTTCTCATCTTCTTGCTCAAGTACACCAAATATGTTGTTGGTTGGGAGCTCTTTTTTCACATTGATATCCCTTGGGTTATCGCTTCTTATAACTTCTAGATACTTGTTTATATGGTTCAAGTTCTTTGTTTAATGAAACAAGGCCCTACTTCAAATGGTGTCGTGTTCCTTGGATTTTTTAACAACCTTTTGCAAAGTGACCATAATCATGATAGGGTTACACCTAAAGAGAATTTAGTCATCATCAAGGGTGCATAGCTCCAACCCTCCATATTGAATTGGACTGCCTTTGGCATACCCTTTCCTAAATCTATTTCTAACAACATTCTACACAAGAGTAAATTTTCCTTTTAAGATAAGCCAATTTATATAATCCCCAAAATGCTTCCTATGGATTTAAGATAATATTTGTCCTATAAAAGGATTTGGAGATGTGGAAATATCACTCACACTAGGATAGTTGATATTTCCACGAATGGATCAAAGTCTAAGGTCTAGTGGTTAAGAAATTATCCCTTAGAATTGATGAAGTAGGGACTTGATTTAAATATTTTATCTCACTCTTCCTTCTTGTCAAATAAAAACAAATAATAATCTTGGCCACAATAATAACCAAATACTTGGCATGGGACAATAGCTTGGTGCTTTGAGATCCATTCTTGGACTTCTTGAGGGTGCATAAAAGACTAGTAAAATTTTCAATAAGAGCTTCCTTGTGAAACATTATGGCTTTCCTCTTCAACTCTAGAGGCATATGTAGCTCGGGTATGGATTCGACTCTTTTAACAAACTTACTCTTCTTCAAGCATTTTCCACCAGCAAAAGTGTAACACCCTCCTCCAAAATTTACCCAAACAACCGGCCAACCGGGGTAAGCATGTGACTAGAAGTCACTATTATATGATTCAACCTCCTAACTCACGTTAAGGAAGTGAAACTGATGAAAACACACCATACAGACCTTCCACAACAACAACAATACCCTTAGGAACCATCCCAACCTCTCAAGTAACTAGCCCCTGAGACTCATTGAGTTTTTAGACAAATTAACCCCCAAACACTCCCATGATATGGGCATGCCTGCGTCCAAAAGGATCTGGATGCTCCCACAACATGGTATGCCAGTGTCCAAGAACTATTTTGCTCGGTGTTGCACCAGCGTCCCCAGGATTTGAGCCACTTTTTCAAGCCCAGAGCTAAGGTCATTGCCCAGAATTCAATGATACCTTCATAATAGAAATATAACAAGGGAATGATGATACAAATGCAATTACTTGAACAAACCCTTGACTAGACCCCTATTAGCCATGACAAGCATTTCGTCAAACATATCACAAATATGTAATCTACATGTGTAAACAACAGATCTAAGCATAGGGGTCTCATACTCATTTGAGAATCGCTAAGAAGCATTGATGTCTCAACACATTAGTTGCAGTTTCATCCATTAGGCCATAGATACATTTTTAATTCATATACAAGTAAAAACATGATGAGATCCATACATAGCCACTGTCATAATACATATTCATAACTAGCATAATAGCAACAGAAATACCAAGGAAACCACAACCATATAATCCACATATAAACCAATATAATACTCATAAAATAAAAAGGAGAAATAACCTCATATTAATGATGCAAAGGCCAACCAGTTGTGGGACTTCCATGAACCACTCGACCGTAGACATGGCTGAGCCAAAACTCTCTTCAACCAATCACCCTCGTGCCATATTCCAAGCATGAATGTGGGATCTCATAAAACACATCAATCCAAAACCATCCAGGGCTTCCAGAGGCCAACCACCTCAACCCATCAAACAATGATTCCACCTCATGGTCGGACATCACAAAACCATCATCATATTAGTCTCTACCCAATCCTTCCAGGGGACCAGAGCAGTTGTTCCAACCAAGGTTTCCAGGGCTAGTAACTCAACCCATGACTGTCGTCGGGCTTCTAGAGTGTTTGTCCAACTAGGCTTCTAGGACTAGTAACTCAACCCACCAAGGGATTACAGAGTGTTCGTCCAACTAAGTCTTCCAGGACTAGTAACTCAACCCAAGTTGTTACAAGGCTTCCAGAGTGTTTGTCCAACCAGGGCTTCCAGGAACTAGTAACTCAACCCAAGCTAAAGGAAACATGAGAACCAACCAGAAAAACAAAGGAATAAACCCACAACACCATGATTATCCAGGAAATGGAAAGGCTAGGAAAATCTATTGTCAATCCAGGCAATCCTCCATGCTAGTGACATATCATGACCAATAAACCATAGGCATGCTAAAACTAGTGAGGAAAACAACATGCAACTTGGTGCCTACAAGCAAAACTTGTTGTAGTTGTTTGTCCCGATGTCCTCTTGTGCTTTCCTGCTCTTCCTTTTCCTTCTTGCTCTAAAACTCCAAGTATTCTACACTCTCCAAGAGTGCTCCAAGAAAAATCTAAGTGTCCAAGAGTATGAGAGAGAGAGAATAGAGAGAGAGTTCCAAAAATGAATTAACAAAAGTCTGTGCACTGATCCTCAGAGGCCTATATTTTCTTCATTTTCCATTATTTTCCTTCAATTTCCTCCTCACATGCAACCTATGACATTTCACCCCCATTTTCTCCTAATTTCCATTATTTTCATAAATAAATGTGCCAAAAATTCTATTTTGCATTTCCAAAGCCTTATCCATTACATTTGCCAATTTCCTTAGCCATAATAAACCAAATGAACACCCACACTAGGATGTCTTCCCCAACATTCAACTTGAAATAAGTGTCCCATCAACCTGGTTATTATTATTTTTTTTATTAACTTTTATTACATGGAATTTTCACCAGGGATATTACAAAACCCTCGTCCTTTGGGGAATATCGTCCTCAGTGTTCAACAACACCTATAACCATGAGGTTGTTGTAAGCAAAACATACTACACATGGAGCTTTATAACTTAGTTCGTTGTAGTATTTATAATGATCATCCTACTGAGAAGCAAACCAACATGACAACATAACAAGTATAATATCATAATGACATGACACCCATACCACTTATTGGAGCTTTATAACATAGCTCATGGCAGTATTTACATCCATATACATATGTACACACACCAAACATCACCAAAACATGTACCAAAACATGTACGAAAACATATACCAAAGACATATACCAAAACATTCACAAACTAGTGAATAAGGAAGGATACATAGCCCACATTTGATCCACCATCTCCCATGTAACTTCATCATGCCCAAAGTGCTTCCATTGCACTTTAACCTACATGATTGATCAATTATGGAGCATAAGCATCTTTTTCTGTAATATACACTGTGGTTCTGACTGGAATTCTCCTTTTGGCTCCACCTACAATATAGACCAGTCAATCATATGATCAACATCTTTCACATACTTCTTAAGTAATGACACATGGAAAACATCATGGAATTTCATTGTCAGAGGTAGTGCAAGTCGATAGGCTACTGGCTCAATCCTCTCGATAATCCTGAAAGTTCCACAAAACTGGGGTGCCAGCTTGGCACATGATCCAATACACAAAGAGATCTTCTTCGGTTTGATGTGCAAGTAAACCTGTTCCCCAACCTGGAACTCCTTGAACAACCTATTATGATCTGCATAGCTCTTCTTCCTATCCTATACTTCTTTCAAATTCTTCTTGATTACCTGCAGTTCTCACTCCATGTTTGCTAACATGTATGGTCCAATCAACACCCTATTAACTGGATCACTCCAACTGATGGGAGTATTATAACTCCACCCATACAATGCCTCAAATGGACTCATCCTTTATGACTCCTGGTACCCATTGTTGTAAGTGAATTCTACCAGTGGAAGGTACTCTTCTCACTTCCGCTGCTAATGCATCACATACAACCTCAACATGTCTTCCAATATCATGTTGATCCTCTCTATTTGTCCATATGTCTGTAGATGATAAGTTGTATTGAAGGTCAACTTTGTGCCCAAACATGTAAACAACTCCTTCCAAAACTTGGAAGTGAACTTCGCATCCCTGTCGAACACAATCTTCTTCAAAACTCCATGCAATGTTACCACATCCCTATTGAAGAACTACACCACATCACTAGCTGAGAATGTAGACTTCACGGGAATGAATTCCGCTACCTTGGTCAACCTGTCCACCACTACCATGATGGAATCATGTTGTCTCACTGTCCTCGGCAAGCCTGTAATAAATTCCATGGAAATGACCTCCCATTCCAATTTGGGATCGTAATCGACTGTAGCAGTCTACCTGGATGCTTACACTCTGCCTTCATTTGTTGACAATTTAAGCACCTAGACACAAACTCTGATACATCTTTCTTCAAATTTGGCCAATAATAGAATTTCTTCACTGTTGTCAGCGTCTTCTAATAACCTCGGTGACCCAAATATGATTTTGCATGAAACTACATCAAGATTACCTTCTTGAGCTCACTACTCTCCGACACATATATCTTGTCTCTAAATCTAACCAATCCATCTTCTGTGAGATGATAGTCCACATCTGTGCACATGCATCTGTACATGTACCTATACCACTACATGTACATGTACCTATACCACCACATGAATTTGTACCTGTACCACCACATGTACCTGTACCTGTACTACTACTTGAAATTTGCTACAACTTGTGCACGATCTCCATATACCTGTCATCCTGCCGACCTGCCTGCAAGATTCTATCTTGTAAATCTATCCCATAGGAGCTCATAGCTGCTAAGTGATTTACTTATATCTGCTTGCTAAGAGCATCTGCCACCATGTTCTCTTTACCTTTGATATACCTGATCTCAAAGTCAAACTAATTGATCGTGGCCAACCACCGAGCATGCCTGCCATTCAGATTCAGTTAGTCAAATAAATACCACAAACCACTATGATCATTCATCAATACAAACCACTTGCCCAAAAGATAGTGCCTCCACATCTTCAATGCATGTATGATTGGTGCTAACTCAAGATCATGTGTGGGGTAGTTTTGTTCGTGCTTATTCAACTTTTGTGACTCATAACATACCACCTGTCCATCCCGCATAAGGACTCCAACAAGTCCTCTCTTGCAAGCATTTGTACATACTACAAATTCTTTATTTGAATCTGCAATCTTTAGCATTGGTGCATGCGTCAACAGCTGCTTGACTTACTCAAAACTGGTCATGCACTCCTCTGTCCATTCAAACTTCTTACCTTTCCTCTGCAATGATGTGATAGGATAATAAATCTGTGAGAAGTTCCCGAAGAACCTCCTATAATAGCCTGTCAATCCCATGAAGGATCTCACCTCATTTACATTCCTAGGAGCATCCCACTCCATGACAGCTCTTATCTTCTATGGATCCACTATTATGCCCTCCTTGGAGACAACATGTCCCAAGTAATGTACCTCAATCTGAAAGAAACTGCACTTGCTGAGCTTAGCATACAACTGATGTTGTCTCAACAACCTCAACACTGTTGCCAATGCTCAGCATGCTCTTCCTAATTTTTAGAATATACCAATATGTCATCAATGAATACGATAAAAAACTTTTCCAAATAGGGATGAAACACACTATTCATCAAGCACATAGAGGTAGTTGGATCATTAGTCAAACCGAACAGAACTACAACAAACTCATAATGCCCATACCTGGTCTGGAAAGTTGTCTTGTCCCTCCACTTTGATGTGTACCTGATGGTATCCTGTTTTCAAATCAATCTTCAAGAAAACTACTACTCCCTCCAGCTGATCGAACAAGTCCTCAGTCCTCAGAAACATATATTTGTTCTTGATAGTCACTTTGTTCAACTTCCTGTAGTCAATGCATAATCTAAGAGTACCATCCTTCTTCTTCACAAACAATACTGGTGAACCCCAAGGTGATATACATGGCATAATGTATCCGTTGACCAACATTTCCTTCAACCGCAACTTTAACTCTACCAACTCAAGTGTACTCATCATGTAAGGTTCCTTTGATGTCAGAGCTACCCGATGCACCAACTCAATAGAAAATTCTATCTCCCTTTAAGGTGGAAACGCTGAAATATCCTCTGGAAATACATCTAAAACTATTATAAAACTGGGTACCTACTCAAAACATCTACATCCTCAACTTCCTTACCTTTGTCACTAGAAATATGTATGGCAAATAACACACACCCTTTTTTGCTATTACGCTTTGTCTGCATTTTTGTTGCCACCATCCTAACTAATGTTGCTTTCTTCTTTCTTTGCAAGATTCTTTGTTCCCCGTTTTCATCCAATCACTCAATGGCTTTGTCGTAAAAATCCACCTTGGTTCTAGGAAGGTACAACGAATCCATGCCCAACAACATATTGTATGATTCCAATGGTAATACATTCAAATGTGCTGCTATTGGCATACCATTAAACTCAAATGTACAAGCTCTTACCCAATGATGAACTCGCTTCTTTGTACCTATAACCAACTGCACTAACTAAGATTTTGCATGCACTTCTTTATTCAAACCACGCTTATCCACCAAGTCATGAATAACATAACTATATTTAGATCTAGGTTTAATCAAAATGGAAACAATTTGATCACAAAGCTTACCGTCCATCTCTACGATAGATGCATGATGGCCTGCTTGTATGTTATCCAAGACTACATAGATACGAGGAATGCTCTAACCAACATCCCCAACAGTCTACGCCTCCTGTGCACTATATATCTAAGGTATACCACCCTGATTCTCCAGACAATCTCTCATGTGATGACCTTTGCCGCAAGTGCAACACTTATAGGTGTCCAACTTGCATCCTTGTTTTGCTCCTCAGATCAAAATCCCTGTCCTTTGTCAGATGCATTGAAATTCTTAGATGGCACTACATTCTCTTTATTACCTGTACCCTGAGGTCTTGCTCGCTTCTTGTCCCAATTTCCTTTGATCTTTGCATTACCTTTCTAGTACGACTTAGTCTCAGATTTGTGCTTCGATTGTTCATAGCAATGATTTAGCTTTCAAATGGCATCCTTCAATGATTTAGGCTTATTGAACTCAATCCTGTCTTTGAATGTAATCAGTAATCCGCTAATGAATCTCTGAATATTAGCCTTCTCCTCCTTGAGGTAAGGCACATACCTCAATAGCTCCAAGAATTTGCTAGTGTACTCCCCATCTGTCATCGATCCCATCTTTAAATCATAGAATTCTTTTGCTCTATCATCAAAGTATATCTCTGATAGATACTTGTTCTTAAGTAATCTCTCGAACTCATTCTAATTCAAGTCCTCCTCATGAATACCTCTGACATTCTTCACATATTTCGACTAAATATCTACTTTACCTTTGAGACTAAATGTAGCTATTATGGCTTTCATGTTCTCTGAGTAATCATGCAACCTAAAGAAATTCCTCATATCGAACAACCATGCCTCTCCATCTTGCAAGTGACTTTTCTTTCTTAAACTCATCCAGAAAATAGCCCCTATTACTCCTCCTGTAAGGATGATAACAATGACGATCATAGTTCCTATCTGAACTAGAACTAGAATAGTACTTGTGTCCATCGCCTCTCTTATCCGAAGTATCCAACAACCTGTCATCTCTATCCGACCTGTGACCACCACAACACTTACTGCCATATGCCCCATTAGTTTTTTCCTCTTCCTCATGGCTGATTCGAATTGGTCCTTGTTGCTGCAATTTTGACAAACTCTGAAGTATAACTGCATTTACCTCTACTTGTTTCTCATATGTCTGTATGATTATGTCATTTCTTGCCTTACAACTCTTTTTCTGCCTTTAAGATTTTCAGTTTTTCTACTAAATCAGAAGAGTGCCCAACACCACGCTACTCATTTGATCCATAAGGAGAGCCTTGGGAACTGCATTCTACCATCTTGCTAGTCATCTTTGATATTCTTCCTGTAAGGTATATCATGTAAGCTAAACCAAATCACAATAAAACAACGTACCTTAACATAATTTGGGGAGAATTCCTTGTCTGTAAGATCAACAAATCAACACAATACATGTATAACATAATCATGACAACATATAGAATTATAACACATACGCATATAACCATGTACCCATTATTCTAGTTAGAGTCCTGTCATGACCTTATCAAAAACACATACCATGAACTCATGCATGATAACAACCACCACATCACTGTACACTTGACCACATGTGAATACTAACGTGTGTAAACAATGCATAATCAACCATATACTCAGGACGACACACTCGACAACAAAACCATCAACTTCCCATCGCGACACTACTATAACCATGACCCATACCATATAAATGCAACAAGCTCATGGTCTCACAACACAAGAAACACATATGTAACCGACATGAATGCATGACCAACACACAACCCATTCAGTCCAATAGGTGAACCATGCTCTGATACCACCCTCCTCCCACATATACCCAAGTAATTGGCCAACTAAGGTAAACATGTGACAAGAAGTTACTATGATATGATTCGACCTCCTAAGTCACATTAAGGAAGTGGATCCGATGGAAACACACCATACAGACCTTCCACAGCAACAACAAGACCCTCAGGAACCATCCCAACCTCTAAGGTAACCAACCCCTGAGTCCCACTGAATTTTTAGACCAATTAACCACTAGGAGCTCCCATGATATGGGCATGCCTGCGTCCAGAAGGCTCTAGACGCTCCCACAACATGGTATGTCAGTGTCCAAGGACTATTTTCCTCAATTTTGTGCCAACATCCCCGGGTTTTGAGCCACTTTTTCAGGCCTAGAGTCCAGGTCATTGCCCATAATTCAATGATACCTTTGGAACATAAAGATAAAAGGGGAATGATGACATAAAAACAATTACTTGAACCAATCCTTGACTGGACCCCTACTAGCCATGACAGGCATTTCATCAAACATATCAAAAATATGTAATCTATAGGTGTAAACAACAGATCTAAGCATAGGGGTCTCATACTCATATGAGAATCACTAAGAAGCATTGATGCCTCAACACATTAGCTATAGTTTCATCCATTAGGCCATAGATACATTGTTCATTCATATACAAGTAAAAACATGATGAGAGCCATACATAGCCACTGTCATAATACATATTCATAACTAGCATAATAGCAACAAAAATACCAAGGAAACCACAACCATATAATCCACATATAAACCAATACAATAATCATAAAATAACAAGGATAAATAACCTCATATTAATGATGCAAAGGCCAACCAGTTGTGGGACTTCCACGAACCACCTGACTATAGACATGGCTAAGCCAAAACTCTCTTCATCCAGTCACCCCGTTCCATATTCCAAGCATGAATGTGGGATCTCATAAAACACATCAATCCAAAACCATCCAGGGCTTCTAGAGGCCAACCACCTCAACCCATCAACAATGGTTGTGCCTCGCGATCAGACATCACAAAACCATAATCATATTGGTTTCTACCCAACCCTTTCAGGGCTCTAGAGCGTTTGTTCCAACCAAGGCTTCCAGGACTAGTAACTCAACCCACAACTGCCACAAGGCTTCTAGAGCATTTGTCAAACTAGGGCTTCCAGGACTAGTAACTCAACCCACCAATGACTTCCAGAGTGTTTGTCCAACCAAGGCTTCCAGGACTAGTAACTCAACCCAAACTGTTACAACACCATGGCTATCCAAAAAATGGAAAGGTTAGGAAAATCCACTATCAATCCAGGAAATCCTCTATGCCAGTGACAGATCATGACCAATAAACCACATGCATATGCTATGCATGCCAAAACTAGTGAGGAAAACATACATGAAACTCGATACCTGCAAGCAAAACCCGTTGTAGTTGCTGATCCCAATTTCCTCTTGCGCTTTCTTGCTCTTCCTTTGCCTTCTTGCTCTAAAACTCCAAGTATGCCACACTCTCCAAGACTTCTCCAAGAAAACTCTTAGTGTCCAAGAGTATGAGAGAGAGAGAATAGAGAGAGATCCAAAATTGAACTGACAAAAGTCTGTGAACTTATCCTCATAAGCCTTTTTATTAATAAGACCTCTATTTTCTTCATTTTCCGTTATTTTCCTTCAATTTCCTCCTCACATGTTGCATGTTACCTTTCACCTCCCTTTTCTCATAATTTCCATTATTTTCATAAACAAATGTGCCAAAAATGCCATTTTACCTTTCCAAAGCCTTAGCCATTGCATTTGCCAATTTCCTTAGCCATAATAAACTGAATGAACACCCACTCTAAGATGCCTTGTCCAACATTCAACTTGGAATAAGTGTCCCATCAACCATGGTTATTATTTTGCCTTTATTAACTTTTATTACATGGAAATTTCACCAGGGTTGTTACAAAAAGATCTAAACATAGTAGCATATGGTTCTTCCTTGTGGTTATCAAAAACCTCCATGGTGATTATGGACCTTCAATGTAGGTTTGAGGAAGTGATTGCATCCAAAGAGACCATTAATGAGAAAAAAGCACAATCTAGTGCTAATGATGTCCCTTCTTTAGGAAGGGTACACAAGTCTTTCAATTGACACAAGGGGAGGAAGATATATTACCAGAAAGGGTTCTTCAAAAAGTTTCAAAGGTTGTTGATGTATGGGTTTTCCCTAGCCATTGAAAAAGTTAAAATCAAGATATTTCACTAGAAGGTGATAAAACTTATAGTTATGATAAATTTTATCACCTTCTAGTGAAATATCTTGATTGTAACTTTTTCAATGCTAGGGAAAACCCATCCATCGACAACATATATATATATATATATATATATATATATATATATATGTAGGGAATGTATTACTATGAATATATAATATATAATAGTTATGATAAGTTTTATCACCTTCTAGTGAAATATATTGATTATAACTTTTTCAATGGTTAGTGAAAACCCATCCATTGACAACAAACACACACACACACACACACATATTTCGTTTAAAATTGCTTTCATTAGATTTTCAACAAAATGTAGCTTACAAAGTTCATTTCGGCAGTCCCCACTCTCTCATTTCGACCAATTTTTTTGAGATTGGGGACTGTAAAATACCAAAAAAGACAACCTACATACATTATTTCCAGGAGGCTTTCTAGCCTTAGCATATATGAAGTTAACAAAAAAGAAGATGTAGCTGACAACAACATATCAAGGGAGGGGGGTGGGTGAGGGGGGGGGGGGGGTGTATAGGGGGAGATGCGAAGAATATCACTTGATCATGCATATGGAAATCGATATATTCCAGCCTAGCTTCAAGACTGTAAAGATGGTTATTCGTACGATGATGATGGCGCCAGAGATTGTCCAACTGCTCTAGAATTTCATTCTTGCTATACTGAATGTCATTGAAGTAAGCCATAATTTTGTTTCTGTCTTCATATCTTTGGTCCTTGAGGATATCCATATTAATTTGGATGCCTCAGAATTGTTTAGCTATAGATTCCATGGTGACCGGAGCTACTACATGACCAGTCGAACGAGCTGGAGAGAGAGTCTCAGTATCCTCGGATTCCCGACTACCCAATTGGTTGAGGATGCACTAAGACCAGGTTCAAGACGCCTCCCCTAAAACTATTTCCCACCCCTGCGACAAGGGAGACCCTGTTAACAGGGCAAGGAGAAGAGAATTAGGCCAAACAGATGGTAGAGGCAAGCCCCCAAGGAGAAGCAATAGAGAACTTGCAAAACCCAACACAAGTCCTAGAACCACAAAATCACCCTAAAGGAGAAGACTGCACCGAGGCACTCACCACCCGCCCTCTCAGGCAAGACAAACAAATAGCTTCCCAAACCGGAAGGCCTAGCAGTAAAAAACGAGTCCACCACCCTAACCGCCCTCCACCATAAACAACACAACCATAATTAAACAATAAAGAACACATGGGTTGCTCCCCAGTCACCCCAAAGTCGTCCTCACACTAGGGGATGCCTAGGAGAGACCATGAAGATCTGCAACCTCACACCCACCCAACACCATATAGGCAATCTTTGGATTTTAAAAACAAGCAAAGAAGTTGAGAGACACAAATTTCTTACCCCACTCAGAGATTTGAATGCCTAGAGAGAGGATTTTGGTGAGCGCGAGCCAATGACGGGCCAAATCTTGGATCCGACTCATTTCCACACCCATTCGCATGCCTAGGTACCAAGGACAAAGAAAATGATAAATTCTAAACAACACCACAGAGCCTCTAACCTCCACAGCGCTTCTCAGCCAAGGATGAAACCTTGGGGAGCCACCATGGATGCAGATCCACACACCTCACTTGCCAAAATTCATCGCTTGAGCTTCCACACTGGACTGCGTTCCAAACCTTCCTGCGAATTTATTCAAGGGGAGAGCAAGATCTTCCCTCGTACCGAGAGAGTGAATACCCAAATTTCGCATGATGTAGAATTAATGTGCGGTGGAGCTGGAGCAGGTCCCAAGGGATGCTCATTTGACACCTATGATGATGTTTGGTCACCCTTATCGGGGGTTCCCTAATTTTATATTAATATAACTTTCGATTTTAAAATTTCCATCTTTTTTTACATTACCTTTTTACTCTTCTTTTTTTAATATTATTTTTATGTAAGTGAATAATGATTTAATCCCCTTCTCTTCTTAGTCCCATCCTTCAAGGTAAGAAATATAAACCTTAAATGCTATGACTATATTTATTGCAAAAAAAAAGAAAAAAGCATGCTAAAGAAGTAAACCAACTATTTTGTTTGTGAAGAAAAAATAAGAGAAGGACTTACGTGCCTACATGTGAGATTCCTTAAACCAACGCCCTTTTATTTGCATAAATTCCCTTCTTTGGGAAATTAAATTAAGTGTGCCCATGCCAAAAAATATTTAAGGCATGGCTTCAAGCTCAATGACTTCCCTCACACAAGGCAAGGGAAGTCATGGTAAATACTTTTTTTCTCATTTCTATTTAAAGTGAAATTAGACAAAGATAAAATTTTGAGGGTTTTGTTCCTCATAGATAATTGGTTATACATAAAATGTTAGTCATTGGATTTTGACCTTGAAGAAGAAGTCCCAACTAAGTCATCTTAGACTATATTTTTTCCCTTAAAACCATGGAATGAACAACCTTATCCCAAACAAAAAACATATTTGGAAAATGCATAAACATATCCGAAGCCATTATGGATATATGCATGCACTCAAACATATATTGAAGTTGATTTATGAAAGTGACTTATTTTCCATTAAAATTCAAATAAGATATTAGATCCATGTCTAAAAAATTGATCATAAGGGAATATATTTATATTTAAAATATGACCTTTTGTTATGAGTACAAACATTTCTAATAAAAATATGACAACCTAAACTAGTCTTTAGAATAAAAAGAAGATGATGACTTTAAAAGAATTCAGAAGTACACAAAAGACAAAAAAAAACAAACTTATGCACAAATTCATGACATCTCATGCCATGACATATTATATCTTTAGACTTTAAAAGAAGTCAGAAGTACACAAAAGACAAAAAAACAAACTTATGCAAAAATTCATGGAAAAATTCATGACATCTCATGTCATGGAAAAATTCATGACATCTTATATATTTAGAACAAGGTCGCATAGCTAGCGTTCCCTGTTGCCTAGTTTAATTATTGAACTAATTAATAGATTTGAACAAGGACTAAATTCTTGATTTGTTTAAGTATGGCTAAATTGGAGTCAAAAACACTAAAAGAAGTGAACCAATGATTGTTATAATTAGAACATACAATGTATTTAACTCAATGCTTCATATTAAATTCAATGCATTTATAACTTGAAAGCAGGATTAAGCAAGATACAATGTGGTGAAGGATTGAAATCCTTGACCACAGTCCACGTACAATAGTTCATGGTATATTTAATGACCAACATAAATATATAAACCCATACATTCCCTAGAATGACCAACCCATCAATACCAATGCCATATCAATCAACATGAATGACCATTATATCAATGCATATAATAAAAACGACAACACTGCAATCCATTCACCATAAATTAATTTAGCATACCGTAGACATCAACGTATTCCCTACACCAAGACTATACAACAAGATTTGTTGGCATAAGTTGAGGATCTCTTCTTATAGCACTTCCACTATCCTGTTATTCTTAAATTGGAATTCACAAATTGCATTTCTATCTTAGCATTGTGACGTATCATCTACCCAAACGTTGATTTTCATGTATTAGTTCAATGTGTAACCTATATGGATATTAGATTCATATGTATGCTTTCCAAGATACTTGGGTTGTTGATCCTTAATAAGTTATAACAGCCTAGCAGTCAGGTTTATGGTCTTTCAAATGGAATTGTGTGATCTAACAAAAATCAGAAATAGTCATGCATCTTTTGTGAGAATACAATATAGACTGAACCTTCTAGATCTGCAGTTTAATTTTTTTCTAGAGTATCATATTTGTTTCTTGCTGCCCTGCATTGGAAAGCGGATGTTTTTTGGATAGTGATGAATGGTTAGGCAAGCAAGTAGAAACAATTGAGACATGATCAAAATAACTGGTAGTTCCTTTTTGTGGAAAGGCAATCTTGGAATATTTATAATGCAAAATCCACCCTACCTCACAGGTGAATTCACATCATTCAACTCTAATATTTCACAATTCAATTTTTTGCTAGGACATTAATGTCCATAAAAGATATTGTCTCTGTTAACAAGGTATCAGAGTGGATATGCTACCACTCGTTGCTTAAATAGGGAGGGGTAATTCACATGTTTGTGCCTTGCCGCAATGATATATGACTATACATGTGTTTATTTAAAACATGAGATGCATTTTTCCCACACTAACAATTAAAATAAAGCAACATTGAATTGCTAAAGAAGAGCTAGACAGATAGACGTTAAACAAGTTTGTGTCCCAGCTATCAATCACAATACTCTGCTCATCTACCTATTAGGCATTCATTATGAAAAGAGAAACATGCCACAAAGTCAAACAAAAATCTGTTTTGAACTCAAAGGAGTTGAACTTAAAATTTTAAAACCAAAATAAAGTTGAAACAAATAGACATATAGAGCTATCACCAAATAAAGTATAATTTTTAATAATGTATTTAACATGCTACTATGTTTTTCTCTCACAACTTTAATGATACCAGTTATCTACGCTTGGTGGTTTACTTTTGTACTTGGTTGTTTTCTTATAATTTGCTACTTAACATAGGAAACCTTCCACTGGCTAGAATCTTTGCTTCAACATAATTTAGACTTTATGTAGGTTTCATAAGAGGTCAGTTTAGCCAGAATAAAATAATCATGTTAATAAAAAAATTAAAATGAGCTCTTAATAAAGTCCAATTCATAAGTACCAAAGAAGCAAACAAAAGGACAGAATGGGAACATAAATAAGTGTAGAAATTTTGAATAATATAACACTTATTCATAGAGATTATCCTGATTATACACTATTTCGGAATGCATGCATAATACATAACCTCCTCTACGTTGATCATCAATTTTGCAGAATTAAAAACAATGAAACATCAATCGCTTGTGCACATTAACACAATATGTAATGGGGAAAGCATACAGCTGAAAACCCTGAACTATCTGTATATTATAATGATATAGAACATGTAACAATACATAGTACAATACTCCTCACAAGTACTTAGTGCTATCTCCACCTGCTACACACAAACTAGCTCAGATCTGAATCAAGTCACAGGTTCAAATCTCCTCCGCTGTCTGCCTGCCTCTACTGTGCAATCCAATGTGAGAATAGGAATGATCCAAGCTCGTTTTCCCTTTCTTGTACTGCGCAATCCTCATTGGCAATCTCCATCATTGATTGTGCAAATCTCATGCACAACTATAGTCACAACTGATAGCAGTCTCACTCTTTCACCCACCTCTAACACTTGTCTCCACTGAACTGTCCATGCACTGAGTTAACTGATGTATTCTTTAGTTGCTTTATGAGTTAATAATTAGTGAATTAATTAATAATTAATTCACATCACTCATCACTAGTGTATTTGCAGTTAAACTAAATACAACTAGTTCAACTAAGTCAAACTGAACACAACTCCATCAACTCTTCAATCAACTCCACCAAACTCAATCACTTGAGTTCTAACTGAAGTCCATCATGCAATAGCTCAACTAACCCATAAGAAAAGCGTATTTCCTTCTGACAGTTACATGTGCCACATCCGTAGCTCGAACTGAAGTGCTCCAAGAGGATAAGATAATGTTTATAGTCCAAATATTATTAAGAGCTAATAATATTCGACTGTTGTATTTTGAGCCTGGCAGTCTAAAAATAGACTCCGCCCATATGTCTAAAAATAGAAGTCCATCTATTTTTACCAACATGACCAATCATCCACAAATAGCATCCTGCAACTCATAGACCATGATCCATATGTCTAAAAATAGACTTTGCACCAAAAATAGCCTGTGGGCCCACTTAGTGAAGGCGACTTCTTTTCACTAAGCTCCATCATCTTGTTGCATTTTCAACAATAAGTAGATCTACTCATAAGGACCAAAGAAGCAAACAAAAGGACATAATGGGAACATAAATAAGGAAATCTACTCATAAGGAAATCTCAAACTATTATTGACATAAAAGTTTTGCAACTGACATTGGCTATGATTCTATTTCTTGTTGATTTTTGACTTTGGACAAAACAATGCCTAGTTCGCATTGTTGTATGTGGGGATGATTTATAAATCATTTCTTCAAAGTTTGTAGTTAAAGACAATGAAGCTAGCTTCAAGGGCATCTGCAAATCTGGAAGTTACAAAAGGTTGGTCAATATTTATTCTTTCTATGATGTGATTGCTTCTTCTCTAGGAAAAATAAAAGGCACAACCATTGAATCATTGACCTTTACGGAGCACTGTCATGCCAAACTTTAGCTAATTGAAAAAAACTAAATTGGTGGTTTTGTGCAACCCTTACTCTCTGAATTACATTTTGGAGGCTGCAAGATAGCACATTGGTTCTGTTACCACTCAATCTATCATTCTGAATATGTGAAATCCCAAAGCATTGAGCTGATAGATTTGGGTAACTAAGAGGTTGGCCACATTCACTTGCCAACCTTCCTCTCTTCAATCCATCTCTCCTCTAGCTCATTGGAGACTTCATGTCTCAATAATCTCAAAATCTACATGGATGACAATACCCGTTAGCCTATTTTAAATTTCTATTAAGACTTGATCAACTTCTAAAATGTTTGGATTTATTCATTCAAATTCGCATAAGAAGATCGTCTTGTTTCAAGAATATGATATGATTCCTTGAACAAAGAATGAAAGAAAATAATTTGATGGTTTTGTGTAAATAAACAGCCAATGCATAAAGAGTTAAGAATCAAACAAACAACGCAAATATAGATATGAATTCATATCAACAACAATAGCTCGTGGGAGCGCACAAAGCTACTCCAAAAGCATAAAGTAAGATGGTCTAACAAAATGCATGAAAAATATAACAAGTATTTGTGGAAAGAAATGAAACAGAGCAAGGGCTAGAAGTGTAGAAGTAGTAGGTTGTAGCTCAATAGCAGCGTTAAAAATCAAAATAAGAGTATAGGCAGCATGCTTTTTTCTTCTTTTTTTTAGTTTACAGAACATAACAGAAAACAGGGAAATGCAGATAACTATTATTTATAGACACCAAATTGAAACTGGAAAATTTCAAAACATATATATAATGAAGAAGTTATAAATGTTGTAGTAAAAGCATTTCTATTGATTTATGAAATTTGGAACAAAAAAAGTTGAAATTGCTCATTATCATGTTCATTTTCCTTTCAGCATTGGGCTCTTAAGTTCTGTGATATTACAGAGTCTTCTTTTTGAACAATGGCCAACCCTGCAATAAGAGAGATAATACAAAATGCTTATTATGCTTGTATAAATAAAAAACTGAAGAATTTTGTTATATGGCTAAACACTAAAAGTCAAAGAATGAAGTTGTTACCTAGGGAGACAAGACAAACTTGCTAGTTGAGATTTTCTTTTGCTTGTTGTTGTGGTCGGTATCTAAAATCTCATTGTTGCCATTTAAAGTGAAGATACCTTGAACTTGGAGATTGTGCAACATATAAATTGTTGCTGTTTTTTTTTGCAAATATTCTTGGTAAGACATTTGGGCTAATGTTGGAAACAATTGCTTTAAAACTAGTCTGTTTCTAAGGCAACATCATAATGTGTTGTTATTAGGAATTCTTATAATGCAGTTGATACAATGCAGAAAGAGAAGCGGAGTATTTTGTTTGCATTTAGTGCAAAATGTTGACATGTATTCTATCATTACAGTTGATGAGATTGGGCAACTGTAAAGTGCACACACAGGTTCAAATGGTGTGGAATATGCATTTGCAACTAGCAGTGTTCCTTGCACATACTGGAAAAGAAAACTAGTGAGTAAATGTATAATGGAAAATAAGTAATTGTATAATTGTCGTAGACGGTCCATTTTAGCTGCTATTTTGGATGTCTTGAATGGCATTTTCTAAATCACCCCATAATGAGTTGATATTATAAGTGAAATTGGACTCATTTTTTTTTATTGTTTTGTCATGTAACATATAAGCAACTTCCCATGATAGCAAGTTTTTTATCAATGTACTTTCACTTTTTTCAAATGGCACATATCGCAAAAGTTTTTCTCTGCAATAGTTTTCATAGTTAGTGTGTTTTTTGTATTTCACAAATCATATGACTTTTGGTTTTTTCCTTTTCGAAATGGGTGTGCCATTTTTGTTGTACATTGAAGCAAATTTAGCAAGGCATATATGTTTAATAACATTAGGTCAATTGATATAATAATCAATAATGGAACTACACATGACATTTTCGGAGTTTTCATCTTCTTGTTTTAGTAGGAATGATGGTTTGAGGATAAATGTACGTTTGTCCATTGGCGCTGTGTTTATGAATATGCATTCTCGTGAACTATGATTCAATGGAAGAGAAAGTGTTATATGGACTACTTGTTGAGTTGAGATCTATTGGAGATTAAGCAAAGCATTGCCCAATGAGCATATCATTTCAATAGCATTTAGCTTGCTCTTTTCATGTTCTCTTCTTATCCTTTTAAATGCATTTGTCATTGATTTGTCAACTTTTGTCATGTAAGAAGTGCAATATGATGCAACTGCATATGCATTAAGGACAAATTGGGCATCAATATTTGCATTCCATAGCTTTGGCATATTCGTGGCAAAGCTATTATTCCAAGTGTGCGAGGGTTTTCGTTGCAACAAAATCATTGGTTGCTTCAATGAACTTTGTATTGCCAAGATGTAATCAGTTTTAGTTAAATGCAATTCATCCAAAAACTTGTTAAATGTGTTATTGCTATTATATTGTTTCTTTTCCAAGATGTTATATATGAATTTGGCTTTTTCATTTAATGTCTCATCTACCAATTCAAGAAATTTTGTGCTTCTCATGCGTGGAATTGGGAAGTTGTATCTACAATGTGAGTTTTTTTCTCTTTTTGCAACTTCTTGTATGGTGGTGTTCATGTATTTTTGCAAGCTCTGGATCAAGGTGATTTGTGCTACAAGTCAAGTAATTGTCAATGAAGTTTTGAATGTCAGAATTACTATTGACTCCATATATTGGTGCATTTTTTACCCATAACAATCCATGTTCATGTTCGCTTCCTCTATTTTGAAATTCAGTTACAAAGTAGTAATCAACTATCTCTCCGAAGAATGTTTTTTCTTCAGATATCATTTTTTTAAGGCATTAATTCTATGCCTATAATAACGAGTACAAGTTACTAGATTCTTTCTTATGAGATAGTCGATGTTATAGTCTTCTATTGTTTCAATATGTTTTCTTTTTTTCCTCTTGCTATGTAATTTGGTCAATGTATTGACCAATGGAGCCCATCGATGTTCAGCACTTGTAAATGTGACGAAGAACGTTGGAGGGCCTTGTTGATGTATCATGGCAAATATATTTTTCTTCATTTGTTGTAGGTAATCAGGAGAAATTCTTATGTGCTTAAAATCAATGTAACCAATGTCACTTTTAAGAATATTGTCCAAGTTTGGTTTGTATTTAACGTCTTTTTCTAGTAACTTCCTTCCTTTTAATTTCCCTTATGCATGCAAGGATTTTTTCAATTATTATTTGCAATGTTTTGAAAAACAAATTTGTTGTGGTAAGAGATCCACCACTATGGTGCATTAACTCCCATTGTGCAATTTTTTGGTAGCAATATCTTTCTACAATGTCACCATCACGTGGGTCTCCAAAAAAGAGGGTTGGAAAGTTCATTTCTTCTACATATTTGTCTCTGAAAATTCCAAGGGAACGTTTCCCTTTAGCTGGAGCAAGTTCAATCAAATTGTCTTGTAAATCATGGATGCATTGGGATCCTATGTATCCGTGCACCAATGTTTCAATTGGCATTTCATTTTCTGAATCGCTACTTGTTTGATCTTTGTCTTCAATGTCACTATTTTCAATTGGAGTGTTTGAGGTAGTTGATTGTAGGATGCTATCCAAATTTTTATTTATGTGTATGTTTTCAACTCTATAAAGGTGTCGAGAACATAGTTCCTTCAATGTTGTCATGATAGTATGCACACAAACTTTTCCTATTTGAAATGCATTTTTATATTCCAATCGTCCTTTCAATGCAACAACAATTGTTGTTGTGATTTCCATATATTGTGGCAGTGCAATTTGAACAATGTATGTTTGGACAAGAACATTGATGATTGATCCTGTTAAACCCATTTGTGATCGTTTGTGGCCCCACTGTCTTATTTGTGCAAATGAAATTCTTAATGCTATTAGACGTTCTTCAAGTTCTGAGAGTGTGGCTACAACTAGCAATGGTTTGTTTCACCTAATGTTCTCAGGTACAACAAATTGTGGCAATTTTCCATTTCGAAGTGTTGTTTTGCAAACCTTGCATATTAATTTCTTGGGCATATTTCTATGGTTTTTAGATAAATTTACATATATTTGTTCGAAGTCTTTTCCAATCCTCTCCATATTCTTGTGAAACTGCAATTGTTTACATATTAGACATTTTTGCTCAAATGTGTCCTCTATGTTGGCTAGGTATATTGTAATAGGGGTTTTCTTGGATAAGTAATTATGTTTATTATGTGATTGTTGTTTTCATAATTTTTTATAATTTTTTGTCTGTAATCGTGATAGTTGTTTTAATCTACATACATTGACTCTATTATTTCTATATTCTGTCATTGGCGTAATACCATATTGCAATTTGTCTTCATGCACATGTGCAATTTTTGACATAGGTCCATGTTGCGTGTGCAATGACATTGTTTCTATTGGAAGAATTTGATAATGTACATTGCTTCTGTTGTTATGTCCATCTATTGACAAAGGTGTATAATGGGTGTGAAATGCATCTATTTCAAATGACACTATATTATATGTTTGACTTGAAAATTTGTTGCATTGGTAGTAATTCACAATGCTCCTAGTTACAGAGGACCATTCCTATATGTTTACTTTGAATAATATTTCTGCCCATTGCAAACAAAACGACCCGCCTTCTATTCCACCTTTTTCAAATGGCATTGCCATATTGATAAGTTATGTTTTCCAATTTGCAACTTTTTTTTTTTGAGTTTTTATGACATCTTTTGATAGATATTTTTGTAGACAATGCAATGCAATGTTTGCATTGCACATGATCGAATTGCAGAATGACTGCACAATGTAAAGTCTTAAGGATTCTACATCAAAGTCAGGTGCAATCAAATGACAAAGTGCAAAGAACATGCTATCTCCACAAATGGATATAGTGTTTGTTGCTTTATGCAATCTATGGCCTTGCATTTTATCATTCATTATTTCCCAATAGGTTTGTAGATCTTTGCAGGGAGGAGAAAAGTATTCATTGCATATTACAATTGATTGAGCTATTTTTTTGTACAAAAATGGTTCATAGTGCCCATTAAAGGGGTTCTCATCATGGAACAATATATGCAATGGATTTGTCATTTTGTTTGAATTGAATAGCAAATACCTTTTTTTTGTTAATGACCAAATTCCTATTTGATAAATTCCACCATTTGACTAGTCAACGTATGCAAAATGTGTCTCCCCATAGTCCTTGTTCATTCTCAATAGGACCATTTGAAGTGGGAAAACACATTCTTCGCAAATATGTTTCAACGTCACAAATTCCATGAAGCTGATATAGGATATCAAGTGCTAGCTCATAATTGAATGATTCCAGTGCTTCTATGTGACCTTGTTCAAGGCACATCAAAAAGTGGTCTATTGTGCCATTTCACAATTCAATGGACATATATCGAAAATGAAAAAGGACTTCAATTGCACTGAAAAGACAATCGCCTGGACTGTATTAAAATGCTTCGAGTCTAAAAAGGTTGTTGGTGTTCAAGACATCATCAATAATTGCATCATTGTCACATTGTTTTTTTGGTTTGTAACTATCAACATCAATTATTTTAGACATGTTTATATTGTTATTTAGTGAATTTTTTTGTTGAAATTGGCTAGCTAAATGCAATTGCCTTGTTGTTGCAAGATTGGGGAATTTGGAACATGATAGGGAAGTTGTATTTGCAATGAAACAAAACCAGGAGCAAAGTGGAATAGAACGAGCAACTAACTTGACATTCTTACTCCCACATATTTGCAAGGAGACTCTGCAAAAGAAAACAATGAAGTTTCCATATAAGTTTCTATATGTCGAACCAATAGCTTATGACATACAACGAAAGCATGAAGGAACCTAAAGAAAGGAAAATGATGAGGAAATCACAAAAGCCATGTACTTTAGCAAACTATCGAGAAGAGAAACGATGTTGTTGACAAGAAATACAAGTTAAGTGAGATGGTTCTAATTCACCTAAAACAAGACTTTGTAACAGCGTGATTACACATAATGTGTAGGCCATGAATATAGATCTGTTCTTGGTGAGTTCACTTCCTATTCTATTGATTATATTTATTTTCAGCTTGACTAGAACAGATCATCATCATATTATACCTGATTGTAAGACTTGGATCAACAATCCCTTTTGTTGTTGGGCACCATAGGCCATAGAAGAGAAATATTTTATAGGGAAGGCCCTAGCGATCTTGGACCATCTCGAAGAGTGGGAAGATAAATTAAGGTGATAGTGGTTTATTTTCCAAGTTCCACAGAATTGTTTTCAGATGAACATCTTGCACTATTTGGTGACAATTCATGTGGTAACAGGTAGGTTAAAAATCATTCTATGACTTCCCATTTGTTGTAGGATTTTAACAGACACTAAAAAAATTCTTCATTCCAAAATATTAAATAAGGATACATTAATGTATGAATTTGTTTATGCAACAATAAAACATAGACCATTTACAATAAAGAAGCAATCTTTGCCACCATATTCATCTAGACTAAAAGCAGGGAGACGAAAACTAGAACTACAATCTTCCTACCATCTCTTCTTGTCGTTGAACCATACTATCCATTGCTAACCAAAAAAAAATTAAAATCTAGTGAATTAACCTAAATAAATGTATAAACATTGATAGCATGAGACATATTCATCTTAAAATCTAAAACACACACAACAACACACAGGAAAAAAAGTTACAATGAGCAAACTGCACAAAAGGAAACCAGAGAGAAGACAAAAGTACAAATACTATAGGAAGCCATACCTTCAATCAGTTGCACAAATGCTACAACTGTTCTTTCGCAACCAGTTCCTACTACCTCTATTTTTCTGGTGATTTCGCTCAATGCGAGCTCCGCTACGCCATGAATTCAATACTCCAATCACCTAGTAAGTTCCAGAAATGAACCACTAAGATTGAGTGAGTGAAAGTTCTAAACACACGTCAATGATCATTTTTCTTATGACAATAAATATGCACAAGTTACTCATTGAGTATTGCATAATAAATCTGCATAAGATATTCAATACGTTTTGAGAAAGTTTAAACAAACGAGTAAACTCTGTTACTAGAAAGAAGCTTAAATATATCAATTAAGTAGGAAAAAATATAAAGTATACGGTGTTATTGAGAGCAGTTTATTTTGCAAAATGAATTTAAATAAATAAATAAAAACTGCTAACCAAAAACAAATTAAAATTTAGTGAATTAACCTAAAGAAACTGCAGGTTTTGGAGAAAACTAAGTTCAAATAATGATTCTTGAAGGGAGGATAGCGATTACTATGAGTGGGAAATGGTATTATGTTTAGTATATTCAAATATGACAAATCATTGTACTAATGTTTTTATGATGTCAGGACTATAGAGGATAAATTTATGAATGTATGTACGGTCCTGAAAACTAGTATAAGTTTCCAGGATAAGCTGTAATGCTTTCTGACTTTTGGAGGAAGATTGTAATAAGTAGATTTAGCATATTTTTTCGTTGATATATGAACAGGTGGTCTTGATAAGTAACCAAGTCCAAGAAGGAAAAAGAGTCTTGAGCCTTTTGAATTTTCATTTAATGTGTACAAATTCCTTATGACATAATAAATCTGCATAGCATATTCAATGTGTTTTGAGATTTTTTTTTTTTCTCGGTAAAGACTAATTCTATTAAGTGAAATATAGTACAATCAGGATAAGCAAAAAACCGGCCAACCGGAAATGATGGATCCATCAACCTCGGTCCCGGAAGAAAGATTCAAACTCATAGTTACATCAGAAGACAAGAAATCACAGACTGCCTGATTACCCCTTAGGGCCAGAAACTACAACACATTGTTTTTTCCCTTTCTTTTTGTTGACTTTTGTCCAGCCATCATGGGGAGAATGAGCTAGGACAACTTGAAGACTGGAATTCCCTTCCATCTGGAAATCCTTTTCTGATTCAGAGGAGGTCTCATGGGCGCGTTTCTGGGCTATAGCTGGGTCCTGAGTGCGCCCCATAGGGTCCATGGGCGGATCCATCGGCTGAGGCACCTGTTCCGAATCTGAATCGCTTTCCCCTTCCTCCGGACTGGGGGGGGGCTGGATCTTCGAGCTGGCTGCGGTGTACAGGGAGCCCAACGCTTGGGTTTGGTTTTCGCGAAGATTCCTTTTTTTGATCTCGCTGGCAGCGCTGGGCAGGAGGTCTGAAGATGCCCTGTTAGGTGACAATGGCGGCATCGGAAGGCAGTGTTTTCGTAATCGAGAAACTGGGTCCAAACAGTGTCATTGATCTTGAGATGGATTTGCTCTGGCAAACCCTTGCTGAGATCTAGCTCTACACAAATTCTGGCATAAGTGTAGAGGCCTTGGATTTCCCTCAGGTAGTCTCCCATTAGAAAGCTGCCCAAAGCGTTGCCTATTTGCCTGTATACTTCTGTGCACCATAGATGTAATGGGAGATTTGGAAGTCTGATCCAAACAGGGGCTTTTGTGATAACTGCGGAGGCTGGGTCAAAGTCTGGGAACCATGGAGTTAGGAAGAGGCCTGCCGCTCCCATGAACCAAGGGCCTTCCTCTAAGGCATCTTCATAGTGCTCGAGGTTGTCGAACAGCACTATAAAATATCCCTTTGCGCAGAAGTAGACCTTGCAGCTGCGTGTCCAGTTGTCATAGATCCAGTCCAGAAGATCCTTTGAGCGTGGCCAGAGCCCATTGAATCTGCATATGATGGCCCTTTCCGCGAATTTTTGAGTGTCGTCTGCCAGTTTTGGGTAAGAGATCTCAACAGAGGGAATCTCCTCCACTTTGTCAACCAAGAAAGGCTTGGGTGCAGCCTGAACTGGTGGAGCTGTCTTTTCAGTCTTCTTGCCATGGACGACATCTTTATATGAAAAAGCATTGGCTGAGGATGGTTCTCCCACAGCTCCTCCTCTTAAACGAAGGGTTAAAATGATAGATGCATCTTTCTTAATGCCATAAAAAGAAATAGGAAAGAGATCCTCAAGTTGTTTACCTTCGTAGAGAAGCCGCTGAGCTGCAGAGGGGATCCCTAGTTTGATGTCCAGTGCATGCTTGAGATTCTGCACTTGATCCGTCTGGCTTACCCATTGTAGCATGGTTTTGCCCGTAATGAGCTTGATTTGAACCTGGAATGGTGAGGAAGGTTCTGAAAGCCTCTTTCCCCTGCAGATCTTTCCAAAAGCTAAGGTCAGAGGAGAAGCTAAGGGATCTGCATGATCGTCCTTAGCCGCTGCGCCGACAATCTGAAGAGGGCTGCCAAAGCGCGCTATGGAAGCAGGGGGACGGGGCCAAGCTACCCATGAGCTCTCGGCCATGAGGTTTGCAGGAACATTTGAGTCTGCGGCGCAAGTTTTCATGGCGTGGCCATCTTTCACACCTGCAGCTAAGAGACATCTCCTTAATCCTTGCCCAGATCTTTCTAACCCTTTCTCATCCAGATCGATCAGAGACCCACCGACGGCTGGGAGAAAGGAGGCCGTAGCGCTAGGGTTCGAGCCAGTGTTCGTGGCATGGCTATCTTGCGTACCTACTACTGAGAGACAGGACCTGAATCTTTGCTTAGATCTATCGAGCCCCTGCGCAGCCCGAGCGATCAGAGACCCAACTGTGGCCGAGGGCACGAAGACGGCGGAACTAGGGTTCATACTTGGAGCTCCGTGTTTTGAGAAAATTTAGACAAATGAGTAAACTCTATTACCGGAAAGAATCTTAAATATATCAATTAAGTAGGGAAAAAAAAGTATACGGTGTCATTGAGAGTAGGTTATTTTTGAAAAACAAATTTAAATAAATAAATAAAAACTACTAACCAAAAACAAATTAAAATTTAGTGAATTAACCTAAATAAATGTATAAACATTGATAGCATGAGACATGTTCATCTTAAGATATAAAACACATACAACAACACACATGAAAAAAAGTTACAATGAGCAAACTGCACAAAAGAAAACTAGAGAGAAAAAAAGTACAAATGCTGCAACAAGCCGTACCTTCAATCAATTGCACAAATGCTACAACTTTTCTTTCACAACTGATTCTTGCTACCTCTATAGTTCTCCTAATTTTTAGGAATGAAAGAACTCTATTGGGACAGTTACTCTAAAAATGCGACAAATGCAATTAGCAATACCGTTTGTAATTTAATAATCTTGTAGATTAAACATAAAGGTCACGATCTACCAACTCATCAGCGACAACTTCCTATTGTAGGATTTATTCTTGATACAAATACTCTCAGAACAAGAATAAGCTTCAGATGTATCAAGCACATCATCAAGATGTGCTCAACATTGGTGAATTGAGCGAAGATTCAAGTTCTGTAGTCCTTATGATTGTTAATCTTACAACAGGGATGCATATATCATAATGTGTTCTTTTGTCATGTTACTTTTTTATTGCAACTACGCATACATGTAGAACATCTAACTTAGTACAAAAGTGAAGGAAAAGTGAATGATATAACGATACAAACATTAAGTAATGCTTTTGACATTTACTATAAACTGTAATCCCTTGTCCCACATTCTCTGAAAAAATCAAGACCCTTTAAATTTGCATTCCACTGTTTTATGTAAATTTACAGGCACTTGACATCCACATTGATAGTGAAGCACCAAACAATGTTACACTGCAGCTTCTGACATAAAACCTTAATATTAACATGGTTCTTGAAAAAGCGTTATTCTATTTCATAACATTTTAAAAAATCTCTAAGTTTCTGAAACTATTAGAAAGTTTGTTAGTTCTCTGACAGAAACAAATGCTCCATCTTTCTAGCATCCAAATTACAACATCTCAGTGAGGTATGGAGTACACACTTGGCATAATCGATCATATAGTTTGGTTATCAACAAGTTGGTGAAGGCTACATTGCCTTCAACCAAAATTCGTAAAACTTAGAAACAATAGTTCATTGCTACATTGGATATCTTCCAGCCCATCAAGAAAAGGAAGCCTTTGGATGCTATAATAATGACTGTACTGATAGATGGAGGCAGAAAGATTTAAAGAATTTTGTTGAACAAATGATAAGGCTAAAAGCAACTTTCGCCTTCGTAGGCCTAGCCAGACAATAGACAAAATATGTGACCATTGCAACAATATTTTCATCTCATTCAACAGGTTCCTGCACTTCACCTTTGTTTGACCTAGACAAACATAAACCATTGGACTCCACTTGGTGGGTTCTGAAGTAATAATTTCTTTCATTGATTTCTTTTGGAGAAACTACACTGTTCACTGCCCCAATGCTCGAGATACAACATACAAAAAATCTAAGAACCTGGTGCCTTTCATAAAACCTTTTTTAGTTAACAATTCAAAATTTAACAGAAAGAAGACCCCAACTATGGCTGCCCTTCCATTGATCAATTCATTCTTCCTAGTAAATCCAAAGCCAGTTTCACCATGAGTGGGTTGTTGTGGTATAGTTAGAAATCAAATTCCAACCACATGTTGATGAAGGTAATGTCAAAAAAATATCAAATTATATGGAATGAATTTTAGTTTTGAACAACTTCTGTACCTTTAAACTAAACCCCCACCATTTCTCTGAAATTGAATAACATTATAAACAAAAAGTCACATAAAACAATTTATGGGGAATTTATGCAACATACATTTTCCCACTATAGTGGATCTAAAACAGGATATAAGACTGACCCAAAACAATACAAATAAAGCAAACCAGGTAGAGTTGTAGTTGGTAAGGCGGTATATAAATATCTTCACATACAAACTTGGAAGACAATATATATAACAAGACATTAAAAACAAGACTGACATGAATTTTAATTTTAAGGAATTCCTACGCTTTAAGCTAGACCCCCAACATTCCTCTGAAATTGTATCTCCTGCCATGAACTGGTATTTCCATCTAAAAAGGAATTTACAACGGAATACACTATTGTAGACTCCATGCAACTATAATCCACAAAGACAGTGTTCGGGCTAGAAGGCTAAGACTAGATTAATTATACCATAGTTCCTTATATTTCTAAACATAGAACTAACGGACGAAAACTATGAAGCTTGGACTGGACTCTAATATGCCAATTAAGAGGAACTTGAAGCAGACAACACTAGAAACTTCACGCAACTCTAATGCACAAAAAATATCTCGGGCTAGAAGCCAAAAGAAAGCTAATTTCGCCATAGTTTCTACACTTTTAAGCTTATAAATGCTGGGATTTAGCACTTTTTCTTTCATCAACAATGCAAAATAGTATATGTTTACAATCACACTCCAAAAAATCCCTAATTGCAGATAACTGATGTGCATTTTACAGCCCTAGTGCTCTAATTACATATAAGTAATGTGTGCATTCTACAATGTTGGTGGTGGGAGAGAGTTATCCACTCTAGAGATGGGTTTGGGCTAGTGAGCATCCCAAAATGACCCATTGAAATCCAAAAGAAAACAAAGCAGTGAATTTGCATTGAGAATACCGACATGGGTCCTCAATCTAAAACAGAAGCAATCCATAATATCACAACTGCAAAACAAAAAAACAGGGGAGTGGATTGAAGCTAACGAACCAGGCCACATAGGACTTATTTCAGCAAACCATCCAAGAATAACAGATGGGTAGCCTCCATCCACTCCATCCATGGCGTCCACACAGGAAAGTGGGTGGTCTTCTCCTTCCTCTTGAGGCCTAACCTGCTTTATGGGAAGATCGAAGCCATTGTTGTTGCTGCTATTGTTATTGTTCTCGGCCATGGATTGGATTCAATCACACAGACCGAATCTACCTTTCCCAAAAAGATCTCCTCAACTTATTCCACTCTATCTCTGAAACAGAAAATAACAATAAAATGCTAAAATACCAATAAAACACAAACACAGGAAAATTGCCCAAATATGCGCTTCCTTCGCTCAGAGTCGTCGCCCTTTTACTACATGTAGAAGTCACAGGTGGAACTTGGAAGTAATCATTAATAGGTGAGGGTGATGGTTCACAAGCATGCAATGAGCTAGCTACAAGCTTGATTAACCACAGTTTGATTCCAAATTATGATTGTACAGATAGAAGTGAGGTGCAGGAACCAAAAATATTTTTTAAGAAATGGATCTTGTAGTAAAAATAGGTAAAAATCAAAATGGCCTTAAATAAATGTAAGAATGTGGAATCCATATGGAGCTCAAGTAGCCATATAAGAGACCACCCGACAACGAAGAACACCGTCATGAGAGATCTAACAGGGGTTTGAAAACTCAAAACCCTTGGCGTCCCTCTCAATTTTAGTTTGCCAGACACGTAACGACATCTACCAACTTATTTCAACAATAGACACAACAACACAGAGGAAAGAAAGTTACAATGAGCAAACTGCACAGAAGAAAACTAGAGAGAAAACAAAAGAAAGCCAGAGAGAAAACAAAAGTACAAATACTGTAGCAAGCCATACCTTCAATCAGTTGCACAAATGCTACAACTATTCTTTCGCAACCAATTCCTACTACCTCTATTTTTCTGGTGATATTGCTCAATCCCATTTCCGCTACTTGCTACAGGAGTTCTTTAGCAATAGGTTCCTGCTACCTCTATTCTTCTGGTGATTTCCATTAACGAAAGGTGGAAGAGTGTAAAGTCGATATGCATTTAATCACCGAATTGATTACCTGGAAACACAACTTGCATCTGAAATCCATCTCGATGCTCGAAACCAGATTCATAATAACCATATGTTGGAGAGACAATGAAAACAATATTATAATGATTTCCCTATTACATCAATGCAAATCACTGAGGAAGAAACATATTTGATTTGTTAAATATTTTATATTTTGAATATGTTATAACAACATACAATGAAAATTAAATTGTTTTTAATAAAACTGGCAAACAATCTTCGGCTATATACATCTCAAGTGACAACCACTTATCACCACGTTGCGAAGAACCTGCCGCTTGTTAACGATGTGTACGATAATTCTAGAAATAGAATAGAAATTACCCCATGTAAACCATAAACACATTTTATTTACCAAGAAAAAAGTATTTCATGAACATAGTTTATCTTCCTGAGGGGTTGAAATTGACAAGCATGGAATCGCATGAGCCACACGAACTATTGGACATTGGATGATGGCTGGGAACTTCCACACGAACTATTAGATACTAGATGATCGCTGGGAACTGATCCCTCGGTCCTGTTAGTGTAAAGTTTATGCATATTTAAATAGGTAGCTATTGAAAGCTATATTTATTTGTTTGTAACTAGTTATAAAAAATATTTACAATAACATTGTCACTTATCGTTTTCTACATGGTGCAAATGAATTGTCATTATTTAATGAGAAGTCTGAAATAATAATTACTAAATAAGAGTCCCTTTCTTTTGCACCAATCAGAAATTAAATAAATTTAATTTAATAATTGTAAAAAGTAAATTATTTATAAGTTGAAAGGTCTACTTTATATGTTTTTTTAAATAAATTTTTGGTCAATATGAAATTGATTAAAAGGTCAACGTATAATAATAAATAAATAAGGGTTATGAAATTGATTAAGAGGTGAACGTATAATAATAAATAAATAAGGGTTAGACCAAAATTTTGAAATTATATAATATATCTAGGAAAGAAGCACAACTTAATTTACCTTCTAGAAAAAGCACTTACTAAATTTAACTAGGGCGAATAGAATATTGTATTGCTATGTGGTGTGTAAATTGTAATTTACTGTCGCGATTGCCTTGGAAAAGCGACTGTTCAAGGGTGTTTGTTGAGATAACATGAAAACACACCAGCACAATAGATATAGATGGATTTTCATTGTAATTAAATGCAACACGTAGTGGAAGGAATATTTTCTGACGTGTAAGCCACCCAGATGATTATCGCCGTTGGATTGGAGAGTGGGAGCGTAAGTATAGTGGAAGGGCGTGAGGGAAAGAATGGACATTCAAAGCCAAGAAAAGCTTTTTCGACTAAAAAGCCATCCGCTCGGTTTATAAAATCCTTCGTTTCGCCTGCTCACCAATTTAATTCAAATCTCTCTGACGGAAATGAAAGAGCCAAAGTCTGGGAGTATTTTAGGTCAGCTGAGTAAGGATGCACTGGTGCAAGAATCAATGCACTCATGGAGTGGCTGATCAGCTATAACGGATTCTTCTTCATTTTTCCAACCAATTTCTATGTAATAATGTCGGTTAGATTTGTTTAATTTTGTATTCCACCCAAATAGGATGTTTTCTTGAGTAGGGATGATTAGCAGGTGTATATCGATTAAAAACAAGGGAGGAGAATGGCAGATTTTTTTCGAGATAAGTGAGGGAGGGAATCTATATGCTTTTTCGAAATTAATGAGGGTGTGGTGCGGGGTATATATATATATATATATATATATATATATATATATATATATATGTGCACGCCTCTGAACGAATAGTTTCGAAGTCCTTTTGTTTACATTCTCTTCTTTTATCATCTGTATTTGCAGGGAATTTTGTTGTATTTGCTTTCTCTGGTGTATGTCTATATTTGTGTCGCTCTTTGTCTATGGTTTCTCTCTGTCTGTACGTTATTGTCTATGTTATGTTATATCTGTCTATCTGTACCTTGTAGCTTTGGATAGAGATGACTCCATATTATTTGAATTTGAAGTTAAATTTATCTCTTGGATATGCATCAAGAGAGCAGCAAGAAGGGATACATGGACCATGGACGAATGAAGGGAGCTATTATTCGATGCCATTAATTGAAGCACTGAATTGAATGAATGGAGGCATTTACAATGGAGAGGAGGGAAACAGAGAGACTTAACCGTGGGTATATTTCTTGTTTTTATTTTATATTCATATTCCTGATTTATTCTTTGGTTTTGGTTCCATACAATTGAGCAGAATTTTCTTATCCTTCCTCATCATGACATCAAACCCATGACCCACGCTATCAATCTGCCATCCCTGCAAATGAACTGACTCTCCTCCCCTGTTTTGAGGAGGAGAGTCAGATATATACACCTATTCTCTTTTTGCTATAGGGATTTTTTATTGAGTAGGGATGATTGGCTGCGGGATAGGAATTATTATTTTCTTGCATGCACAGCCCATCCACCGGGATTTCTTAAAGGATTTATTCAGAACCTAATTTAGATGTGTTTCTGCTTTCTATATCTAGTATATATTTTCATGGATGCACAGCGCAGTCACTGACGAACGTTGCAGCCATGACAGGTATATTTCTTGTTTTTATTTTATATTTATATTCATATTCATGATTTATTCTTTGGTTTTGGTTCCATAGAATAGAGCAGAATTTTCTTATCCTTCCTCATCAAAGCCATGACCCACCCTATCAATCTGCCATCCTTGCAAATGAACTGACTCTCCTCCCCTGTTTTGAGGAGGAGAGTCAGATATACACCTATTCTCTTCTTGCTATAGGGATTTTTTTCTTGAGTAGGGATGATTGGCTGCGGGATAGAAATTATTATTTTCATGCATGCACAGCCCATCCACCGAGATTTCTTAAAGGATTTTTTCAGAGCCTAATTTATATGTGTTTCTGCTTTCCATATCTAGGAGATATATTCATGGATGCACAGCCTAGTCACTGACGAACGTTGCAGCCATGACATGTATATTTGTTGTCACAATGAAAGGTATATTTCTTGTTTTTAATTTATATTCATATTCATCATTTATTCTTTGGTTTTGGTTCATAGAATAGAGCATAATTTTCTTATCCTTCCTCATCAAAGCCATGACCCATCCTATCAATCTGCCATCCCTGCAATTGAACTGACTCTCCTCCCTGTTTTGACGTGATTTCCCTACCTGTTTTTAATCGATATACACCTATTCTCTTCTTGCTATAGGGGTTTTTTCTTGAGTAGGGATGTTTGGCTGTGGGATAGGAATTATTATTTTCCTGGATGCACAGCCCATCCACCGGGGTTTCTTAAAGGATTTATTCAGAACCTAATTTAGACGTGTTTCTGCTTTCCACATCTAAGATATATTGTCATGGATGCAGAACCCTGTCACTGATGAACATTGCAAGAAATTCTATCATTTTTATTGTTTTCCCACTGTATCACATTCCACGCCAGCCCCTTCTTCTCCCAAACGAAGAAATAAATAACTGGCGAGGCGATTGAGGAAGCCACAACTGAAGCTGGTTATTCGTCTCGTATCTTTTATAACTTTATTTTTCTAAATTTTCGTATAGAAATCTACATAAACTAATATGAAACTCGATTTTGTTGGTGTGAACGAACAGAGGACGAGAGTGAGTTAGAGTACAAAGAGGGTCCGAAGGCGGGAACTCAAGGAGGAATGGAAGGCCTGCGGGAACGGGACGCATCAGTCTCCCATCGATGTGGTGAAGAGACATGGCATAATTTATCTGGAGAATCTATTACCCTGCAAAAGCAACCCTTGTCAACAGGGGCCACGACATCATGGTCAGTAAGTGAACCTTCTTTTTTAACGCGTTTGCCATCTAAAGGTTTTGTGTTCGATCCGTCTTACACCTATGGCTGTACTGCTCAGGTGAACTGGTCGGAAGGCGCTGGCCGTGTTGGGATAGAAGGGAAAAGATTCACACTCCATCAAAGCCATTGGCACATCCTGGCCGAGCACACTGTAGATGGAAAAAGGTACAATCTCAAACTCCTCTTTTCAATCCTTGCTATCCTAATTTATATTATTGCTACTTAGGCTTTGCTAAAGGGTTTTGCATCGAAGTGTGCATATTCATAGTTGAAGAAAAGAATAGTACCAAGATGCCAAGGCAATCAACAATTTTTCCACCATATTTCAAATATTTAGCACTCAAATTTAAATTAGTTTGGGCCATTTGCTCAGATTTTTCCATCACTTCTTTGCTCAACCTTTTCAACTCTTTAAATGTTGGAAACTTTGAGATCTAAAGGTTGTTTGGAAAATATCTGGATGCCAATGCTGGGTAGTGAAGGAAAAGCTAACACAGTGAATGAAAGCTTTTCGACTGCCAATTATCACTTTAAAGAGTAATTGTAATGCATCGCAGGTTAGCCTTTGCCTTCTACTGTAGAGTATTTGTATTAGATTAGACTGCCACAACATAAAGCCAAGGATCGTTTAGGCACGTGGTAGATGAATATGTGAGTAAGCATTTAATGAAAATAATAACGACTCATTCTTCTTAGCCAGCTTTGAAGACATGGCAAATAACCTATTCCTGTTCAGGTTTGGACTTCATGATGAGAAATCCCGATCTTCATTTGCCGGAGACTCCAATCATTTTGGAACCTATTGACGTCACCCTCATCCAATCTTGCACTTTGTTTGCAGCTCTCAATTGGTCTTATTTTCATTTTAGAGCTCCCACAACAACATGGATATGTGATTCCCTGACACACACATTGATATCACTTTAATCTGTCTTCTTCTGTATGTACACCAATAGGTTTTCTTGAGGAATCCTAGTAGGATCCTTCAAGATTTACTTTCACTCGTCAACTATTGTTCCATACAAGCTCTTCGAAAACCTATGAAACAAATCGTAGTACTAACTGTCATGGTACGAGGCAGTAGGGATGATTGTGTTGATCATCAAAGTGAAGGTCTGTTATAGCCTCCAAAAGCTACAAATTGATTCAAATCTTCCTTGAAAATAAAGCCAACCCTCTTTCTCAGTTTAGGTGGTTTTGTTTTACTTGTCCTATATCAACAAAGATTCTTGTAAGTATGCACCCTGGAAATTCTTTTATGTATGTAAGTGAGAATTAGAATCGTAAAAATATTGGTCATTTCACAACACAATGATATCTAGGTATGCATATTTTCTTTGCTTCTCCACTTTTCTTGCTGTGTTAATGTAATATTGACCTGGATTGTTCGGTAGGATACATATACGTTTGCCACAATGTCAGACTAATAAACAATTCTCAATTTCATATTCTAATATGCCCATTCACCTCTCTAAATCCTGTGTTGAAATTTGGTACCGGAGGACAGGTGGTTCCCTTAGGCTTTGATCTTTGGCCTAGGGAAAAGTGTCCAAAAGAATTTAATTTTTCTCCTAAAGTAACTTTATAATTTTTATAAAGTTAAATGTAATTTAAAAGTGACTTTAAGTGATAAAGTTATTAAGTCTAATTTTAAAGTGACTTTTATAAAGTCAATGAAAAAATTAGAAAGGAAAAGTGACTTTGGAAATAAATGACTAAGTGGGTCTTTATTAAAGTGGGGTGAATTAAAAAATAAAAAGTGAGATTTAAATGAGTATTTAATCTTAGCCTTAGATCTCAATCTATTTTAGCCATTGGATTTAGGGATCACCCAAAAGTCACTTGGATCACCCAAAAGTCACTTGGGGTTAGATTAAAGGAGGAAAAGGAGGAAAAGGTCATTCATTCTTTCATGAGCAGATTGGGAGAAGGAGAGCAAGAGAGCAAGAGAGATTTCTGAGCAGGGAGGAGAAGGAGACAGCAGCTTGGCACACATTCCAAGGCAGCAGTTGAGCAGATTTGTACAGCTGGTTCAACACACAGTGAAAGACAGATTTTGGCACGATTTTCGAGGAGTGGTTTGCACAAAAATCGAGGAGCAATTTGCTGATTTTTCTGCACGCAAAACGAGGGCCGTACAACGCATTTAATGCTGGCCGTACAACAACATTTAATGCTGAAAGTGGGCACGAAAATCGAGGAGGCCGTACAACATTTATTGCTGTGAGGCATGGGAAAAGAGATAAGTTGTAAATTTGCTTGCTGATTTTTTGCTGAATATTTCTCACTGTGAAAAGGCATTTCCAGAAATAAAGAAGAGCTCTTGAATTGGTTTTCCCCAAGAGTTGTAGGGGGTTTTTCCAGGGTCACATTGACCAAAAATATCAGTGTTTAAATGTGTTTTAATGGCTGTTTATTACTGCTGATATTTATTTCTGCAATTTCCAGCATTCTGTAAAATTTTCAGAATTTGTGTTTTCAGCAATATTTATTTTTTTCAGCTTGTTAAATGTATGGTTATGGGAAAGGGCATTTAACTACATGGGAGAAATAAGGTGAAACTGAAAACTGGGGTGGGAAAACAGAAATCTCTACATGGTATCAGAGCTTGAGTGCTGAAGGGCAGTTTGGGACAGCAAAAGGAAAAATTACAGCTGCTGATTTTTCACTCAGAAAATTCCAGCAAGCTGATTTCTTCGTAAACAACAGTTTTTTTTTACTACAACAGTGCTATTTTTCAGTTTTAGGACAGCAGGATGTCATTGGGATTGAGGGTGGAGGATAGGCTGGATGGGAATATAAATTACAACGTTTGGAAGAAGAGAATGCAGAGTATCTTTGAGGAGGCAGAAGTCTGAGATATCATGGTGCATACCATACAAAACCCTGTTGTTGTGCCTACTGATGCTACTCAGTTGGCTGCTTATAATAAAAAGAACAACAAGGGTAAGAGGTTGATTCTAGACGGAATCAAAGACCATTGCATTCCTCATGTGAGAGGAAAGAGCAATGCCCATGAGATGTGGACAACATTGTCCAATCTCTACCAGAGTACCAATGAGAACCGGAAGATGGTCCTGAAGGAGAAACTGAAGAACATTAAGATGGGTAATGATAGTGCAGTTGGATATCTCACAAAGATTACTAATGTGAGAGATGAGTTGGCAGCAATTGGAGAGGCCATTCCACCCACTGAGTTGGTGCGGATTGCAGTGAATGGCCTCCCCCGTTCATGGTTGAACTTTGCTGATGGGGTTTGTGCACGTGAGACCCTTCCCACATGGGAGAGGTTTTGGGATGATTGCATTCAGACAAAGATCAGGAAAGGTCAGCTTGGGGCAGCCAAGCCAGTTGAGCAGGATGAGAATGTAGCACTGGTGGCAGGAGGCAAGAAAGGCAAAGGTAAAGGTAAACAGGGGAACACACAGAAGGACTATTCCAAGGTGAAGTGTTGGAATTGTCAAAAGATGGGACACTATGCAGTTGTGTGTCCGGAGAAGAAGAAGAAGAAGGGGAAGAACCAGGACGTGGCAGCTTCAGCATAGATTGAGGACTTTGCAGGTCATTTTGACCGGGAGTTTGCGTTCACTACGTGTGAGTCCTCTAGTGCAGGATCACCTGCCACACAGGTTCAGAGGGAGCATGCTTTTCCCTCGATTAGCTGAACATCTTCAGGTATCTGGTATGTGGACAGTGGGGCTTCACGTCATATGACATGAGTCCGTGAGTACTTCTCAGAGCTTTTAGAGAGTGGCACTGATATAGAGGTAGTACTCGGTGATGACAGAGTTATTAAAGCAGTCGGGGTGGGGACACTGACATTTCAGAGGGAGTCCAAACCTCCCTTGAAAGTGTCAGATGTTCTTTATGTGCCAGGGATGAGGAAGAACCTCATATCCGTCTCAGCTTTGGAGGACAGAGGATATGAGGTACTGTTCAGGGGAGGACAGGTGTTGATGTATCCCAGGGGCACTCCAGCTGATTCAGCTAGAGTGATAGGTGTACGTCATGCAAAGGTGTACAAGTTTGCATTCTAGCCCCTTTTGGCATTGAGCAGTAGTACCGACAGCAGAGCTAGCAGTTCTGAGCTGTGTGAGATTTGGCACCGCAGGATGGGACATATGTATCATGGAGCCTTGAGGACATTGCGGGAGATCACTACAGGTGTGCCAGATTTCAGTACTGATCACTTTGATACTTGCAGAGGTTGTGCGATGGGCAAGTTTGCCAAATCCCCTTTTCCCAGCAGTGACAGCAGAGCGACTGGGATACTTGATTTGATTCATTCCGATGTGAGCGGTTGGATGTCTCATGTTTCCTTGAGTGGATATGAGTACTATGTTTTATTCATTGATGATCACTCCAGAAGGACCTGGATTTATTTCTTAAAGAGCAAGAGTGAGGTCTTCAAGCGGTTTCAGGAGTTCAGAGCTGTTGTGGAGACACAGACAGGTCGAAAGATCAAGTCCCTGAGGTCGGACAATGGAGGAGAGTGTTAGCGCTTGGAATTCACCTAGGCTGAGATAGACAAACTCTCAAGGCTACATCAAACCATTTCACCTCGTAGCTAGCCCTACGAGGTATGAGAAGGCTCTCTCGGGTCAGATTCGGTAGATCTTTCAATAGGATAAGCTGACCAATTAGGGATAAAGATTTTAGGCTAGTAAATTGATAAGGGAGGTTGATTTAAAGATTTTTGGGGTTTTTGGTGGCAATTGGAGGGAGTGCAATTTAGGGTGCGAGGATTGAGCTCAGTTTTTGCAGGTGGGTCTTTGGGGCAAGGAAGGAGTTTGTGCTGATGCCTTAAGCTGAGATGGATGATCAAGGAAGAAAGAGAGGGAGCTAAAGAGGGCAAACAATGGCTTTGAATCCTCTTTGGACAGTGGAAAACATAAATATCAAACAAAATTAAAAGCTGAGCATGGCATGCATGAATTCAAACTTTATCACTTCTTTTGTTTGATTAGCAGCAATAGAATAAGAGATGGAACACATAAACACACTTACAATGACAAGTAGGAAACACACCATCAACACAATAATCCACAAGAATCCACAATGATGTCTGCAAAACCCTGGCCTTCCTTTTCCTCAAATTGCAGAGATACAAGTAAAATATACAATAGAGCTTCTCCCTCAAGAGTCCAACCATGAAAATGAGAAGGAGAGAGCATAATATAGACCATCTAGACCATCTAACTCCTTTCCCCACCTCTAGGGGTCGAGCTCAGCTTCCTAGGAGCAGTTTGAACTAATTCTAAACTAAGAACTAGAAAATAGGCAGCCAAACAACTTGCCTCTATTACTTAGCTAACTCATCCATGCATTAATTTTTCACTTTTTACATCATGGAAGCTTCTAGAAGGGTAAAGAGAGATAAAATCTATCAAAGTGCCATGAAAATATTACATTTATCCATCATCTACAAGTAAAAATGGTCAACCATAGTCAAAACAGTGTTTTTTGACAAAAAAGGTCAATTCTGGTAAAGCTGGCTCGAATGGTCGCGCCCCTTTGCAGCTACTTTTGAGTGGGTTCCACTGATCCAAATCAGGTGCAAGATGGCTCATTGGAAAGCTTGGTCTGTCTACTTTCCATCCCAAGTGGAATTTCTGAATTTGGAGTTGTTTTGCCCCCTCAAAAACCATTTCTCCCAAGGTCACTTTCTGCAACTCAAAAAGTGGGCAGAAAGTCATTTTTTTGATGTATTTTGAGCTTTTGGAGGCTCAAATCTCAAAATCAGGCTTCTCCCAAGTATTGGTAATTTTTCTCTTTGCATGCCCTTTCCAAAAATGCCAAGTTTTCAAAATTCCGAGCAGTCCTCCAAAATGGTCTCACCCGGGGTGAGACCATTCCAATGGCCAAAACCTGTAAATTGCACAAAAAATTCACAAATGACAAAATTTTCTCCAAATTTCTTGAAATTTGGACTGGGAGTCCCCAATAAAGTACCATGCTCAGTCAAAGAGGCTTTGACCAAAATTTGGAGTGGATCGGGCGTTTTCCTTCGTTTTTGTGCTTTGGCCAACCGTCCTTGGAGCACCTTCGTTCTCGCCGGTATTTTTGACATTTCTCTCAAACCATGACACCTGTGTAAAAAGTGAAGGAGTTTTTTCTTCTTTGGCATGTTATGGACAAAAACCTCTCTCAGTTTTCCAAAATTCATCTTTGATTGCTTTGGAACATCATTTGAGTGCGACTTGTCCCGATGTGTGAAGCAAGGAATTTTGTCGAAATGGAGCGAGATGAAGGGGATAGGGGGCTTCTAAATTCTTGGGGAAATTTTTGGGAGTGGGGAAGGATGTTAGGAAACAGGGAAAAGTGGAATCTCAGTGATTGAGTGAGGGGAAGGGGTCGAAAAGGGCAAAACACAGGCCAAACCTAGAAAATTGCCAGATTGTAGCTAGAAACTAGGGTTTGTGCAAAAATGAGGAATTTGGCGGATCTAAGGGATGGGAAGTGTTTGATAAGGTACTTTAAGGATAGGGGAAGGTGTATGAACATCAGGAAACAAGTTTTGCCGGTGATTTGACCATCCAAGAGAAATTGGCTTCAAAACCCTAGGAGAGGGAAATGACCTTGCCTGGGTGGAAACTGAAGCATGGACCAGGTGTAAAATGACTCATTAGACACTGATATGATAATGACAACCATATGAATGATGATAGACTCAGCTGAATAGTGACATGGACTGACATTTAGGCAAACCCTAGACCTAATGCCTAGTGACCAAATTTTGCTTGAAAACTCTTTGAAATGACAAAATTTGACTTGGAAACTCTGAGACCACTTTGTAAGAGCATATTTGATCACTGTAGGAAGGCTGGAAAGACTGACATGAGTCCGTGAGTACTTCTCAGAGCTTTTAGAGAGTGGCACTGATATAGAGGTAGTACTCGGTGATGACAGAGTTGTTAAAGCAGTCGGGGTGGGGACACTGACATTTCAGAGGGAGTCCAAACCTCCCTTGAAAGTGTCAGATGTTCTTTATGTGCCAGGGATGAGGAAGAACCTCATATCCGTCTCAGCTTTGGAGGACAGAGGATATGAGGTACTGTTCAGGGGAGGACAGGTGTTGATGTATCCCAGGGGCACTCCAGCTGATTCAGCTAGAGTGATAGGTGTACGTCATGCAAAGGTGTACAAGTTTGCATTCCAGCCCCTTTTGGCATTGAGCAGTAGTACCGACAGCAGAGCTAGCAGTTCTGAGCTGTGTGAGATTTGGCACCGCAGGATGGGACATATGTATCATGGAGCCTTGAGGACATTGCGGGAGATCACTACAGGTGTGCCAGATTTCAGTACTGATCACTTTGATACTTGCAGAGGTTGTGCGATGGGCAAGTTTGCCAAATCCCCTTTTCCCAGCAGTGACAGCAGAGCGACTGGGATACTTGATTTGATTCATTCCGATGTGAGCGGTTGGATGTCTCATGTTTCCTTGAGTGGATATGAGTACTATGTTTTATTCATTGATGATCACTCCAGGAGGACCTGGATTTATTTCTTGAAGAGCAAGAGTGAGGTCTTCAAGCGGTTTCAGGAGTTCAGAGCTGTTGTGGAGACACAGACAGGTCGAAAGATCAAGTCCCTGAGGTCGGACAATGGAGGAGAGTACACCCTTGGAGAGTTTGTTGACTATTGTGTGAAGGCAGGCATTAGGAGGGAGTTCACTGTTCCTTACAACCCCCAGCAGAACGGGGTTGCAGAGAGGAAGAACAGATCCATCATAGGGGCTGCCAAAGCCATGTTACATGATCAGGGGTTGCCATTGTTCTTGTGGGCAGAGGCCTGCAACACAGCTGTTTACTTGCAGAACAGGAGTCTGCATCGTGCCTTGGGGCACATGACTCTGGAGGAGGCTTTCTCTGGGAAGAAGCCTGATATTGGTCATCTTCATATCTTTGGATGCATTACATACTCCTATATACCCAAGGAGAAGAGGACCAAACTAGAGCCCATCGCAGAGAAGGGTATCTTTGTGGGCTACAGTGAGACCTCAAAGGCCTTTCGGATTTACATTCCTGCACAGAGTAGAGTTGTTGTCAGACGGGATGTGAAGTTCGAGGAGGACAGGGCCTTTAGGATGTCACGGGAGTTAGAGTATCTGGATCAGGTAGACCCTTAGAAGCAGTTGAGTCAGTCGCAGGGATCCAGTGGGCAGGGATCAGGAGGATCCGGAGGTACATCTATGAGGATATCAGGTCCGTCAGTGAACAGTGGCTTGCCGAGCCAGAGGGGTGGTGCTCCGGGCAGCATGCAGAGCAGTTCAATAGGGAGTCCACTGATGGACAGTTCACACAGTACCTCAGCTTCTACAGGTTCAGGTGCAGGCAGGAGGACAATAGACAGACAGTCAGGAGTTCAGGCTCCTGATGATGATGATGAGGAGTTTCATTCTCCGGTGGGAGAAGTGCGCTCAGGGAAGAGGAAGCCCAAGTGGCTTCAGGACACCTTGAGAGATGCCACATCTGTTGCTGAGCCGAAGAGGCCAGTTAGAGAGAGTAGACCACCTGAGAGGTTTTGTAGCTATATGGCGATGGTTACCAGCATCCTTGTCTGTGAGCCTTCTAGCTATGAGCAGGCAGCTAGCCAGCAGGTCTGGAGAGAGGCCATGCAGGAGGAGTATTCTTCTATCATGAAGAATGATGTTTGGGAGGTGGTGCCGAGGCCTGAGGGCAAATCCGTGGTTACTTCCAGATGGCTTTACAAGGTAAAGCATGCTGCAGATGGTAGCATTGAGAAATTCAAAGCAAGGTTTGTGGCTAGAGGGTTCTCCCAGGTAGAGGGAGTTGATTATGAGGAGACCTTCGCTCCCGTGGCTCGATATACTTCGATCCGCTCCATTATATCGATAGCAGCAGAGATGGGTTGGAAGATCCACCAGATGGATGTGAAGACCACATTTCTCAATGGCTTCATACAGGAGGAGGTGTACATTGAGCAGCCACAGGGCTTTGAGGTGCATGGGAAGGAGTCCCATGTGTGCAGACTGAAGAAGGCCCTTTATGGCCTGAAGCAAGCTCCCAGAGCTTGGTACTCCAGGATAGATACATATTTGCAGGGGATGGGTTTCACAAAGAGTGAGGCAGATCCGAACCTTTACTTTATTGTGATTGGTGAGGAGCCTCTCATTTTGGTGCTGTATGTGGATGACTTGGTCATTACAGGTGCAGAGAGACTCATAGAGCACTGCAAGAGAGATCTTGCGACGGAGTTTGAGATGAAGGACATTGGCTTGATGCATTACTTTTTAGGCTTGGAGGTGTGGCAGGAGGAGGGGCATTTCTTCCTGGGGCAGGGGAAGTATATTGTGCTACAAACAAGCTTTTAGATTATCGTGAATGCAAGACATAGGGGAAGGGGCAAGGCAAGAGGAGGAAGAAAGCATATAAAGGGAAAGAGAAGCCTTTAAAGGAAGATGGAACGAAGTCGGGTGGCTTTCTGAAGGGGAAGAAACCTCTTGTGTGTTGGTTGTGCAGTGAAGAGCACATGACCAAGCATTTTCCATTAATGCAGAAGGCGACAACTTTGCAGCAAGTTGAGAGGAAAGAGAGAGAATAAGGTTCTCGTGCATCAGGAGTTATGCAGGTTTTAGGCGCAACTACGGTGAAGGAAGCTACCTCGAAACATGATCCAGAAAGGAGGAAGATAAATTTCGTGAAGATGGATGTAGTTGGGAGTCTAGTGATGGCTATTTTAGATTGTGGAGCATCTCACAACTTCATTAAGGAAGATGTGCCTAGAGGATTGGGATTGAGGTTCTTTCCAACCCATGCCTTTTTTAAAACGGTGAATACAAAAGGAAGCAGTGTCCTTGGGATAGCGGCAAATGTTCCGATGAATATTGGAAGTTGGCAAGGAAAGGAGGACTTTACTATCATTAGGATGGATGACTATGAAATTGTATTTGGCATAGAGTTTATGATTGAGCAGGAGGTCGTGCCGATACCACACTTGGGGAAACTGTTCATTCATGCATGAATGGAGGAGCCAATGATCGTTCCTACTGTGGGAGCTATGGAAAGAGAATGTAGGATGATAGCCATTTGTGTGGAGGTAGGACAACAAGAATATGAGGTTCTTGAGAGGAGCCATTCGCGTGGAGATAGGACAACTGGGATATGAGGTTCATGAGAGGTTGGATTAGGTGGAGTCCATGCTCATGGAACACTCGAAATTGATAACAACATTGTTAGATGGTAGTCTGAGTTTATCAGATAAGCTAAAGATGATGGATGCAGGGACTTGCATTGGAGAGTGCGAGGTTGTTGATGCCCAGACTTCTACGGTTGAATAGTGTAGAGGGGATGAGGATCAACGTGAAGAGGAGTACGTCGATTTGGAGGAAGAAGATGTTGATAGATGGATTGAGAGTTTGGAGTAGGAATCAGACCGAGAAGAGGATGAAGATGGAGGGATGTCTGTGGACCAGGATGGAATCGTGAAGACAAATATACTAGGCCATAACGATCCAGTTTCGATGAATTTGATGGAAGAGAGTATGGGTAGGTGTTCCTATCCACCTTTGATAAATTATATTGTAGAGAAGTATGGAGGGTTCATACCACATATGGGTGGATTCTTCTCGACGACGAAGAGAGATGGCCTTGTGATGTGGAAAGGGAAGTCATATGACTTCACCACACAATCATATTTTTGAAGCTCATGAAGGAAATGGGCTCACTATAACTTGCTTGAGATGCCATTGAATGGCACCTCATGATGAGCAGATTCGAAGGAAAGATTGTGTGACAGGGAAGAGGTGACAATGGTTGCACATGTTTGGGTGCATGTGTTCTTGTGGAGTTGATGCTACGATCAGATTAGCTACCTGACTAGTCGATAGCACGAGGGGATCCAACACATGTCATTCTTACAGGTTGTGATCCATGAATAGACATGGTATATATGTTGGAGATAATATTCTTCTGTATTGATGAAGATAATTGATGCGAAGGTTGTTCATGATGAGGACAATCTTTAGGATTTGGTTAAGAATTTTGTTGAGGGGTGTGTTGTCTAATAGATATCGACTGCCACAACTTACACTGCCACAATATATGGTTTATTGTGTATATATATATAATAATAATAATAATAATAAATTCTTTCTTATAGAGTGTTTCATACATTTAATGAAATTAAAAGATAATTATGAATTTTTTTATAGAGAAGCTAGTTTTAAAAAAGAATTGGGAAATTTGCTTTAAATTTGTCAATATAATTTAACCTAGATTTATGTTATGAATGTTATGTGGTTGTTGTAGAAAATAGAATTGACTAGCATTCTAGGTGGATTTTTTAAACTTTGTATTAGTGTATTTTTAAATAACATCAGCAATTATGTCGATTTCTATTCGTGTTACCCCCAAGTTCTAATCGTTCGTTGATTCTTGCAATATCTAGAGCATATGATAGCCTTCCCTAGATAACCTTTCTCCCATAGAGGGAAAACCGACATAGCCATCTTATCTGTAACCTTCTTTTCTATACTACCGTGATAGATGAGTTAGCAGTTTTGAAGAAGGTTGTTGGTAAGGGTTTGTTCAACAATTCTGTCCATGTGAAAGTAAAGGAACCAAAATCATATGATGGCTCGAGGAACACAAATATATTATGTAACTTTGTTTGGGATATGGAGTAGTACTTGAACTGATTCAGGGTGACTTTGGAGGGGGGAAAATAAGAATTGTTGTATCATTCTTAACAAAGGATGCGACGATGTGGTGGAGAAGGCGAGCAAAACAAATTTCTTTTGGTAACATGATAGAGGACATCACCACATGGGAAAAGATGAATGAAGCCTTGACAACTCATTTTGGACCACAAGATGAGACTTGGCGTGCGAGAGCGAAGGTAAAGTTCATTAAGCAAACAGGGAACCTGCAAGCACATATGAGGGAGTATTCAAGTTTGATGTTGGAGCTTCTGGATATGGCTGAGAAGGATAGGTTGTTCAATTTTGTGATTGGTTTGCAACCATGGGCTCAAGTTGAAGTAAAGAGGCAGAAGGTTTAGTCTCTTGAAGAAGCCATCACTGCTACAGACAAGCTTCTAGATTACTGTGAATGCAAGACATAAGGGAAGGAGCAAGGTGAGAGGAGGAAGAAAGCATATAAAGAGAAAGAGAAGCCTTCGAAGGAAGATGGAACAACGTTGGGTGGCTTTCTGAAGGGGAAGAAACATCTTGTTTGTTGGTTGTGCAGTGAAGAGCACATGACCAAGCATTTTCCATTAATGCAGAAGGCGACAAATTTGCAGCAAGTCGAGAAGGAAGAGAGAGAATAAGGTTCTCGTGCATTAGGAGTTATGTAGGCTTTGGGAGCAACTACGGTGAAGGAAGCTACCTTGAAACATGATCCAGAAAGGAGGAAGCTAAATTTCGTGAAGATGGATGTAGTTGGGAGTCCAGTGATGGCTATGTTGGATAGTAGAACATCTCACAACTTCATGAAGGAAGATGTGGCTAGGAGATTGGGACTGAGGTTCTGTCCAACCCATGCACTTTTAAAGCGGCGAATACAAAAGGAAGTAGAGTCCTTGGGATAGCGACAGATGTTCCGATGAAGATTGGAAGTTTGCAAGGAAAGGTGGACTTCACTATCATTAGGATGGATGACTATGAAGTTGTACTTGGCATAGAGTTTATGATTGAGCAGGACGTTGTACCGCTATCGCACTTGAGGAAACTGTTCATTCATCCAGGAAAGAAGGATCCAACGATCGTTCCTATTGTGGGAGTTATGGTAGGAGAATGTAGGATGATAGCCATTCGTGTGGTGGTAGGACAACAAGAATATGAGGTTCATGAGAGGAGCCATTCGTGTGGAGGTAGGACAACTGGAATATGAGGTCCTTGAGAGGTTGGATCAGGCGGAGTCCATGCTCATGGAACACTCGAAATTGATAGCAACATTGTTAGATGGTATTCTGAGTTTATTGGATACGTCAGAGATGATGGATGCGGGGACTTGCATTGGAGAGTGCGAGGTTGTTGATGCCAAGACTTCTACCATTGAAGAGTGTAGAGGGGATGAGGATCAGCGTGAAGAGAAGGATTATGTCGATTTGGAGGAAGAAGATGTTGATAGATGGATTGAGAGTTTGGAGTAGGAATCAGACCGAGAATAAGATGAAGATGGAGGGATGTCCGTGGACCAGGATGGAATCGTGAAGACAGATATACTAGGCCATAACGATCCAATTTTGATGAAGTTGATGGAAGAGAGTATGGGTAGGTGTTCCTGTCCACCTTGGATAAATTATATTTTAGAGAAGTATGGAGGGTTCATACTAATGTTGCACGAAGCAGGGACGCGGAAGCGTCATTTCCCAAAAATCTAGGAAGCGAAGTGTCTCAGAAGCGTCTACTATATATATAATTTTTTTTTAATATTCTTTTGCATTTATATTAAAAAAACCCAAAATACCAAATTAGTTATAGAAGATATGGAAGCACACATTTTTTTACATAAATCAAGATAGATATGGCATCCATTCTACATTAATGATTAATTATTCGAGCATCAACTGTCTAGATGCATCAACCATCTAGAATCTAGATTCTTCTCCTCTTGTCTAGCCTTTGCCTTTACCTTGATTGTCTAGGGATATTAGTCAACATTGCCCAATTTTTAACAAACTACCTAATCCAAGGCTTAAAATATGGTAGGAAAAGCTTAACATGCTTGATTGATGATTTTGACTTGATTGAAAGGTAATTTTTTGCTAAGGGCATGACAAAGGAGTTTAACAATTAACACCACCAACACTAGGGTACATATAGGGCTTGGTGCTCTTGATTAAATGCTAATCACATACATTCATACATGATATAATCTAATGAAATGCCACAATCCCATTGATCCTGAATTCCTGAAAACTGTTAAGTCTGCTGAATTTTGAATAGGATATGAAATTCTATTTTCTCCATATGAAGTCCAATGAGGTTGGAAGCACTTTCAAACATCCTGAGTCATTTCATGGTAATGTTAAAAATTCACTTTTACTTTAAGAATTTAACGTTATCATGAGGGAGCATCTAGGAAGCATTTAAGGATCATCAAGGGAGCACCTTGGGAGCATCTGAGAAGTCCCAATCCAACTTAAGTCAAAGAAAAAGTAAAAAAAATATTTAGAACCCTATGAAACCCTGTGGAACGGCTTGTTTCCCTTCAGATCTGCTTGGGATCTGTGTTTGATCCATCGTGGATCCAAGGAGGATTCGTTGTTGGATCCACGATTCAGAAATCTGGAACAACGGATCAGGTTGGCACAGTTCCGAATTTCAAGGAACCTTCTTCGCCGATCCGATCCGCGGTTCCGAGCTTCCGAACCGCGGATCCCCCACAGATCCGTACGGGTCACAGATCCTGGTTTGGATCCTTGGGGGGGGACATTTCATGAAACCACGTATGGGTGGATTCTTCTCAGAGACGAAGAGAGATGGCCTTGTGATGTGGAAAGGGAAGTCATATGAGTTCACCACACCACCATCTTTTTAAAGCTCATGAAGGAAATGGGCTCACTATAACTTGCTTGAGATGGTGAGACCCCTGGGAGCTTGAGATGCCATTGAATGACACCTCATGATGAGTAGATTCGGAGGAAAGATTGTGTGACAGGGAAGAGGTGACAATGGTTGCACATGTTTGGGTGCATGTGTTCTTAAGGAGTTGATGCTATGGTCAGATTAGCTACCTGACTAGTCGATTGCACGGGGGATCCAACACATGTCATTCTTACAGGTTATGATAAATGAATAGACATGGTATATATGTTAGAGATTAGATTCTTCTGTATTGATGAAGATAGTTGATGCGAAGGTTGTTTATGATGAGGAAAATCTTTAGGCTTTGGTTAAGAAGTTTGTTGAGGGGTGTGTTGTCAGGGATGACAACCATTTTGAAGTGGCGGGGAGGGGGGGGGGATGTCAAGCCCTTAGGCTAGGAACTTGGGCACACCTGAGTTAGGGGGAGTCGATTTCGGTGGAACGACTTGGTCGGCACAAAGAGCGTGCCTGAGACGAGTTCGAGGGAAAGAATTCGGTGAGACAAGCACATGAAGAACGTACTCGAGATGAGTTTGGTGGAATGATTGGAAGAAATTGGAGATTCGACGTGACGAGGGTGTATGCTGAGGCGCACTTGACCGAAGAAAAGGCGTGTCCAGTCAAGATGCACTCGACTGATGACAAGGTGTGCCAAGCTTAGATGCACTCGACTAATGACAAGGTGCGCCCAATTGAGACGCACCTGCCTGAGTTGCGAAGGTACGCGATCGAGGATGAGATGTGAAGGCACATGACCGAAGGTGAACCGAAGGAAAATTTGTATGCGACAAATGATGCGACATAATTTGGGGTTTATGGTTGGCTTGAACGGAGGAAGGTTGGCTTGAACGCCCAATCGACACATCCCTTGGAAGTGACACAACTGTTCATGGAGGGTGACTCATATATATAAGATTAGAGGAGAGGACATTCAATCAACCGAAGATCAACAACCTCTCATCGCAAGACAAGAAGGAGACAATGAAGGAAGAAGAGAGTTGCGTCTCATGAAGGATCTTGCTCTCTAAATCAAGTTGCGGAAGGAAGTTGTGCGAGCTTGTGGAACGAAGTATTGTTGAGGGTTGTACACCATGGGGTATTTTTGTATTAACATTGTGTGCAAGTCGAACGACTGCAAGTTGGTTATTTTTTTGGGTTTGGTTGTGGGCTTCTAGTGAAAGTATTTGTAACTTGGTTACTCTATATTTGTAATAGTGAAGGGTTGTTGTAGGGAAATGTTTGGAGTTTGGCCGAACCGAACCAAAGTCCATTATAAACCGAAGTTTTGTATATTGAAGTTTTATAGTCAAAGAGCAGTATGGAAATTGTTTTGAGAGTTCCCCCTCTTGTTTATTGAAGTGTTATTTTTGTACATAATTCGTGGTGTTTATGAATGAATGTGATTATTGCTAAAGTTAATTTAATTGAAGTAAACTGTAATTGAAGTTAAATTTTGAAGTGGCTATTGTACTGATATTTCATTGAACAGTAATTTCGCAAGTATAAGATATCAGTCTCGCTATAGGGTACATGGGCTAGAGGCATAGTATGAGCATTAGTAAACGAAAGTTGGTTTCGCCATTGAGGAGAAAGCGCATCAGCACCGCACACCTTAGGGGACTCGGGAAGCTCATAGCTCAGAGGCGCTCCTTGGGGGCATGACACCCACATTTTGATGCTAGACATTGGCTTGCCTGAGGGAAGTTATTTCTAGGAGGGAAACCTCACCATGTTTTGAGGCTTATACCATGCCTTCGGGAGGGATATTGAGCCACTTGATCCTAAAAGACTTCGACATTTGGGGAACGACCCTCTATCTTCGATGGTTTTGTTTACATTTGGCATACCTTGCTTATTGTCTTAGTCTCCTTTACCTTGTGGATGCCAAGTGACTTTCTTGTAATTTTTCTAGGTTGAGGAGTTGGTGTTGCCTTTGCCTCTACTTGAGCCAAACCAAAAATATTATCAGTGGAGGTATATACCTTGCTTGGACAATTAGATTACCATGTTTGAATTTTTATGATACAACAATAGTCTCCCACTTTTGAATCATTCATGGCAATGGTAGGAATTAGTCTTTTTCATTTATTTGATTTTATTTTGCCTCTATATTTTCTCATATTGTCAACTCAATTTTTGGTCACCTCACTATTGATTGATTCCCTCTAAGTCATTGTCATGAGTGGTCCCAACTTGAGATACTTCTTCCAAGATGGTACTAGTCACCATGCTCCTTCCTCGTTACTTCCTTGGAACATTGGTTTTGGTTGTTGCATCTTGTAGACTGTAGCTATGGGACTGTACCACCCTAGTGTCGTAACCAATTTTCTCTCCTTCTATATCTACCTTTTTCATTCTTCTTTTCTCATTCTCTCAACATCTACATACTCATGTTAGATATTTTTGTCTTCACTGGTATGTCACTAGTTCATCACAACTCACACCTTTGCTTGTTTTGTGATAGCATTGTCTCATGTAGTTGTTGCTTTTTCCTCTTGAAAGTCACTTCTTCTCATGCTAGAGCTACCATGGTGATCATATTTCCAAATCTTGCCTTCATTGGTGCTTCATAGGTCTTTGTATCTCTTGCACCCTAGGTAGCTACTGGTGGGCATAGCTATCTTGTAGTTTCATAGCTATTTCATGAACTTTGCCACTTTATATGACCTTTATTTCCATCTATTTTGCAATTGACGAGGTCACTTGAATGATTATGAGGATATACTCTTACCTTGGAAACATCCTTCAACAAGCTCCAACATCAAGGCATCTCTTTTCTTGAGTGAATTATAAGTGTCATAATTCTAACTATTCTTCCTTTGCTTTTTGAATTTCATTTATGCTTCTTGGTTAACACTACTCTTATCTAGCTTGTTTAGCATAAACCCCATTTTATGTATTCGATGCATTTTGGCTTGGAACAATGGGAGATGATTCTATGATTGTTCATGTGGCGTCACATTTCATGGGGAAATTTCATAGTTGACATGGTAGTACACATATGCGATGACATTGGTCACATCATTCAAGGCCCATTTAGGTAAACTTTGCATGCATGGGAATCCTATTGACATTCTGTGTTGAATATCCTTAACGACCTCCAATTTCATCATCTTTCTAGCTATTTTGCATAGGAATAGAGATCCAAACCCTTTGCGGAGACATCTAGTTACTATTTGGGAACATGTGCTTCATTATTTTTGACTTGTAGAGGGTCATTTCATAATTTTTGGAGGTCACTTGCGTGATTTTTAAGATATATTCTTACGTTTGAAACCTCTCCTTGGACTTATGAGCTATTTTGGAGGATCTTTCAACATATTTTTCCCTTTTCACCTGATGGGTGTGAACCTCCCACTATCAAGCCCTCAGGCTTAGGCACTCGAATGTGTTTGATTTAGGCTGAGTCAAGTTTGGTAGAATGACTTGGATGACACGAAGAGTGCACTCAAGATGAGTTCGATGGAACAATTAGAATGACTTGGTGAATTAGCATGACAAGGGTACCCAGCTAGGGCACACTTTATCGAAGACAAGGCTCCTCCAACCGAAGACAAGGTGTAACCAGCAAAGACGCGCCCATCCGATTTGGGAAGGCACAAAACCGAAGATAAACATGATGAAGTATGGAGGGTTCATACTAGGTATGGGTAGATTCTTCTCAAAGATGAGAAGAGATGGACTTCTGATGTGGAAAGGGAAGTTGTATGACTTCCCCACTACATCATCCTTTTGAATCTCATGAAGGAGATGGGCTTATTGTCACTTGCTCGAGAGGGTGAGACCCCTGGGAGCTTGAGATGCCATTTAATGGCGCCTCATGTTGAGCATAGTCGGAGGAAAGATTGTGTGATATGGAAGAGGTGACAATTGTTGCACATGTTTGGGTGCATGTGTTCTTGTGGAGTTGATGCTAAAGTTAGATTAGCTACCTGACTAGTTGATTGCACAAGGGGATCCAACACATGTCATTCTTACAGGTCGCGATACATGCATAGGCATGGGATATATGTCAGAGACAAGATTCTTCTACATTGATGAAGATAGTTGATGCGAAGGTTGTTCATGATGAGGTCAGTCTTCAGGATTTGGTTAAGAAATTTGCCGAGGGGTGTGTTGTCGAGTACGACAACCATTTTGACGTGGGGGAGGATGTCAAGACCTTAGGTTAGGCACCCAAGCACACCTGAGTTAGGCCGAGTCGAGTTCTATGGAACGACTTGGTTGGCGTGAAGGGCGCGCATGAGACGAGTTCGATGGAAAGACTTTGGTGAGACGAGTGCAGGAGGAACGCACCTGAGATGAGTTTGGTGGAGTGATTGGAACAAATTTAAGAGTCGACACGACGACAGTGCCTAGCCGAGGTGCACTTGACCAAAGACAAGGTACGCCTGACCAAAGACAAGGCGTTCCGATTTGAGACGTGCCCACCGGAGTTTCTAAGGTACACGATCAAGGATGAATAACACATTATCTTGCAAGAAAAAAGGGAATAAGACCCATAGATGACAATTTAGAAGGAAAACAAAGTCTATAATAACTCTCTACATGATCACATGATGGTCGAGTTTCGGTCAAGTTTCGACCGAGTTTCAGAGTTTCGGGTTTGGGTATGGCCCGAAATGTCAGGTTCCTAGAAGTTTTGTGCAACATAGCAAATGACCAACAGTGAACTGAAGGAAAGTTTGTATGCAAAAAATGAAGCGACATAATTTGGAGTTTAAGGTCGGCTCGAATGCCCAACTGACACGTCCCTTGGAAGAGACACGATGTTTCATGGAGAGTGACTCATATATATAAGATGATAGGAAAGGAGTTAGAACATCAATCAACCGAAGATCAACAACATGTCATCGCTAGAAAAGGGGACAACGAAAGAAGAAGATAGTTGGGTCTCACGAAGGAGCTCGCCCTCTAAAGCAAGCCGCAGAAGGATGTCGTGCAAGCTTGTGGAACGCAATATTGCTGAGAGTGGTACAACGTGGGGTATTTGTGTATTGAGGTTGTTTGTAGGTCGAAGGGCGAAAACTTGGATTTTTATTGGGTTTGGTTGCGGGTTGCTAGTTGAAGGGTTGTAACTCGATTATTGTATATTTGTATCTATGAAGGGTTGTGGCAACAAACTATTTGGAGTTCCTCCAACCAAAATCGAAGTCCATTTTAAACCGAATTTTTGTGTATGGAAAATTTATAGTCAAAGAGGAGTTGGGAAATTGTTTTGGGAGTTCCCCTTCTCGTTTATTGAAGTGTTATTTGTGTACATGATTCATGTTGTATTTGAATGAATGCAATAATAGCTGAACTTAAGTTAATTGAAGTAAACTATAGTTGAAGTTAAGCTTTGAAGTGGCTGTTGTAGTGAGATTTGATTGAACACCAATTTCGCAAGTATAAGATATCGGTCTCGACATAGGGTACATGGGCTAGAGGCATAGTACGAGCATTAGAAAACTCAAGTTGGTTTTACCATTGAAGAGAAAGTGCGTCGGTGCTGTACACCTCAGGGGACTTAGGAATCTCATAGCTTAGAGGTGTGCACTAGTGGCGTGACACCCAGATTTCGAGGCTAGACATTGGCTTGCCTGAGGGAAGTTAATTCTAGGAGAAAAACATCACCATGTTTTGAGGCTTATAACATGCCTTCGGGAGGGATATTGAGCTTCTTGATCCTACAAGATTTCATCCTTTGGGGAACAACCGTCTATCTTCGATGGTTTTGTTTACATTTGGCATACCTTGCTTATTATCTTAGTCTCCTTTTCCTTGTGGATGACAAGAATTTTCTAGGCTAAGGAGTTGGTGTTGCCTTTGCCTCTACTTGAGCCAACCCAAAAATATTATCAGTGGAGGTATATAGCTTGTTTGGACAATGAGATTACCATGTTTGAATTTTTAGCATGCAATAGTAGTCTCCCACTTGTGAATCATTCATGCCAATGGTGGGAATTAGTCTTTTAATTTTTTTTCTTTTTTCCTCTCTATATTTTCTCCTTTTTTTAACTCTATTTTTGATCACCTCACTAGTGATTGATTCCCTCTTAAGTCATTGTCATGAATAGGGTCCAACTTGAGATACTTCTTCCTATATGGTTCTAGTGAACATGCTCCCTCCTCCTTGTTACTTCCTTGGAACGCTAGTTTTGTTTGTTGCATCCTGTAGACTGTAGCTATGGGATTGCTTAATCATTTATCCAACACATATTTCCTCTAATATTTTGCTCCTTGACTTTCCTAGTACCACCATTGTGTCGATTTGGAGGAAGATGATGTTAATAGATGGATTGAGAGTTTCAAGTAAGAATAAGATTGAGAAGAGGATGTATATCGAGGGATGTCCGTGGACTGGGATGGAACTATGAAGTCAAATATACTAGGCCATAACGATCCAATTTCAATGAAGTTGATGGAAGAGAGTATGGGTAGGTGTTCCTAGCCACCTTTGATAAATTATATTGTAGAGAAGTATGGAGGGTTCATACTGTTGAGAAATCTAGGGCATCAATAGTTAGGTGATTTCTCTACTTATGATAATTGCTTGTGATAGTCTTTTTACTTATTGATTATGATCTTCTCTTCCTTGAGTTATTATTGTGTTCTTTTCATCAAGACAATTATCAAATCATGAACAATAAAGAGACAAGAGACACAGTATATAGGCTTGTTAGCCATGGCCAAAACCTCTCACTCTTTGAGAGGAAAACCTAAACGAAATTCTTCTTATAGATCTTCAATTGACGAATACCAAGACCATGACAAAGACCTTTGATGCTTGAAGCCTCCCAAGACCAAGTCAGTAGCCTCCTCTTCAATGCTACTCTTCCTCTTCCTCTTTTCGGCTTCCTTCAGATTCCCGACCTCTTCTTCTAGGTCTACAACCTTACAACAGAAACCTAGATGATTTTCGCTCCTTGAATAGTCTCCTCAAGAGGGAGACTCCTTTTACTTCCTTGCTCGGCTTCCTAGAGCGAAGTCCTTTCCCAAACTTGATCACCCTTGTATGACTGCAAAATTCGGTCTATCCTTGCCAACTTTGGATCTGCAATCTCTTGCACGTGTGATGGTAATCTGACCCAAAAACAGTCCACCAATGATGATCCTTTCCTTCGCTATCTTCTCTTCCTCCATTGATTTAGAGGCTCTTTCTTTGTATGTTTCTCACACTTCTTCTTAGACTTGCTTCACCGAATTGCTTTCTTCCAAATGAGGCCGAGCATGGGTATATATAGTCATTGGTCATCACTGTTTAGGCTGACATGATCCCTTGGAGAAAGGTTGACTTCATCTTCTATATTTATCTCTTTGTTGTAGGCCAACTTGAGTGAGGGCTAGTGACAAGGTCTTGGAGGGTTACTTACAAAGAGAAGTATGACTCTTTACAATGTGTAACATGCCTTCATTACATGACATTGACTCTTTAGACTTTTATGACTAGATGACAATATCCCTAAGTGCTCTCAATGGGAGCCTCAACTAAAAATAAAATCTCTTGCTCATGAAACCCATGATGCAAGCATTACAATAATTTTATTTTTATTCTTTACATCTCTTACACAAATTGCAATTACATGTCATTATCAAGATTGAACCTAGTTACACTTTTCAACACATACCAGTTATGTGTGACACTTCTCAGAGATGAAGAGAGATGGCCTTGTGATGTGGAAAGGGAAGTCGTATGATTTCCCCACACCACCATCTTTTTGAAGCTCATGAAGGATATGGGCTCACTGTAACTTGCTTGTGATGGTGAGACCCCTAGGAGTTTGAGATTCCATTGAATGGCGCCTCATGATGAACAAAATCGGAGGAAAGATTGTGTGACAGGGAGGAGGTGACAATGGTTGCACGTGTTTGGGTGCATGTGTTCTGTTGGAGTTGATGCTACGGTCAGATTAGCTACATGACTAGCAATTGCACGATGGGATCCAACACATGTCATTCTTACAGGTTGCGATACATGAATAGACATGGTATATATGTTGGAGATGAGATTCTTTTTGTATTGATGAAGATATTCAATGCAAAGGCTGTTCATGATGACAATCTTCAAGCTTTGGTTAAGAAGTTTGTCCATTGGTGTGTTGTCGAGGACGACAAGCATCTTGAAGTGTGGGGGGGGGGGGGGGATGTCAAGCCCATATTCTAGGCACTCTAGCACGCCTGAGTTAGGGCGATTCGAGTTAGGTGGAACGACTTGATCGACACAAAGAGCGTGCCCAAGATGAGTTCGATGGAAAGAATTCGGTGAGACAAGCACATGAATAACGCACCCGAGATGAGTTCGGTAGAATGATTGGAAGAAATTGGAGAGTCGACATGACAAGGGTGCCTAGCCGAGGTGCACCTGAATGAAGATAAGGCCCACCTAGCTGAGATGCACCCAACTGATGACATGGTGTGCCCAACTGAGACGCGCCTGATTGACGACAAGGTGTGCCCAGCTAAGATGTTCCCGCTTGAGTTCTGAATGTACGTGACCGTGGCTGAGACGTGAAGGCACATGACTGAAGGTGAACCAAAGGAAAGTTTGTATGCGAAAAATGATGCAGAATAATTTGGGGTTTATGGTCGGCTTGAACGAAGGAATTTTTGCTCGAACGTCCATCCAACACATCCCTTGGAAGGGACACGACTGTTCATGGAGGGTGGCTCATATATATAAGATTAGAAGAGAGGACATCAATCAACCAAAGATCAACAACCTCTCATCGCAAGACAAGAAGGAGACAATGAAGGAAGAAGAGAGTTAGGTCTCACTAAGGAGCTTGCTCTGTAAAGAAAATTGCGGAAGGAAGTTGTGCGAGCTTGTGGAACGAAGTATTGTTGAGGGTGGTACGCCATGGGGTATTTTTGTATTAAGGTTGTGTGCACCTGAAGGGCTGCAACTTGGTTTTTTTTTGGGTTTGGTTGTCGGTTCTAGTTGAAGTGTTTGTAACCCGGTTACTGTATATTTGTATTAGTGAAGGGTTGTTGTAGGGAAATGTTTGGAGTTTGGCCCAAACGAACCAAAGTCCATTATAAATCGAAGTTTTGTATATTGAAGTTTTATAATGAAAGCGCAGTTAGGAAATTGTCTTAAGAGTTCCCCCTCTTGTTTATTGAAGTGTTATTTCTGTACATAATTCGTGGTGTTTATGAATGAATGTGATTATTGCTGAAGTTAAGTTAATTGAAGTAAATTGTAATTTAAGTTAAGTTTTGAAGTGGCTATTGTACTGAGATTTCATTGAACAATAATTTCGGAAGCATAAGATATCAGTCTCGCTATAGGGTACATGGGCTAGAGGCATAGTATGAGCATTAGTAAACGCAAGTTGGTTTCGCCATTGAGGAGAAATCGCATTGGTGCCGCACACCTTAGGGGACTCGGGAAGCTCGCAGCTCAGAGGTGCGTCCTGGGGGCATGACACCCACATTTTGATGCTAGACATTGGCTTGCCCGAGCGAAGTTATTTCTAGGAGGGAAACCTCACCACCTCACCATGTTTTGAGGCTTATACCATGCCTTCTGGAGGGATATTGAGCCACTTGATCCTAAAAGACTTCAAACTTTTGGGAACGACCCTCTATCTTTGATGGTTTTGTTTACATTTGGCATACCTTGCTTATTGTCTTAGTCTCCTTTACCTTGTGGATGCCAAGTGACTATACCTTGTAATTTTTCTAGGTTGAGGAGTTGGTGTTGCCTTTACCTGTACTTGAGCCAAACCAAAAATATTACCAGTGGAGGTATATATCCTGCTTGGACAATTAGATTACCATGTTTGAATTTTTATGATACGACAATAATCTCCCACTCGTTGAATCATTCATGGCAATGGTAGGAATTAGTCTTTTTCATTTTTTTATTTTTATTTTGCCTTTCTCTATATTTTCTCATTTTGTCAACTCTATTTTTGGTCACCTCACTATTGATTGATTCCCTCTAAGTCATTGTCACGAGTGGGCCCAACTTGAGATACTTCTTCCTTGATGGTACTAGTCACCATGCTCCTTCCTCGTTACTTCCTTGGAACGTTGGTTTTGGTTGTTGCATCTGTAGACTGTAGCTATGGGATTGCTTAATCATTTATCCAACACATTCTTCCTCTAATCTTTTGCTTCTTGATTTAGCTAGTACCACCCTAGTGTCGTAACCAATTTTATCTCTTTCTATACCTACCTTTTTCTATTGTTTTCATTCTTCTTTTCTCATTCTCTCAACATCTACATACTCATGTTAGATATTTTTGTCTTCACTGGTATGTCACTAGTTCATCACAACTCACACCTTTGCTTGTTTTGTGATAGCATTGTCTCATGTAGTTGTTGCTTTTGCCTCTTGAAAGTCACTTCTTCTCATGCTAGAGCTACCATGGTGATCATATTTCCAAATCTTGCCTTCATTGGTGCTTCACAGGTCTTTGTATCTCTTGCACCCTAGGTAGCTACTGGTGGGCATAACTATCTTGTAGTTTCATAGCTATTCCATGAAATTTGCCACTTTATATGACCTTTATTTCCATCTATTTTGCAATTGACGAGGTCGGATGATTATGAGGATATACTCTTACCTTGGAAACATCCTTTAACAAGCTCCAACATCAAGGCATCTCTTTTCTTGAGTGAATTATAAGTATCGTAATTCTAACTATTCTTCCTTGGCTTTTTGCATTTCATTTATGCTTCTTGGTTAACACTACTCTTATCTAGCTTGTTTAGCATAGACCCCATTTTATGTATTCGACGCATTTTGGCTTGGAACAATGGGAGATGATTCTATGATTGTTCATGTGGCATCACATTTCATGGGGAAATTTCATAGTTGACATGGTAGTACACATATGCGATGACATTGGTCACATCATTCAAGGCACATTTAGGCAAACTTTGCATGCATGGGCATCCTATTGACATTCTGTGTTGAATATCCTTGAACGACCTCCTATTTCACCATCTTTCTAGCTATTATGCACAGGAATAGAGCTCCAAACCCTTTGCGAAGACATCTAGTTAATAATTGGGAACATGTTGCTTCATTATTTTTGACTTGTAGAGGGTCATTTCATAATTTTTGGAGGTCACTTTCATGATTTTTAAGATATATTCTTACGTTTGAAACCTCTCCTTGGACTTATGAGCTATTTTGGAGGAGCTTTCAACATATTTGGCCCTTTTCACTTGACGCGTGTGGACCTCCCACTATCAAGCCCTCAGGTCTAGGCCTTCGAATGTGCTTGATTTAGGCTGAGTCAAGTTTGGTGGAATGACTTGGATGACATGAAGAGTGCACTCGAGATGAGTTCGGTGGAATGAATATGGTGAGACAGGCATAGGAAGAGCGTGCCCAAGATGAGTTCGGTGGAACAATTGGAACGACTTGGTGAGTTAGCACGATAAGTGTACCCAACTAAGGTACGCTCTATCAAAGGCAAGACGTCTAGCCGAAGACAAGGTGTGACGAGCAAAGACGCGCCCATCCGATTTGGGAAGGCACACAATTGAAGATCAACGTGAAGAGGATTATATTGCAGAAAAGTATGGGGGGTTCATACCAGGTATGGGTGGATTCTTCTCGGAGATTAGGAGAGATGGCCTTGTGATGTGGAAAGGGAAGTTGTATGACTTCCCCACAACACCATCTTTTTGAATCTCATGAAGGAGATGGGCTTACTTTCACTTTCTCGAGATGGTGAGACCCCTGGGGGCTTGAGATGCCATTTAATGGCGCCTCATGTTGAGCATAGTCGGAGGAAAGATTGTGTGACATGGAAGAGGTGACAATGGTTGCACATGTTTGGGTGCATGTGTTCTTGTGGAATTGATGCTATAGTGAAATTAGCTACTTGACTAGTCGATTGCACAAGGGGATCCAACACATGTCATTCTTACAGGTTGCGATACATTCATAGGCATGGGTTATATGTCAGAGACGAGATTCTTCTGTATTGATGAAGACAGTTCATGCGAAGGTAACAATGAGGTCACTCTTTAGGATTTGGTTAAGAAATTTTCCGAGTGGTGCATTGTCGAGGACGACAACCATTTTGACGTGGGGGAGGATGTCAAGCCCTTAGGCTAGGCACCCGAGCACACTTGAGTTAGGCTGAGTCAAGTTCGGTGGAACGACTTGGTTGGTGTGAAGGGCGCGCCTGAGACGAGTTCGATGGAAAGACTTTGGTGAGACAAGTGCATGAGGAACACACCTGAGATGAGTTTAGTGGAGTGATTGTAACAAATTTGAGAGTCGACACAACGATGGTGCCTAGTCGAGGTGCACTCGACCAAAGAGAAGGTACGCCCGATCGAAGACAAGGCGTGTTGAGCTAAGACGTGCCCACCCGAGTTGCTAAGGTACACGACCGAGGATGAGACGCGAAGGCAAACGCCCTAAGTTGCACAGAACGCCGAAATGTTTCAGAGTTTCCTAAATGGGTACGTTTAGAAACGTCACCTCCCAAAAATGGAAATGTCAGCTAAAACTTCATATATGTCTAGATAAATATAAAAAAGGTTATAATTAAGTGAATAACACATTATCTTGCAAGAAAAAAGGGAATAAGACCCATAGATGACAATTTAGAAGGAAAACAAAGTGTATATAACTTTCTACATGATCACATGATGGTCGAGTTTCGGTCAGGTTTCAGCTGAGTTTCAGAGTTTCGGGTACAGGTATGGCCCGAAACGTCGGGTTCCTAGAAGTTTCATGCAACATAGCAAACGATCGACAAATGATGCGACATAATTTGGAGTTTAAGGTCGGCTTGAATGCCCAACCGACACGTCCCTTGTAAGAGACACGACATTTCATGGAGGGTGACTCATATATATAAGATGATAGGAAAGGCTTTAGAACTTTAATCAACTGAAGATCAACAACATGTCATCGCTAGAAAAGGGGATAACGAAAGAAGAAGATAGTTGGGTCTCACGAAGGAGCTCGCTCTCTAAAGCAAGCCGTGGAAGGAAGTTGTGCAAGCTAGTGGAATGCAATATTGCTGAGAGTGGTACAACGTGGGGTATTTGTGTATTGAGGTTTTTTGTAGGTCAAAGGGTGAAAACTTGGATTTTTATTGGGTTTGGTTGCGGGTTGCTAGTTGAAGGGTTGTAACTCGATTATTGTATATTGGTATCTATGAATGGTTGTGGCAGCAAACTATTTGGAGTTCCTCCCAACCGAATTGAAGTCCATTTTAAACCAAAGTTTTGTGTATGGAAAATTTATAGTCAAAGAGGAGTTGGGAAATTGTTTGGGGAGTTCCCCCTCTCGTTTATTGAAGTGTTATTTATGTACATGATTCATGTTGTATATGAATGAATGCGATTTTAGCTGAACTTAAGTTAATTGAAGTAAACTATAGTTGAAGTTAAGCTTTGAAGTGGCTGTTGTAGTGAGATTTGATTGAACACCAATTTCGCAAGTATAGGATATCGGTCTCGACATAGGGTACATGGGCTAGAGGCATAGTACGAGCATTAGAAAACTCAAGTTGGTTTCACCATTGAGGAGAAAGCGGGTCGGTGTTGTACACCTCAGGGGACTCAGGAATCTCATAGCTTAGAGGTGCGCGCTAGTGGTGTGACACGCAGATTTTGAGGCTAGACATTGGCTTGCCTGAGGGAAGTTGTTTCTAGGAGCAAAACATCACCATGTTTTGAGGCTTATAACATGCCTTTGGGAGGGATATTGAGCTTCTTGATCCTACAAGATTTCATCCTTTGGGGGACGACCCTCTATCTTCGATGGTTTTGTTTACATTTGGCATACCTTGCTTATTGTCTTAGTCTCCTGTACCTTGTGGATGACAAGTGAATTTCTTGTAAATTTTCTAGGCTAAGGAGTTGGTGTTGCCTTTGCCTCTACTTGAGCCAACCCAAAAATATTATCAATGGAGGTATATAGCTTGTTTGGGCAATGAGATTACCATGTTTGAATTTTTAGCATGCAATAGTAGTCTCCCACTTGTGAATCATTCATGCCAATGGTGGGAATTAGTCTCTTCCATTTTTTTTCTTTTTTCCTCTCTATATTTTCTCCTTTTTTTAACTCTATTTTGGATCACCTCACTAGGGATTGATTCCCTCTTAAGTCATTGTCATGAATAGGGCCCAACTTGAGATACTTCTTCCTATATGGTTCTAGTCAACGTGCTCCCTCCTCTTTGTTACATCCTTGGAACACTAGTTTTGTTTGTTGCATCCCGTAGACTATAGCTATGGGATTGCTTAATCATTTATCCAACACATCCTTGCTCTGATATTTTGCTCCTTGACTTTGCTAGTACCACCCTTGTGTCAATTTAGAGGAAGAAGATGTTAATAGATGGATTGAGAGTTTCGAGTAGGGATAAGACCGAGAAGAGGATGTATATGGAGGGATTTCCGTGGACTGGGATGGAACCATGAAGTCAAATACACTAGGCCATGACGATCCAATTTCGATGAAGTTGATGGAAGAGAGTATGGGTAGGTGTTCCTAGCCACCATTGATAAATTATATTGTAGAGAAGTATGGAGGGTTCGTACTGTTGGGAAATCTAGGGCATCAATAGTTAGGTGATTTCTCTACTTATGATAATTGCTTGTGATAGTCCTTTTTACTTCTTGATTACGATCTTCTCTTCTTGAGTTATTATTGTGTTCTTTTCATCAAGACAATTATCAAATCGTGAACAATAAAGAGACAAGAGACACAATATATAGGCTTGTCAGCCAGGGCCAAAACGTCTCACTCTTTGAGAGGAAAACCCAAACAAAATTCTTCTTATAGATCTTCAATTGATGAATACCAGGACCATGACAAAGACCTTTGATGCTAGAGGCCTCCCAAGACCAAGTCACTAGCCTCCTCTTCAACGCTGCTCTTCCTCTTCCTCTTTTCGGCTTCCTTTAGATTCCCGACCTCTTCTTCTAGGTCTGCAACCTTACAACAGAAACCCTAGATGATTTTCCCTCCTTGAATAGTCTCCTCAAGAGGGAGACTCCTTTTACTTCCCTACTCGGCTTCCTAGAGCGAAGTCCTTTCCCAAACTTGATCACCCTTGTATGATTGCAAACTTTAGTCTATCCTTGCCAACTTTGGATCTGCAATCTCTTGCATGTGTGATGGTAATCTAACCCAAAAACAGTCCAAATGATGTATCTTTCCTTCACTATCTTCTCTTCCTCCTTCATTGATTTAGAGGATCTTTCTTCGTATGTTTCTCACACTTCTTAGACTTGCTTCACCAAATTGCTTGCTTCCAAATGCAGCCGAGCATGGGTATATAAAGTCAATGGTCATCACTGTTTATTCTGACATGATTCCTTGGAGAAAGGCCGACTTCATCTTCTAGATTTATCTCTTAGTTGTAGGCCGATTTGAGTGAGGGCTAGTGACAAGGTCTTGGAGGGTTACTTACAAAGACAAGTATGACATCTTTACAATGTGTAACATGCCTTCATTACATGACAATGACCCTCTCTCTCTCTCTCTCTCTCTCTCTCTCTCTCTCTCCTCTCTTTCACTCTCCCTCTCCCTCTCCCTCCCTCTCGCCCTCTCTCTCTCTCTCCCTCTCTCCCTCTCCTCTCTCTCTCTCCCTCTCCCTCTCCCTCTCCCTCTCGCTCTCTCTCTATCTCCCTCTCTCTCTCTCCCCTCCCTCCCTCCCTCTCTCTCTCTCTCCTCCCTCCCTCCCTCTCTCTCTCTCTCTCTTTCTCTCCCCCAATCCCTCTCCCTCTCTCTCTCCTCTTCTCTCTCTCCCTCTCTCTCTCTCCCTCTCTATCTCCCTCTCTCTCCCCCTCTTTCTCTCTCTCTCTCTCCTCTCCTTCTCTCCCTCTCACTCTCTCCCCCCCCCTCTCTCTCCCTCTCACTCTCCCTCTCCCTCTCCCTTTCCCTCTCCCTCTCTCTCCTCTCTCCCTCTCACTGCCTCTCTCTCTCTCTCTCTCCTCTCCTCTCTCTCTATCTTTCTCCCTCCCTCTACCTCTCCCTCCCTCCCTCTCTCTATCTCTCCCTCTCACTCTCCCTATCCCTCTCCCTCTCTCTCTCTCTCCCTCTCCCTCTCTCCCTCCCTCGCTCTCCCCTCTCTCTCCCTCCCTCCCTCTCCTCTCTATCTCTCTCTCCCTCTCCATCTCTCTCTCTATCTCTCTCTCTCTCCCTCCCTCCCCCCCTCTCTCTCTCTCCCTCTACCTCTCCCCCCCTCTCTCTCTCTCCCTCTCCCTCTCCCTCTCACTCTCTATTTCTCCCCCTCTTTCTCTCTCTCTCTCCCTCTCCTCCCTCTCCCTCTCCCTCTCTCTCTACCTCTCTCTCCCTCTCCCTCTCCCTCTACCTCTCCCTATCCCTCTCTCTCTCTCCTTCTCTCCCTCTCCATCTCTCCCTCTCTCTCTCTCTATCTCCCTCTCCCTCTCCCTTCTCCATCTACCTCTCTCTCTCCCTCTCCCTCTCCCTCTCCCTCTCTCTATCTCTCTCTCCCTCTCCCTCTACCTCTACATCTCCCTCTCTCTATCCATCTCCCTCTCCCTCTCTCTCTCTCTATCTCTATCTCCCTCTCCCTCTCCCTCTACCTCTCCCTCTCCCTCTCTCTCTCTCTCTCTCCCTCCCTCACTCTCCCTCTCCCTCTCCCTCTCCCTCAGCCTCTCCCTCTCC